>NW_010583436.1:38022-68671 GCF_000705375.1 Tinamus guttatus
CTGTCTGCTCCGAGCGCGGCGGAGCGCCCCCCGCGCCACGCGGTGCCAAAGGGAGATCCCGTGAGGAGGGGAAGGAGCGCCGAGCGCTGCCCAGGCCCTGCGCCACGCGGTGCCAAAGGGAGATGGTGTGAGGAGGGGAAGGAGCGCCGAGCGCTGCCCAGGCCCTGCGCCACGCACACCATAATTTATTTTCTAATACTAAATATTTAGCATAAAATTTTGGAACAATCAATCAACTTTATTCAAGTTCCTTCAATGCTAGAACATCAGCTGTTACATACGGAAGAGCCAAGTTTATTTTCCTGGAACAACCAAGATTAGTACCTCGTTAGTTTAAAAGGATTACTATTTTCAAATAAGGACTGCCATTTGTTAATTAAAAACATGACATGTAGAAACAGAGGGAATAAATGTATCAACAGAAAGACATTTTCTTCTTACTCTTCAGAAATTACTGGTAATTAAAATATCATTTTAAAGTCTCCAATAAGCAGGCTTTAATTTGGGAGTCACTTTATATAGGGAGAAAAATTTATTGCAGTAATTAAAATAAAAAGCCAAACTTCTGTGGCAGTCCTGCAGCAGCTTATTTGTAACCTGCTGATGAACCTCACTTAAATTTTAAGGAGACTTAGAATTTGAGAGCCGTACACTGGTCACTCGAGTTATGCAGTTGAGTACAAAGTTGAAGGGAGAGGACGACAACTAATCACACTTGTTTGGATGCTTCAGGCAAAGAAAAGTGTCCTTGGACGGTGAATTACAGTGGGTTTTTTTTAATAATTCTAGGAGTCTGATCTATTTAAATAAGCATAATTGCTGAATAATTGTCTGACAAGACTACCAAAACATAAGAGAAGTTTACATTAACATTTACAATAGTGTCAAGATGTTGAGTCTACCTGTCAGAAGGTAGTCTTGGCTAAGATAGATGCTTAGAACAAATTTACTTGTCCCCCAACCACCTTTCTGTTTTTGTTTTATTTTTTGGAAGCAGAACAATCTAATTGTGAGCCAAGAATAGCCCTACCGCATACAACGTCATACCTTGCATTTTATTTCAGTAATTGAAGGAAAGCAGACTATGCTCTTGTTATAAACAGTCTCCCTGTCAGCTTTGAAATGTTACTTTACACAATCCTCCCATTCCGAAATCAAGTGTTCAGAAGATAAGGATACAGAAAAATAGGAATTCTGGCATTTTTTGTCATATTATCACTTCATCTTAGAGATGAATAATCTCACCAAAAATACAGGCTTGATTCTCAGGAGGGAAAGCTTTGAGCCAGGCTTGTCCACCTTTTCATAAAGATGCTTAATCAGATTGTCTAATATGAATGCCACTTACTTATTAGCAGTTTTCTTGTAGTGTGATTGTTGGGATGTTGATGTTATTCCTGGCAAACTGCTACTCCACACGCAGAGCGAAGCCGAGAGGCTGCAGGGCTGTTCCTCTGGGTTCAGACACTGCTGTGGAGGCTGCCGAGGCCTCTGCTGCACTGAGGGCCGCAGATCATGCACAGGTGAAACCCATAACGTGTAGTCACACTGCCCCAAACTGGAGATTTTCTTTACAGAAACGAAGGGCATCCACGTTCCGATTACATGTATGAAGCAAGCCAATGAACTGTGGTCTCACCAGCAAGTTGTTGTTCAGAGGTTGCCAACAGACAGGAACTATTAGTCTCATCATTATGAGAAATTTAAAACATAATAGTGACAGACAGGCTTGGCCAAGCCATAATCCCTGAGAATGTAATCTAAATGAGCAGTAAGTAGTCAGCACAAGGCAGTAAAACACAGAATGCAGAACAAGGCAGATCTTCTAAACTGGAGTATTCCATTGTGCAGCCAAAACACATTTGGCTGCATTCCATTGCAGCCAAACACAAAACTGTGCTCAAGAAAATAAGCACAGAATGCTCAAGGTTGGCAGGACCTCTCGAGGTCACCCAGTCCAACCCCTGCACACGCAGGGTCACCTAGAGCACGTGGCACAGGACTGCGTCCAAGCGGGGTTGAAGATCTCCAGAGAAGGAGACTCCACGACCTCTCTGGGCAGCCTGTTCCAGGGCATAATGATTTTTTTTCCACATTTCCCTTGCATCTTGAAAGTCCATGAGATCTGAACATCACTTTATTCAGCATATTTTCTTTTAAATTAGTGAGAAAGTTACAGCAGAGCTGCAGGAAGATCAGTCTTATTTCCAAACATCTTTGGGACTTGACTAAAGGACAGTAAGATAAGAAAAGAGAATTTTGCTTGTAGCTTTTATCTCATTAGCATCAGATTTAAAAGCAGCTTATTAGTAATACAAAGCCCTTCAAGAACTTAACATTAAAAAATTCAGAAAAAGATTTTCTGAAAAGAACGTTCGTAATATAAAAAGACCTTACCATTTCTAAAATGATTAATATTTTAAATGCAGAATATTAATGATTGCACCTTCCCGTGTACAAGCAGTTCTTTTACAGAAGTTTCACACAGTGTTACAGGAAGAGTAATAATGAATAGTTTAATAATTATCATATATTTTATGAATTTCAGTTAAAGCTTTTAAGAGAAAAAAAAAAGCATGAAGAAAAATTACAGATTTTCTGGAACCACAGCAAATTGCTGTGGATATCCAGGCAACTATTCATCTGCTGCTATTGAACTAAAAAAGAATGGTTACCCTGGCAACTGCTCTATCTCATATAACACTACGTGTACTTCCAAGCCAAAAAAAAGAAAAAAAATAGACCCCTCATCTTCTGGAAATCTACATGGTCTCAACAAGAGGGTCTTATGTTTTCTGTGGACACGTGATATAGCAGCAGACTTATAAATGAAACTATCCTAATTTTCGACTGATATAAAATAAATGCATTTTCATGATATGACATGAAGTGGCATCAAGATGTATCCTCCATCTTAGGTAAAACACTTACTACAAAACCTGTAGGGAGGATTTTATATTGTTTGCTTAGCATTAAATATGCACAGTTAAACTCCTAATTATGACAGGAAAAAGCTCCAAATCCATAGAAAGGAGGGAAGGAGCGAGGTGAGTTTGTGTGGTGCGTGGCCTTCCATGCTCTGGAACGTCCCTGAAGACGTTCTTGGCACTGCTCACCAAGCACTTGGACGTACAGAGAAGATGCCAGCTTCTCCCTGCACAGAGGGCTACCACGTATTTTAGGTTTTCTACACAAGTGTGGCATCAAGAATTGCACTGCAGGAGACCGAATTACCTCATCCAATTCCTTGGTAATAACTGTCTTCCACTGGATGACTAATGACTCACCATTTGTTGACAACCAGGAGAATCACTTTTGGTACCTGGAAGCTGTCACTGCCAGGCGTTGACAGGTGAGTCTATCGGATGGACCGGTTTGGAACAAGTTTGCTGTTCGGGGTGAGGGGCCGTACTTGGCACAGGAAAGCATCTCAGTAATTCTGGTTGTTTATCTACACCTTTTTTGACAGCTACATTCAGACTGAAGTTACTTTATCCCAATGTTTTCTTGTCGTTGATGAGAATTTTAGACTGAAAATATAACTATTTACACATTTTAACTATTTAAACTTATATGGAAAAGCCTAACCTCCTTCAACCGTTTTTACCTTAGGAATGATTAAAAGCAAAGCTATTTTATCCATTAATGGATGAAAGTGAATTCTTTTGCTTTGTCTTCAGATGGTGGCATTTTCTTTCCCTTGACGCATATGTATGTTTTAGATCTCTAGTGAGCTTAATTACACAGTATAACACAATGAGCTGAGCCTCCCCTGAGATCATGGCTAACCTCCTCTAAAGCAAGACGGCTTCTCAATTGCCCGTTAGCCCATGCTTCATGTTCTCATTAGCTGATCACCAGACTGGACCTTACACAACATGCAATATTTTTTCCAGGATATTATTACAAGTCATTAATCTGGGAATCATTAAATCATTAATCTTTTAGGACCTCACTGTAGAAGTCTTGCTTTTTAATTTCCACCACTTTGAACTGGGCATGTAGTTCTCCTGCATCCCCTATGGGACCTACTTTTTGCATGTATATAAGCATTTGTTCCTCCCTGTCATTTGATGTTTTTTTCATTTCATATAAATAGCAAAATTTTAAATAATCTGCTTTTATGCAGAAAAGAACTGTCAGTTTAATAAGTTTGTTTTAGTTTACTATTAGTGTTGTTTTTCCAGATTTATTTTTTCCTCTATAGAGAAAGCACTACAGTTACATATGATAGGTGCCATGTCATGCACAGGAAGAAAACACCCAGTATTATTACATAGTTCATGCATTGCTGCTCTCATACTGGTTTTATTTCCCAGTTTAGCCTCAGGAAGCCACTGGCAGTGACAGCCACTTGCCTTACAGCATGGTCACCCAGGAGCACCATTTCAGAGGTGTACAGACATCCCCGCCTAGGTTGGTGAGACATGAAAAAGAACAACAATTTTTAAATCTAAGTTTAAAGTGAGTGAACAGAACTAACTTGCAGCTTCTCTTTGGCGTAGTGTACTTCATGCTGCACCTTGTCTTTTGGTGTGGCTGTAGTTCAGCCTCCCTCCCGGTGCTGCTGTCCTTTGCTGCACCTGCAGCGCGTGGGCACTTGGAGGACTGTGGCTCTGCAGAGACCAGCCACCATCAGCGGAGGTCAAAGCCCATTCGACTCTTCCTGCTAACGAAGGAATTCTCTGCTGGAACTTTAAGCAAGTGTGACAAGTACTTGTGTCGAGTCTGTCATACAACTAACTTTACTAGAGCAGCAGAGTTGCATTTCAGTTTCATTAACAGCTAGTCCTTGTTAGGAGCACATTAACATTCATATTAATGCTTTTACCCAGAACAAGCTGTCATAAATATTTTGCTGATTTCTACAATCCTCTGAAGTCTGTTAGCACACTCTCAATATACAGAGAACTTCAGAGAAGGGGAATCACTTTCACAAGGGGTTCGAGTTAGGGGTATAAATTAGCATTTGTTTATTTTCATCATTCAACGGTTTGGTGAAGGAGAACTGTTTGTTTCCATACCAGATTTAGAGTATGGATCTGCCACATTCCACGGAGTTTTTCAAACCTCTCAAGTCAAGGGCTTCAGAATATGACTTCCAGGGTGCAGAATGCTGCTCTTCATTACACAATACAGTATTAGGCACTTTCTCTTATGGATCCAGAATGCTCTTCAGATGAATACAATACTTGATTCTTACAGGTGAATATTTATACAAGATTTTAATCAAAATCTGCCTAGAAGACAGTACAAACAGTGCTGGAACACTACGTGCCTTTTCCAAGGCAGTAACAGCAGCAGCACTGCTTGTAGCCAAATGACTTTTTTTAGCACTAAACTTAGAAAACCAAACTGTTCATAAGAAATCTCTGCATTATTTCCTGGAAAATACTTGAGCTCTAATGCCAGATTCTTTATGTCATTATCACAGCTCTGCATCGTGGAAATGCCAACCCACAGTAGGAAGGAAGGAAAAAAAAAAGATGGTAAGTGATATTAAAATCAGCCATTTTGAGAATGTTTCCAGACACCTTGCAGTGCTCTAACTATAGCCAGTAACTCTAACAGCTTTTGTTAACTGACTCACAGTGCACGGCTCGTGTCGCTGCACAGGAACTGAGGAGCAGGAGGCCTGTTCAACACAGCTCACTCAAGACATCGCTGCAGAGAAGGCTGAACACAGCCCACCGCTTTAATGGCCTCAGCGTGGGTAAAAGGAGCATCCAGACTAAACTTGGCTTTGCTCCATGCATTTTGGCCCTGCATCAGTAACACTGGAGTCCCCACATTTTCCCCAATATTGTAGTCAGGCAGAGGTAGTACCTGTATCGTATTCTGCAGATTTTTCACAACACTAACTGCTGTTTTCAGGCTGCAGCTGACAAGAACGATTCCCAACAGCAAGCTCATTTACAGTACAGTGCTTTTCCTCCACTTCTTGTCTCTGCAGAGGTTCCTGTGTTCTCTTACATGCAATACAGAGATTCAGAGCAAAAGCTGCAGTGCAGAGAGGGCGTCACGACTGGCACCGCGTGCTCCCAGGCTGCCTCTGCTCCTCCAAGCACCAGGGCATACGGTGACCATGACCCCCTCAAGGTCGGAAGGGCCAAGTGCCGGCCACGTACGTGTTGTTCAATGTTTTGGGACTTGCACTGCTCAGATGGCATTGCTGCCACCTGATACCGAAGTCTTACATCTGTAGCAAGGGGCTGTCCACACTCTATAAAGAAGAACTTCCCAACAGCACAGAGAGAAAGAATAGGAACAAACGTAGAAACAGAAGTGTTGTTGGGACAGCTAACTCCAAGGCTTTGAGACCACCTAGCAACACGAGTGTTGTTACATAACAGCTGCTGCAGAACAAGAGTCTTTCAACCCGTACAAATAAAAATTTTAAAAAGAGGGAGAAAAACAACTAAGGAGGTCTAGGTTCAAAGCCATACTCTTTTGGTCTCCCTTTACCATGACTACTTTTATTCAGCACGGTCTGACATGGGGAGCAGAGAAACTGTAGAAAACTGCAAAAAGGTACCTTGGTCTTCTCACTATGAGTCTGGGTGCTGCTTCATTCAATAAAATTAAAAAACCACAAGAACGAAGCCACCAACACTCACATACAAACAACTGGTAGGAGAGGAGGGAGACAAAGAGGGAAAAACAAAAACCGACCACGGCATCTCAAGATCGACTTTCAAACAAAGCAGAGAGCTTTACAAGGGGAAAAGCAGCTCAGGAGAGCATGACTTTGGCTCTCTGGAGCGTGTTTTCAATGCTCCTAGAAGTGAAGCCTCAGTGTTAAAAAGTGTATTTGCAACCTTTTTTACAATATAGCTGTATTTGTTTAAGCACCAAGGTAGAATCCATCTGCAGCCTTAGTATTTAACTGTAAGTGGGTGATATTTATTCACCTAGTACATTTTTTTTTCTGACATTTGTATTACCTCAAGGACAACGTTGCCTTTGGAAATTCTACTTTAAATTGAGCTAATTGAACTTTGGCTAACTGAAGCCATTGGTTATGGCTTTGAAGGGACAAAGTATCAAAGAAATTGATTTTTCAGACTTACTGAAAAGGAATCAAGTTGCATAAGAAAATAAATTAACTTTAGGTGAAACAGGCCCCAGAGGTACTCCCTAAATGCCTGCCCTCAACACACACACACATTTACTTAGATGATAGGTTTTCAGCTTTATGAATAAGACTGAAGCTATGCTGAACTTAAATTTATTGCTTTTATTCAATATCTCAGACTAGCAGTAAAAGTATTTGAAGAACAAGAACAATAAATTACAATGTGTACTTTATATCCTCAAGGGAAATCATTTAGTGTGTGGGCAACTAGGAAACTTTAGAGGTTCTCTGCTGAAAGGAAGCATGGAATTTAGACTGAACTATTTGCAATTGATAATGTTTCTTATTTAGGGGCCCGTGATCTGAATCCAGGTCACATGAGGGTCGAAGAAGCACTGAAGATCGTGTCCTACCTGGAAAGATTCGGGATCCTCAGGGTAGTTACCGGGGTGAGGGGCAAAATGCCCTGTCCTGGGAGCATTACCTGGTTACAGAAAAGACAAAAGTCATGAAGATGAAGCAAATTCTGCTTTTTCTGTAACATATGCAGCCTATCTCTAAAGGAAGGCAATATCCACAACAGGTAAAAAAGAACAGATATTTTTTGCTTAAACAAACAAACAAATACACACCACTTCTCTACAACAAAAGCCATCTAATGGACATTTGCAAGAAGTTTTGTCACGTAGGAAGCGCCTGAGACACTGCAAGAGCCCCGAATCTCCCAGACATTTGGGAGGGAACATGAGATAAGGAAGAGGTGCAGGAAGGAGACAGCAAAAAGAAGTTAAAGGATTTCCTACTTTGAAAACTGAGTCTTTATTTGAGAATATCTGTTTATTCCAGATACACTTTGTCTTGAAGCACAAGTTAGAGTTGCCCCTTCAAAATTCCTAAACAATTCTGCTGGCCCAGTCTTTCCCTGCCCCAGTAAAGGCTTGGTTGGTTATCACACAATTTGAACAGGAGGAGGGAAGCGCCTCTAACCCCAACAGCCAAGGTCTCCAGCATCCTCCAGGGAAGGAGGAATGCAGGGAAACTCCCTTACACTGAGAAAACCTCTGCATTTAGGCTGAAAAATCTTAATAAACCACACTTATATTGACAGGTGTTTGAGCACACTCGTGTGTTGTGCTCATGACCATCTTTATGGGTCTATGCACCCTCCAAAGCTTAAGGAACACTCTTTTCTGAGGCTCTGGAATAAACTGTTGCACAAAAGAGCTGCTGAGCTCTTTAATCCTCATACAGTCAAGGTCAATTTTCCATCCATGCTCAGATGCCTGAAAAATTAGAAAAGGGGCACTGAAGTGGTGGCACAGGGTGCCTGAAGGCAGCATTACAGGTGCACAGAATTCAGTCACTTGAGCCTTACTGAGATCCAGGGAAGCATCCTATTCCTCAGTACACTGACCCAACACAAAATTAGCCTTTCCCTGAAATGCAAAGAAATGATATATTAAATTACACCACAATCTTCAAAGAATATGGAAAAATAATTATGTTCTACAAGTAAAGTCTATACTTGATCCCAAATAGCTTTTTAAATTAGTCGACTAGAAACGATCCCGATTTCCGGTTTTTGGGGGAACTGGTCAAAATTCAATAATTTGTAAATTAAAATTCTCATTTTACGGTTCAATCTGGCATAAGAGTTGTGCTTTCTAAAGTTGAAAGCAAAGTAATAATAAAAGCAAAAAAGTAAATTACATCTTCGCATTCAATGAAGATATCACATCATTCATCAGGGACGACCGTCATCAAAAACCTTTTAAAAGCAACTAACAAAAATAAGAAACAGATCTTAGGATATTTCATTTCTGAGGAAAAAAATAATTGTACTATTCAATAGAATATAAGCAAATATTGGATTATTTCTTTAAAAAAACTCAATTAAATAGCAAGTATGACCTTTCCTGAAACACGTATTAATTTAAACTCACAAAAAGAAGCCAAATAATTACGCTCTCCCTGCACAAGGTCATCACCTAGCAGCTAGCACCATCCTCAACACAGATTAGTCCCTTAGAAACGCATTAAAATATATGCTGGGGAAAAAAAAAAGAGAAGTACTATAGAAATTCCCTGTCCAGATGCCATATTGTCTAAATCAGTAACTCATAACTTCATAATAACTATTTTCTTTTTGAAATTAGAACATAAATGCAGCAGGGAAGCTTGCCTGTTCGGCCTGGGCCCTGCCTAAGGCAGCAGGAGCCCTCCCAACGCCGCTCGAGTGTCTCTTGCCGTTGCACTGATGCTCCATCTCGTCTCGTCTCAGCAGGGCACAGCAGCAGTCAATACACGGCACAAGTCTGTGCACCTTGTCACTGGCACCAGCTACAAAGGGTGACAGAACTAACCTGAACAGGGCAAGACAGTGACCGCTGCCAGTCACACAGGTTTGGCCTAGCAAAACCACAGCTCTCAGGCAAAGGGCCCATCGGTCTTGCCGGGCCAAGTTATCCAAGGCAAGGGCAGTTCCACACAGTTAATTACAACCTGCATAACCTGCTCGTGAGACAAGAGGTGTTGGGAGCAGGTTGTGTCCTCTAAGCTTTCCTCTTCCTGCCCTGCGGGTACAGTGCAGACAGACACCCAGAGCAGAGCCACACCGTCTGTGAGGCGGGAATGTGCTGGGCCCGTTGCACGGACAGTGAATGACTAAAGGGATTTCACAGCAAAACCTTGAGCTTAAGCATCACAATTTGAGAGAGTCAACATTCAGTTACGTTTTTTGTTGAATAAAAGCTTTATTCAATCATCTATTTCCTTGCTGCCCTCTCATTTCTCGAGAGACCCTCTGCAGAAGGAGGCTCCGTGCAGAAGCTCCTTTGCCAAGTTTGTGCCAGCGCTAGCCCTTCCCGGTGGAGGTAGGATCCTTGGATAGGGGAGCACTTGGCTCCTGAAGATACCCACAAGAGCAGATCTCCTCCCCTCACCGCCCCCCATGCATTTAAAGCTCCGTGTGGATCCAGTCTCAGGAGGGCATGACCTCGGGGCAGAGGATAAGGAACCTCTGATGCTTCTCAACTAGCTGCCAATTTGTTTTTCCTTCCCCTGCCACCCCTCTTTTTTTTCATCCAAATCCTGTTTCTTTTACAAAGACAAGTGCTATGTTACACCTCTTTCTCCTCCCGTTTGCCTCTGCAGGTTAGGAAGAGTGCCCAGAGAACACGGAGAGCAAGTGAGGGCGAGAAGCTCCTGTTGGGGCGCAGGGAACGCGGAAGCCGGGAGGCCCAGGGAATGCGGGACCGGGAACGCGCAGCTCTGCCAGCTGCATCCCGCCGGCTCCGCGCAGAGGGCACCGGCCTCCTCCGTGCTCCTTCCCGCACCGCTGACAAGCACTTGGACTGCAGGGAGGCAGACTTGGAATCACAATGTATTTCCTCTGTGTGGATTTTGACGGATCATAGCAGGTCAAGGAAACCACTGAAGTCTCTGATTTTACTTCCCTTAACATCTGGGCCATCAATCCATTAAAAAAAAATGGAAATTGAAATTTCTCGTTTTTCTAAACAGACCTCTTATTAATTATTAAAAATATCTCTGATGTCATTAAATCTTTAGGAAATGCTTTCTCTGGTAAAACAGAAAAAATTCCTAGAATTTAGCTTCTAAGTGGTATGAGAGATGTCTAACAAACAATCACTTACATAAGTATGTTTAGAAAGCTTAGACAGAACAACTTCAAGATATTTAAATATTTTACATATTTATATGAACTAGTTTCTATTCCCTTCATAAATGCAGTTATGCTGTCTTATAATTGCTGCCATCATATTGGAATCAGCATGTATTATTTTTATACATATTTTTAATAGAGAAAATATATTAACATTAAGGATAACACGGAAGGCAAAAAGTTAAATAAGAAAGCTACGTACAAATGACATTCCCTGCTTGGTAAGCTTCCAGTTTCTTTATCACTTAAATGTTTTTTATTCTTATCTCCTGACCCATGATTCTCCAAACCTACTTCTTATACACAAAAACGGAATGTAAGCAAATCTTGGAAGTCATCATAGATTAAGCTCAGTTTTTAAAATGTTTAAATGTATCTGACTTTTTTCGTCAGCAGTCAGTTGTAATTCATCTATTAAAAACAAAATAAAAAATTGGAAGATTTTCAGCTTAGAAGCTCCCAAACAATCTGCCATTTTAAACATTATCCGTCCTTCATAAAGTCATCCTATAGTTGTACATTTAGTTTTCTAGCACACATTCAGCATACCAAAATGTTTCTGGTTCTTGCACAAGTCATAGAGCCCAGGAAACCCGTGGAGATGGATCAAAAGGCAGGCAGAACAAAACGCAAGAGAGCCCTGCTCCTGTGTGTATGCCAGCTTATACATGCAATTCCGTGAGCCTGGAACTCCATGCTGGGGCTGCTGGAATGTCTGGCTAGCACAAAAAGCTGAATTTTCTTAAACTTGTACACAGCTTTAACAAGCTTAAAGTAGACTTCCGAAAGGACAGAGCAAATCCATGCAAAATATGAGAAATGGATTGTCCATCAGTCCCTCTACAGATTCTCAGTAAATTATACTAACATTATAACACCAAATGCTATGCTTAATCTGCTTTAGATCATGTAAAGAGTTGAGTCTTACCAGCCATTTAACTGCCTAGAAGCACCACTAGCTATAAACAGACATTTGTGTCTTCTTCTAACAGAAGACTTCTGTGTTTTCATTAAAGGATCTTTCAACAGAAGATAAAAGAAGATAAAATATGCTGCGTCTTCAGTGTTAATGGCACAGTACATCAAAATTCAGTGTCAAAGAGCATGGTGAAAATGTACAGCAAATAATCTTCTAGAAAATAACCTTGTTCATGTTGTGATCTATTGCAGACTGTCCTTTATTCTCTGATAAAATGACCCCAAAAGAATAAATTGAATCATGACCCAGACTAAGGCCATATTTTCACAACAAACTAAGATGCCTAATGCTACACAGAGGAGAATGAAAGAGAAAAAAAAGAAAAAAAAACCCACTGTATATAGAAGAGCACAAACAAAGGACAAAGTATTAAAAAGTTTTTCTTCCAAAATGAAAGTTAGGTTCAACTTCACACTGTTTTAATTCTTCAGCAGCAAAAGCTGTCTTCTCAATCTATCTGAACATTCTTAGTAAACCGAATAAATTTTTCATTATGTTGGTGCTTATGTTTCTGCAGTCTGCCAGAGCTTCTGTATTAAATCTTTATTTTCAGGTGTTCGGTTTTGTCATTTAGAAAATACACTAGGAGCTAAAATTTCGCCAAGGCAGCTTGGATGTGGAACATTAAAGTCTTATTAAGTCTGAACTAGATTGCTTCAGTATGAGGTATCTAAGTTCACTGAGCGTGTCATGTATTTCAGTGTCACCTATTTTTAGGCTGACCCACTCGTTCTTCCTCATAGGCAGCAATTCTTTCTACCTTTATCCCTACACTTGCCGGCCCTCCGTTCACCTCTGCGGTGGAGCTTGCCAGGCTCCTGCCCTACAAGGAGGCTTTGTTGAGTGGCCGCCGCTGTGGTGGCGCATGGAGGCTGTTCCTGTGGCAGCACGTGGAGACGCGGGGCGGCCGCTGCTGTGGGGGCACGGGGACGCCTCTCCTGTGGTGGCAGGTGGAGATGCGGGGCGGTCGCCGCTGTGGCGGCAGGTGGAGTTCGCTGCTGTGGCAGCGCGCGGAGGCGCGGGGCGGCTGCGGAGCGCGAGGCCACGGGCCGCGCCAGGAGGAGATGCACCCGTGGCGATGAGCGCACCGCTCACCTGCTGCCTGGGGAAGCACCCGCTACCCGCCACCCCTCTCGGCAGCTCTCTGCTACAGAAAGGAGCACAACTCAATCACACACCAGTTTCACTCCCCTTTCAATTTCTCTCTCCTTCTCCCTAAAAAAAAAATTCCCTACCAAAACACTCATAGCGAGAGCAAGAGCCTTGAACAATGAATGACATTAGTAGCACAGGAGAAGGGAGAAAAAAAGAAGTCCCTGTAATAACATCAGCTAAGTAGCTGTGGTTTGTTGTTGTTTGTTCTTTAAGGTGCAGGTTTCATCTTCTTTCATAATAAAGAGTAACAGTTGGTGTATATATGTTCTGCAAAACTGACTGTAAGTACAGTATGGATACAGAAAGTCTGTTCCTTGAACTCAAATACGTACGATATTTCAGATTACGGGAATCTAGTGCTAGTAATTGTTTGGTTAGACATTTTCTCCTACTGTTAATGTATTTGTAACTTTGGAGTGGGTCACAAGTTGGACAGAAAAAGCATCCCCAAATGAACATATTGCTGCTACGCAAATTTGAATAAACTGGAACACTCATAATTAAGACGACAGCTGAATGGCACTGTTCTCCCAGGTTCGCTTGTCAGGTGCCTTTGAAATGGAAATAGCGACGTAATATGCAAGTCAAATATTAAGGCCAGAATAAAAATATGATACTGATTCAAAAACAGTTTTATGTAATACTTGAATTAACTTTCTCTAACTGGTTAACAGCTTGCTTTCATCACAAGTAAAAACAAAACATGGCTCTTGTCCTCAGAGAACCTCTTGCACTTGTATCTAGTATCACTGCTGTGATGGATGATTATCCAAACCATGATTGTTCTTTTGGTGGTCATCCCCCCTCATCCTTTCAGATGTATTTATTCATATAGAAAATATATTCTACAAATTCTCATTTTTTCCCCACTCTACCTCCAGTTTTGTCAAATTTGCTCTCAAACAGAACAATTCTAAGCATCAGATAAGGCAAGTCACTTGTGTCCTAGTTCTGCAAGTCTTGCCGAATCGGCCATATGAAAGCTAGTAACAGGAACAACAGCACGAGACGCTGAGGACACCTGTCCATTACAATTTCCTACTGCTCTCATTTCCAGGCAGCCTCGTGACTTATGCCGCTGTGCTCTATGTGACTTACTTAGCTTTGCTTCCAGTCACTAGCACTAGTTTAATTCTCGCTTTCTTTCCTATGTTAGCCAAAGCTTTTATTGCATGTTCAAAGTGAACAACAGAAAGCCTAAAGAAATATTTAAAAGCTTCTACAGAATTAAAAGTTTAGCAAGCGAGCCATAAGAAAGGGAGGCTCGGTTACGGCTGTGGAGGTGTGTTTCAGCTAAAGAATAGTTCCCGCCGGCAGCAGTTCGGTGCCCTGGATGGTATGTTGGGCCCAGTAGTTGCCCCTGTCACCCTGCAGCTCCCGTGCTGCCCAGTGCTTCCCTTGCCACGCACAAGGAGACGGAAGAACTCATGAAGACAGAACGTGCCTGCAAGGCTCTGCCCACTGCTGCTCTAGGGGAAGGCAAGGGGAGGACAGTCCTTATCGAAATATAAACATTGTTTGTTAAACTTAGACATGTTTCATATGCTGTACTTCAGACAAAATAGATTTTTTAATTAAAAAAAAATTAGTGGGACAATTAAACTGCTAAAACACTGTATGAGTGAATGAAAACAGCTTCCAGGAAGCCCGTTTATTGCTGTTTCAGGTATCACTACACTGCACCGGATTAAATCCCTGCCCTTTGGCATGCTCCCATTTCTGGGTTAGTCACTCCCTTATGCTTCTAGCAGAGTTATACCCAGCTGAGAGCTGCAATGGCAAAGAAAGACTTCACAAAAATGCTGCTACACTTGGAATTGACCTACTGATTACAATTACCTTGCTACTCTTAAATCCTCACCTTTCCTCAAGTGTTACTTAGCTTAATTTATCACTTACAGAACATTTCTTTCAAATGGCATCCCCAAACACCCCCAAGACTTTGCTTCTAGTCACTTCTCTATCTACATGCCTGCAAGAAATAATCTCCAACATTTTCCACAAACCTTTTAATTTCTTTTCACATCAAACAGAAGCCCGTGCCAGATTGGCTTTAAAAAGGGGGCTTTATTAATTCTTTCCTCAGACATATTAGAATAATACTAGACCCACCTGAGGGCCGCATGTCTGGGAGCCTGGTTTCTGCTCCACCTGAGGTGTGAGAGCTTAAAGGCTTAAACACCGACTGCAAAAGAGCAGATATCATTCGCTCGCAGCTTGGCTTCAGTCGTGTCGTATTGGGCTGTGCCATAAAAGCTAAAAGGAGGAGAAGGAAACATGATGTATTAAAAATAACAAAATGCAGGCATTGTACTGTTAAGCCATTCTAATATTTCCTCCAGTAAAACCTCACTGAAAGTTGGTTAAACTGAGATCCTCAGTGGGGACTCTAAATTACACAGGCACCGCACGCGGAACGGCCCTGCAGCCCTCTCTGCAGGGATTGGGACGTGCAGGCTCCGAAGTGTCCTGCTGACTGCAGATACCTCCGGCTAGCTCCTGTGTAACCGTCCACTAGAGGGCTTGTGGGTTTTTTTCCAATTGAATTATTAGTACATAGTTTCCTTTACTCCAATTTCTTCCACTGGTTAGTCAATTGTATCACCACCTCGGCGTTAACTACATCCTCCTGCAAAGCGCATTTTGAGGGCTAGTACCTAGCAGCTGAAATGAGTCCACGAAATGAAGTGACAGCTCCAGAGGCCTTTCAGCAAAGGACACTAACAGCAGCCTGGTCCGCGTTATCAGGAGAGCGGCCAGCAGGTCAGGGGAAGGAATTCTGCTCGCGTGCTCAGCGCTCAGAGCACATCTGGGAGGCACTGCATCCAGTTCTGTCCCTTCCAGACCAGGAAGGACAGCAAGGCCCCCGCTAGGGAGGAAGGGCGCTGTGGGGAGCCCAGGGCCTACAAGGAGGCTCCCCGGCGGCGGAGCCAGGCCCTGCACAACGGGCCCTGGCAGGAGCGCGAGAGAACAAGGTGTGATTGAAACAGGGAGGCTCCAGCTGGACGGGAGGAGGATCTTTCCACCACTGGGACAAGCAGGTGGTGGAACAGCTCCCGGGGGGCCGGGAAGCTCTCAAGCTGCTGCTCCATCAAGCCCCAAGCAGCTCAGGCTGGCCTCAGAGCTAGCCCTGCACTGGGAGGGTTGGCTAGAAACCTCCCGAGGTCCCTCCCGGCTGTACTTTTCCTGTGGTGCCATGAAATCAGCATTCAATTTTCCACTATAGTCAACAGCTTACAAAATGTCTTAGAGATGAATATGAACCGACATAACATTAATGATCCTGATATCACTATACTAGAAGGAATAACAGATATAAGACAGATCCCAGAGGATTTTAGATTTCTTAGAACTGGGTGCAAAGAGGAACAAGAGAAGTGAAGAGAGACTGTGGAGGGTTGAGGAGCAGATGAGGCAATTTTAAACTCCAGTCTTTCTTTATCCATCCATTTTTAATGAGTCACTACAAAAAAATTAAAAAGGTGCTGAAAGTTTATATCCCGAGTTCTACTTTCTACTGTTTAATGAAATGATTTTTCCCCTTTTCAGATGGAAAATGAAGGTTGATAGCTCCTATAAAGACTCAGCAGTGTAACCTAACCATGACCACAACATGCCAAATGCCTGCTGGGAAGCAGAAGACTCTCTAGCAGCCTGAAGCAAGGACAGGCCATAAATTCAGGCTGTTTTGCAAACAGATGCTCCCCTCCCTTTAAATATATATATATATATAAAATATATGTATGTATATAGCACAGAATAATCTGTAAGAGAAAAGTTATTACTATTACCGTTAAGATAGCAGTAGTGATCTACAGAGTTTCTTCAAGAGATCTATCTTGTCATTCTCTGTCTTTGTAAGTTCTTGGAAAAGCAACTTCTATCCTCAGTACAAAGTTCTTACAAGATGTTTGACAAGTGTCTTAATTTTTTTCCCTACTTGCTCCTGACTTCCAGGTGTACCATATTAGATAAACAAAAAAATTCCAGGCTTGTTCCCATATGAATGGCAGGAAGAGAGGACACAAAGTGTATGCAGGAAAAGAAAACTTCTCAAGCTAATACTTATTATAACACTGTGCGCAGGCACTATGAGGCACTGAGAACTTTAATACTTACAAGAGTCAAATCCAATCAACTTCCGAATACACAAGATGCAATGAGGTTACGTTCTCCAAAATATTGCTGTGAGAAAGAACAGACACAACTAGTCCGGCCACCAACTGTTACACCCGCTCCGTACGAAGTACAAGTCAACCAAGGCCAACAGGCTTTAGAGTTTGTGAATTACTCACAAACTTATTTGAATGCTTAGAACAAATCACCATAAGTATAAGCACTTTGAGTCAAACAGGATTTTTATTACATATAGCAAATAACATAATGAATTCCCTTCAGAAGAGGAGCTTAAAAGGCATATTGAACACTTCAGTGAGCAAATTCACTGGACTGTCATATGGTATTTCCCCTATACTCCATAGAACAATATGTAAAACAGCCACATCCTAAAACGCATATATGGTGTATCAAAATATCTGAGGATTTGTTTTTTCAAGCCTGTGCAAAATGGTGGTAATGAATGATAAGTTCTCACACATAAGGTGAGATGTTAAATCAGCCATTGACTTGGGCATCTCCACTAATTTAAGAAATTGAATGAATTTTTCCTGTTGATCTAAATAGCACCAACTCAAGCCTTAAGCAGTTTCTCTTCACTCACTCGCACTGTGTGTTCATCATAAATTTAATAAACTATTTCTTGCTTAATATTCTACACTGTGTTTAAGACAAAACTTCTGAAATGCACAACTGATAGCAGGAATCCCTGCATAACATTTTCTCTTTCACATTAGTCATCAAGAACTCTGACATTTTCAAAAATGAAAACAAAACCTAAAAGCCTGGTTAAGCGACAGAATGAGGCTATGAAACAAAACAAACGCCGCAAACGCACAAACAAAGAGTTCTAAGTTAAATTTAAGAGGCTGATTCTTTGCAATTTTAGTACCATAAATGGCAAGTGAGAGAGAATAAAGTAATTGATACTGCTGACACCAGCTGAAGAAGAATAAAATAGAAACGGGCTATGAAACAAAACAAACGCGCAAACGCACAAACAAAGAGTTCTAAGTTAAATTTAAGAGGCTGATTCTTTGCAATTTTTAGTACCATAAATGGCAAGTGAGAGAGAATAAAGTAATTGATACTGCTGACACCAGCTGAAGAAGAATAAAATAGAAACCAATGCTGGAAATAACAGTAAGTAATCAAGTCAGATTCAATGGACTGAAACCTAAATTACGCACAAAAACTAAGTCTGACAATTTGAAAATATTTATGAAAAAGTGACTACAAAGAAATTAAAAAAAATAATAATAAAAGCAAGCAAACAAACCCCCACAAAAATCTCAGAGTACAGGGATGAAAGTACAAACATAACTTATGGAAATGTCTTTGAAATCACTGTATTTCCTCACTAAAACTTGTGGAATTATCACTAATTTCTACTTTCAGAGCTTTTTTTGCCCTAATCTCCGTTGTTGCTTTAAAATGGTAACTAAAGAACAGAGTTGCCCTTTGCCAGAGAGCAGTTTGTAGATGCTCTGCATCTTAAATAGCGCACAGCCTCTGAAGGCCCGTTGCTGCTGGTGTCACCACTGCAGCATTTTGTTTTAATAAAGACCCTCGTTACTGGAAGGAGCTGCACGTGTTCTCACTTATTTCACCTCTGGTAGAACTCTCAGCTCGTTACCATTTGCTACCTCCTTAATCATGCCCTTAGGTCTGAAGGGATCAGACTTCTTTCCACTCGAGCCTGCAGGCACTGTGAGGCCGTGCAGCAGGAGCACACAAAAAGGAGGGGGACGCTGCCTTCCCGCTGCGGTTGCAATAGGAGTGTGAATACGGAGCACGTGGAAGGCCTGCCTGAAGGAACGCCTGGCTTCACCGGCTGCAGGAAACGCAGGAGCGAGTACGGGGGAGATGGGGGCAAGGGGAGTTGAAATGTGCAACAGTTTCCTCCTTGACATTCTGTTGTAACTGACTTATACTGCTTTCAATCCTAATATGTACAAGACAAGCGGAAATTCATATCGAGGTAGAGGGAACAGGTCACAAAGCACATTAACAAAACAAAAAACCAACCCCCCGCTCATCTCAGTGTGTCTGCCAGTTCTTAGAACGAAGCCATGAAGCACATGAAGCACAGTCACCAATAGTTGTAGAGATGGAGGAAAGAACTTTTTTTTTTTTTTTCCCCCGCACAGATTCACCACAGGTTGCCAAAACCATTATGTGGTGCTCGGTTCAGGCACTTACTTTAGGTATATGCTTTAAGAAACAATCGAAATTGCTGAGGTTATTCCTATCCTGAAAATTGACTACATATTCAGTGTACACAGCTTTAAGATTTAGATTTGCTGAGCATTTCCCAAATGACTAGTAATTCAGTCTACCTATTGCTACTATTGAAGGGAACACAGGTCATATTTTAACTGCCTTTGCAGCAGCCTCTGTCAGTGGAGTCGAAGCTCTGGGAACTCCCAAGTGCTCCCAGGTAACTGCACAGAGCGGCAGACAACGTGTGTTCGGGAGATGCATCTATCTATAGATGCACCATTGTGCAACTTGTAAGAGATGTCAGAGGAGCTGGAACCGCATACTCAAAAGAGAATTTTTAAGGGCAAAGGGAGCATTTTACGATGATTTTCACAGACTTATTCTAGCCTTTGTATTACCATTTTGTGGATCTTTGCCATTGATACGTGCACAGAGCAGGTGCATTCCACGCAGCTTTCTTCCCAGGTAAAAGATGAACTACAGAAGATAAACTCTACTAATCTGGAGAGCTGAAGCAGCTGTAACGACTGCATTTTTAAAGAAACAAGTACACATGTATAGGGTAAACAAGGCTTTATTCTGATCCATATTAATACTTACCAGATGCAAGGAGATCAAGAAAACACTCTAAGGCTACGGTTGTGGCCAAGTCTAATCTCCCAAGGGAGTTACTTGGGAATCAAATCCGTGTGTTCATAAAACAAATGAGCTTGTGGAAACCTGTTCCTCGGAGCTGCAGAATTAAGCTGTCAGGTGACTCTTGACCACTTGCTTTATGAAGCAGCGGAATACTGACCTATTGGCAATTTCCATCCTTATAATAAGACTTGTATTCTTCTAAGGCTATTAAATTCAGAGCATTTATAATACATTATCTTATTTAGAATAATGGAGGGACTAAAAATGAAGCTACCTTAAAAGCATTTTTGAATGCTCACTTCATCTATTTCCTCAAATTAACCAGGATTTTCACTCTGGTGAGCTAAAATAACTAACTAAATAAACGGGTCCCTTCCAGCACTAGGCGCACGCAGTGGAAGCGCCATAAGGCGGGAGGGCTCCCGGGCACGGCTGCTGGCACGGCCCTGCCCCGGCCCTTGGCACGGGAATGGCGTGTCGCTATCTGTCCCCATGGAAGGCAGGAGACATCCCATGGGCCTGACCTTCTGTGAGCCCAACCAGGCAGCCAGCGCCTGGCAGCTCAGCTCTTCACGTGCTCTAATGGAAACTAAAGGCAGTAGTTCTTTCCCCTTCAGCTGAATCCACATTTTATTTGTCACAGTGCTGTAGTGCTCTCTGCCTAAATAACACAGCTCCATGATGTTTAAGGAACAATATTTGCTATCAATAATTTGTACATTTATACATAAGTATATAAATATTTAAGTATATGTAGGTATTTATAAGGCTAGTCATTATTTAATATTACTTTTAGCCTAAATACTCTGCACTTCCTTCCCATCCGGACTAACATGCATCTAGATGAGACACCATCTTTCACTGCAATATATTAAAGCCTGAACCCAGCAGGCAGAAAGACCACGGACTAGTTTTCCATGGGAGACAAAGTTATTTTGCTTTACATTTTGTGCAGTTCAGGTAATGAAGCAGCATTTCTAACCTCCCCCAAAGACAGACAATTTTACAAGAACAAACTAAGCTACTCCAACAAACATTACTCCTGGAATCTTCTCCAGCTTAGCCAAAGCAGCACAATGCAGAACACTGAGATGAACCATCACGGAAAGCAGGGCGCAAAGCTTGGGCGCTGCTGCGTGAACAGCACGTGGCAGGAAACGAGAGGAAGAAGAAGGGAAACAAGAGGAAGAAGCAATCTTAAACAGCATCATTTTTGCTTTTCCTGGATTTTATACCTTCCCGTTTCTTCCAGGCACATTTACAGATTAGAGATACCTTTTCCAAACCAACTTTCCTATCTTGCATACAACCCAAAACAAATATCTCTATCAAAAAAAAAAAAGTCACTCTTAGAAGAGGTCCAAAATGCATCACTCGCATACCTCATTTGGGTAGGAAAGCAGAAAATACTGCTTACAAGGATCTTACAGGGAAACATAAAGGTACTATTATAGAAAGATTTTAATATCACAGAACAGCTGTAGGCAGTAAAAGCATAGACATGAGCACTGAAAAATAGGTCATACAGAAGAGAAGCTCCATATTCTTAGACTATTTTTTCCTGCAGTTTTAAAATGCTAGCTGGGTTGTCTTTATTTTAAACAAACTAAATTCTTGAAGCACCGCAACAAGGTGTGTGGTTTTTGGCTTGTTCGTGTTCCCTGTCTCTCCTTCCAAGCAGGGTTAAGGACCCCACGTGGCACCTGAAACAAAGGCAGCCACCAGCAGCAGGCTGCTCCGAAAGGCTCCCCCGATGAGCAGGAGCCTGGGCCGGACCGCCGGGTCACGCCAACGCAGAGGCACGGGCAGGAGGAGGCAGCGGCGCCACGTTAACAGGCCCATTCCCGGGCACCACGTTAACAGGCCCATTCCCGGGCACCACGTTAACAGGCTCATGCCCGGGCACCACGTTAACAAGCCCATTCCCGGGCAGCAGGACGGGCAGCTCCTGCTCCTGGCTCGAGCGCGGGCGCCCGGCCGGGCAGCCCTGCCCCTGCGGCACCCGGCCCCGTGCAGCTCTCCTGCGCCTGCCAAAGCCATGGGAACAAGTGCCACCCTTCACTTCTGAACCACCGCCTTCACCACAAGGACTAGACTTGGAAATAGGGTGAAAACCAGCCCTTAGAAACGTATTTCTAAATGAAGTTAGGGAATATTTATTGATCATTTTACTTAGAAGCACACTTCAAACACTGCTGTTTGAATCTCATTAGCTGGACACAAAATGTAATTCAATTCCTAAACAAAACCAGCCACATGAAACACATGCCCCTGTCAGATCCTATCAGTTCAGCTTGCTTAACAAAAAGGAGGGGACACATCTCAGGAACACACAGAGAAAAGTAGTCCCACACCATCTTACAACCACAAGTGCCAGCCCAGAGCGTCCGCATTCACTGCCGTTTTCCCTGTGTTTCACAGGGGACAGAGACGCATCATTAACACCTGCAAGATCTCGGCATATCACTGCGAATCAGTGTTCACACAGTTCTGCACCAAAGGGCTGTTCCCCTCCAGACAAACATCTGTTCTTTATTCTTCCTTGGCTTTCCTTGCTCCAAAGCCTTAGGAGGGCCCAGTCTCTCACCAAGGCTTTTAGAAAGGGATACTGCTAATCCTGTCTGTAAACAGAAAACATCTCACTGGGCAGGGCTCTCTGTTTTAAATTTACACTGAATTCCAGCAATTTACTCCCATCTGCATGCAGCTCTTTCCTAACCTGAACTTAAGGCAAAATTTCAAAGCAGTTAAAGGAAGAAAGTAACAAAACCTCTTCACAATTTACATCCGAAGTATTAGTTTACATTCAGACTTTAAAATGTTGAGCTTAAGGCTCTTGTACAAGAATTCCATGGACCATTTATGTTTCGGAAGTACAATTAGGATCTGAAAAGCTGCTACATAACAAAGACTTTTTCTCCCCACCCCTCTTTAGCTGATAGCTGCTTAAGAGATAAAATGTGTATTTTTCACTTCTGGGCTGCTCAGCAGTGGAAAGGAAAAATATGTTCATAGTTATATGAAAACTTTCTCATTCATCTTGCAGTAGCTTCGTGAGTTTTCTCATGAGAACTATTTAATGAATTTTGAGCCTTCACAGTTTAAGGAACATGTCAAACTGAAATTTATGAAAGCAAAGGCTTCAGTTTTAAAGTGTGCGTGTGGAAGAAGGGATGGTTGAGAAAAGATGAATTGTGATAGCCTTAAAGACTTCTGATTTATATCTGTCTCTAGATGAAAGAGGTTGAAGAGTATTACAATTTCATTTTACTCGAGCAAGCAGAATAACAAGGTGGTTGCTGGCAAGCCCTGCAAGGCCGTACCTTGTGTGTGTGCTGGCGAGCCCCGCAGCGCAGAGCACGGCTCGCTTCACCCGGCGCCGCGGGACGGTGACGGGGGCTGCGCGCTGCGGTTCCGCTCTGCCCCAAGGCCACGCGCAGGAAACCGGAGCGAGCGGGGAGCCTGCAGAGAGCAGCACACAGGAATAGGTGTTGGTATTCTCCAACTCCTTCTATCATTACAAAAAGCCCAAACCCTTCTGTCCTGTGGGAAAACAACAACCTCGTCTGTGCAGAGCTGGGAAGGTTACTCCAGTGAGTGCAGCGTAGCACAGAGAGTGAATAGCAACACTAGTGTCTTTACAATAAGAAGCTTTATCAGTCTCACTTATCATAGTCTATCCTAGACCAAATTTAGATAAAGGAAAGCAGATCAAAAGATGGATTATTTATGATTTCTGGTTTAAATAGATGATTAATGATAGTTATTTAAAACAAATGTTCAATCTGATGAAAGAAAATATTTTTATTTTGAAAAGCTGCTGTATTCTATTTGTTTAGTCCACTTAACAGGAAGGTAAATTGAACATACTGTATCAAATCCATTCACTTCAGCATTTTTACATGAAAACCAATCTCGTGTTGCAGGTTGCTGATAATTGCCTTGAAACACTGGAACAGCTATGCAGCAGTTTTAGTTAAGTGAATAGCAGCTTGTTTTGCAACATAAAGGATTACAAAAAAAACGTATTTTGCATATCAAAGTAAACTATGCTGCGGTTTTAACATAGCTATGAAAGTGCAGTCCAGGAAAAAAAGTTTTATCACAAAAGCAAACTGCTAGTCTTCTGTATGAAGTATTAGGAGATGTTGGATTTTACAAAGCTTGTAGGTAACTTGTATAAATGCTAACACTGTTGAACATATAAACAAGGGAAGTTCTGGGTTACATCCTCCCCACTCGTAGGAGAGAGGTGAGCAGATTCACTTAACACAGATGCCATTTCACGTTCACCCCTGCAGCATTTCCTAACAAATACCCCAATGCAACGAGCAGAATCAGCGTTTCCTCTTCAATGAAGTTTTTTTGCCCGTGTGACTATGTCTGCAAGAGGGCTTCTGCCAACACAGGTAATATTTCAAAGGGAAAGGAAATGACATTGTAGACGGCGTTACCGTGAAGTTAGAGCATGCAGAGCTCAGTGCAAACCTGGCTGGAGAGTCAGCTGAAGGTGAAGGCTGCTGGAGCCGGCGTCCCCGCGGGAGGAAAGCTCTGAGGTGTAATTACTTTCAGGAAGAACTCTGCCAGTAGGTCAGAAAGCTCAGTTTTATGGCTGACAACATTCAGTGAAAGAAATTTTTTCCAAGGCCGAGGTGGCCATGGGGCACTGACCAAAAAACACAGAAAAATACAGAACCTCAGAACTGAAGTCATATTTCTAGTCTCCCTATTTAAAAAAAAAAGAAACCTTTCAAAAATGGTAGTTGCGATAGCAATGCATCTCATTCTCAAAAGCTATTGAAACATATAGCAAAAATTATAGTATCTTTTAAAATAACATAAGGATGCTTGAAGGACTATTATCACTATTCTTCAGTGATCTAAAAGGTCTACTTCATTCTACGGTCAGAATGGGCTCCTCTGTACATAGATACAGCCTCTTCTGCCCGATGAACCTGGTATTGTAGGTATCTGTGCAAGGTACCCGGCATATAGAAATATCAAAAAAAATATATCCAAACATCCAAAATTCAGGAGCTGTATTGCTAACTTAACCCTGAACGAGCAGCTTCACAGCCTGTGTGCTCCTTCGCAGGCCATTAGTTGTGTATTCAGATCATGGATTTAATTGCACTGATTACTTATGGATCAAATGGTGCAAATATACTCAAGTACACAAACTGATTCTCCGTCTAAATACTGAAGGCTTGATTAAGAACACCAGCCTAGGGGGTATTTGTTAAACAATAAACAGGAAGCAGAATGAATATTATATATAAATTTCTTCAGCACACAGATCTAGCAGCATAAGAATGGGATAGCAGCACTTTAAAAAGAAAAAAAAAGGGAAAAAAAAAGAAAAGGAAGGGAAACCACCGTACAGCAGTTATATATATTATATATATATATATATAATTGCAAGACACATTTTTGGTTAGCTGCACCAACACAGGAATCTATGCAGAGAGCCAGTCAAGCCTTATTCTCCAGCTTAGGCAGCAGATCATTCCCGTCTAGTGCACTGGCCCCGTTTGCTGGAACTCCCGGCACAGCAGATATCCTCTCTCAGAAGGAACCTTTCGAGAGGCAGGGGGCGGCTGTTGAACTTTTAGGGCTTATTTAAAACACTACGTATTTTTTAATTGCAAGAAAGTTATGTTTATATTATCTTTTTGCCACAATTCGCACTTTAAAAAGAAGGCATAGTTTCCAGCATGAACAAGAGCAAAATTTTAAGTGATTTTTGGCAGCTTCCCAAATTCTGAATGAGCATATCTGAACAATTAGAACTCTTGCCTTGCAGACAGCCTTTATTTTCATGACAAATACAGCAAAACTGGCTGCAGTGTTCAGCTTGTCCTAAATGGAAGAGACCAGTGGAAACGAACTTAAGACTTATTGAATTTAAATTCAATAAGTGCAGGATGTGGCATTGCTCCTTTTTAGAGAATAATTTTATCTGGGATTGATAAGGACAGACTTTCTAAATAATAGTAGAAAACACCTGGTGCAAATGTTTTCTGGTCTTTGAGCTATACCAGTTCTAGTCAGTTTCTCAGTTCTTCATCATCTCACCGCTTTCTGAAAAGACAGTGATGGACATAAGTAATATCGCCCAAATACGGTTCATTTCTTCATTAATTCCCTGCCCTCCGCAAGCTGCTGACACTCCATCTGTTTGTGACACCACGCAAGAGCACGCGCTCTGCCTGGCCCTGGACATCCACAGCCCATGGCCCTGCTGAGGAGGGCAAGGAGGGACAAGGATATCCGAGCGCGGCTGGAACTCCCCGGGCAAGAACACAGAAGCTATTGGCTTCGCGAACCTACCAAGCAACACCCACCACTCCAGCATTGGCATTTGTGGGCACAGAGAGGGGCTAACGTGAGGGTATAAACAAGAATCTGCCTTCATCTGCAGTGCAGCCATTTCATCATGAAGGGGAAAGCCCAGCACAGCGCACACATCTTTGCGAGCGCGTCCAATAACACCCGACTCGTGCCCTTTCTGACAGCAGGGAAGGGGCCAGGCGTGACAGGGGAGCACCCGTCACCAGACGACATCCACAGTGACTCCTGCCAGGCCCGAGCAGGGCAACGTGGCCAAGACGAGAGCTAAACACATCCTTGAAGACTTCTGCTCCTCCCAACTGAGCCAAACCTCACGCTACTGTAACGGACATGTTCTGTTATGATCAATATTTTTACCCACAGAAATGCAACATTTTACCTATATTATTTTCCCCTTTCCTCCTTTGATGAGGAGGATCATCATACCAACATGAAATGAGAAATTCTTCAGTGGGTTAATTCAGTGGGTTAATTTTTGAAAAAAATAGGTCATTTCATTCTTTTTTCTTACTTTAAATTATATTTTGATCCACCATATCTATTGTTTTGAGGAAACATGTACAAAACACATTTTGTAATTGTAAAATACAGAAATAAACAAAATTAACTGAAGGCTGACACAATGCAGAAGCCTGCTTACAAAGCACATTAAATCAAAACAAGTAAATAACACCAAGGCCAAAACCTCAGTCTAGGTTCCTTGTGTCACAGCCACAGAGCTCCAAACTGTACTTCAGCTTTTATTTTCTAAACAAACACACACAACACACACTCAGCACCAAGTGACCACATTTATTCATTCTGGACTCCCCATTCTGCCCTTCTCGTCTAAAGTATATTTAGGAGGAAAGCAGCAGAGTTTTAACACAGATGTCACATTTACTATCTATCATTTTTCACATTTATTTTGCTAGTAACTTTACTGTGAGGAGTAAACAAACTATTTTTCTGATTAAATGATGCCTTTCCTTCATATACAAAACAGACCACTTCTACAGATCCCCTCTCTGTGTTTGTTTTTACATTAGAAGATTTTGGATAAGGAGGACAAGTTGTGACATCTGTGCTGTCTTCTCCAATGTACTCACTGGATGAAGGCACGGTTTGGAATGAGAAGGTAGATGAAGACTGTGGGATACACTGAACACTTGGTGGTTGTTCACACAAACGCCCGGAGCAAAGGGAGGCTTTGACACCACCTGCTCTCAGGGACTTACTGCAGTCACGGGAGCTCTGGTTGTGTCTGCAGTCAACGCTGTGAGGTTATCCTACTAGAGAGCTAATTCCGAAGACAGATACTGAAAATAATCTAGTGCAGATAATATGAATATCTTTGAAAGCTTTAGTGCTTTATATACCATGGGGTTTTTTTTTTGAATTTAAGAGAGTTTTTCCATGAATAACTCATATTCATGAAAAAATTGCAAGCAGATCAAGGTAGATATGAGAAAACTTGCAAAACTGAGTCTAAGGCTGTGAAACTGACCTTTTGTAATTATTTTAGTAATTTCTGTCATATTAATTGTACACAAATGTGAATAAATATTATACAAGCTAGTTACTGTCTGTATATAACCCAATTCCTTTATGGTTCTTTCATATGAAAGTTGTATTTTACTCTAGCGTACATGTATTTTTGCAAATGCCAGCACAACAGCATGAATGTGGTTTGTATTCTTCTGTTGAACACGAGCATTTAAATGCAAGTGTCATTTTTGTTTTCAATAAATTATACAAGCAGACTCATAATTCAAAAAAAAATTGCCAATTTTCTTTGCATCAAAGTAAATGCAGAATAAAAAAGGAAATTTGGGGAACAAAGAGTATACACACAGAACTATTTCATAATGCAAGTGAATAAAAAAGTTTATTGTGGATATTTGATAGTTCAGAAGCAATGACATTGAGGATTCACAGTACTTCAGCCCCAGATGTACAAATCAGGTGTCTGTCAACTCTTTCTTTAGAAAGGGAAATCAGTTACACAGAACGTAGGTGCACATGTATGCAAAGATAGGTATAAATTAAAGAGAAACCACAGATTATTTGATACTCTAGCTTCCTACTGTAGCTAGACAGAAGCAGAATGGCCACAGTGCCACGGATTTCAAAATGGAGTGTCTAATTCCCTACCCGTTTACACCCTGCGTGTCCACATCCCCCTGTGGAGAACCAGTGAAACACTGCTGGACCCTGGGCAGAAAAGGGTTTGTGTTCTTATACAAACAAATCTCCACGGAACATCTGAGGAGACTTCCCCAGCATCTTGGTTCCTACTCATCCCAGCAGCCAGCCTTGGAGCACTCTGTGCCAAAACGTAAACTCACACAACTAGAACTGAACTTTCATGAAGATTTAGTAAAATCATTCTTGACAAATGCTGTCTTGAGATTACCTCAGACATAATCAAGAGTTTGAATACAGAAAATGGTCACATGAAAGACTTCTGCATCGAATTCCTTCTTGCAATAATGCATTTAAAGGAGGGACAAAAAATACATCACACACCCCTTATTTTCATTTTCTATGCAACTATAATGTTACAGACTCACAAACGGGATGTCTGACAATCTACAGGAGCATCCCTGCACCAAATACTTTGAAATGAATTGGACAGTGATATACACAGGGATTTCAGAAGAGAGTGATTTGCACAAACAGATGCACTGTTTTTGTTGCGTTATTTTATCAAGGACCTCCTTAAGGTCAGTTGCTTCTGTTGTTTCCATATCTGCTTTAGCTAACATATTTCTGCAGATAATCACGCTTCAATTAAGTTAAATACTAATAGCCACCATGGCTTTATTGTTACTTCTACCTTTTATTAACTTATTTATGTCTTTGAGAGCATTGCTAGATCTACTTCTATTGCAACAGGAGAGGAAAGTCAATAAGACTACAGCAGTAGTTAAGGCACTCATTTCAGGGAGCTGATTTAGTAAAGAGAAGTCATTTTAAGAACTAAAACAGTGAAAACACATATATATGTATTTTTTTCTCTCTGCAGACTCTGCAACACTGTGAGCCTGGCTCCGGGAGCAGCTCTTGCAGGGGAAGGCAGAGAATTCCTTTGGAACCCTGCTCACAGTCTCGTTGCTTTAAGCAAATAGAGCAAATGCATCTAAGGTGCAATAATCCAAATTACTGAGTTAGGAGAGTTGTCTAAGTCCCCCAGAACTCTGTGGGACAGAGCAGCACTGGCAAAACTAGGACACATATTTGCCAGAACATGACATCTTAAGACCTGACGTTGCCAGGGATGTCTGCTCTAAGTTTCCTCTGCGATAATCACACGTTACCTGCAGGATGGAGGAGGGACCACCGGGAAGGACGTCCTCTGACAGCTCCTGCTCTGTGCACACCGGCAGGCGCTCCAGTCGGTGAGATCTTCTCCCATTTCTTAGAAAAGAGACTTTGAAGATGAACCTTTCTTTCAGCTGCCACTCAAGATTTTCTTCTGGAAGTAGATACAATTTAGATCTAAAACAGAAAAGAACATGCCAATTTTAGTTATATCTGAAATTCAGCTTGGCATAGTATTGGAAACACTGTTACCAAGCTCATTTGCTGATCAGCAAAAATGGGTTAAGTAAATCAGATATTAAAGTTAGAAATGAAAAAGGAGGGGAGGGGAGTTGGGTTTATGTGGCTGGTGGTGACATTTTTCACTGGCTGGTCAAGCAAAAGTTTCAAAACAGCAAAGCTTGTGTAAAGCAAGGGTTCACTTCATAGAGTGCTGCAAACCAATTAAACTCAGTATTTCAAACTTGCCAATAATAAAAACAAGCATTTTAAATAGAATTTTCTGTAAGAATTTCTATAATCATAATAGCCAGAAAAGACCAACAATTACCACGCTTGCTGATTACTAGTTCACTTAAACTGCAAGAACACTACAAATGCTCCATAAAATAGATGCTTTCATCATTTAATGACACCATACCTTAGAACACATTCTAGTTTGAACATGAACATTGAATGAGGTGTAGAGGAGCCTTACATAACAGCAGAGTGTTCTGCCTGCTGTACAGCTCTAGTTATGCAACTGCTCGCAGGCAAGCCAACATGCAACGGTACAAGAACAGCACACCCTTATTGGAGACATTTTCACAGCTACCCATTTGAACTTCCCTTTAAACGGGGTGTTTCATTATTGCTGGACTCTAGATTTCTTGCACAACTGATAGTGGATTATAATTATCCCTTTAAATGGGGTGTTTCATTATTGCTGGACTCTGGATTTCTTGCACAACTGATAGTGCAAGATTGCACAACTGATAGTGGATTATAATTAAAAGCAAGATCCTGGACAATAAGATTAACATTCTGTATCATTATCCCCAAATACTGTTAGATCTGCCATTCAAATCTATGTAAGATTCTTCTCGATCTGCATTGCCCTCTCCCACTTTGCCTGATTTTTCCC
>NW_010583436.1:77915-101013 GCF_000705375.1 Tinamus guttatus
CCCCGCGCGGGCAGGGGAGCAGGAGGGAAGGGGTCCCCAGGGCTGCGGGGGCTGCGGCTCTGGTTTCTTTTTCCTTTTCCTCGCCGCCTCCTTCTTCCCACGTCTCAGAGGTGTCCGCCTTGGGCAGACGGGAATTTGGCATGGGGCTGGTGAAAGAGGAAGCTTTGCAAGTCATCAGGCGCCTATGCTGTTCTCTTCCGTACTCTGCTCTGTCGCTTTTCAGCAACATAACTCTTACCTAAAGTCAAGATATATTTTCCCCATATCTGTGAGCCCCAAGGCTTGTTATGCTGACAAAGAAGGGCATGAGTTTGACACAACTTGTTCTTGACTCATTTTGTCTGTTTTGTAGCGATTTCTTGCTTTCTGTGCCCTTACAAATAAATGTTTTTATTTCAGCACCTCTCTTGAAGTTAGGCTAATGATTTTAATATTTGTGTGCTGGGAAATCCAGGGTGAATTTGGGGTGAATCTAGGAATGGCTAACATATAAGCTCATGAGCTGTTGGTAACCATGTATTTTTCCTGTTCTGTCACTGCTGCTAACTTAATCCTGTCCATAATGTTTTCTTTTCCTTCAGGAAAGTGCTAAAAGAATTAGACTAATGAATGCATCGTCAAATGATAATGAATCTGCTTTCTATGGAATAAATCAGTTTTCTCACCTGTTTCCTGAAGAGTTCAAAGGTATATATTTCAGCTGCTACTAATCTCTTTCTGTCCTTTCCGTTACTCTGTTGCAGAATCTGTCACACTTGTAGATTCTTCCAGTGCTAGTAAACAGCTAATTCACCATGTTGCATACCAGACTGCGAGGACTTCTGAGGGATGCAAAATCTTCCTTTCATTTTCTGCTGGTCTTGTGAGGCTGAATTTCCCAGAAACTGAGTTTTACTTAGCAATCAAACTATTTGTTCTTCTCACTGGACCTTAAAGCTTTCTTTCATTGCAACAGTTTTAGAGATGGAAAGTACTCCGTAATTTTGTTCATTTTGCGTTTCCCAAGAGAAGCCTAGCTACAACACAAGAGATTCTTGGAGATCTAAAGCTGTGCAATGATGGCCCTGGCCTTCGGGAGCAATCTGCCAAACATCGCTGTCTTTGCTTAAAAAAAACCCAAAAACCCGTGATACCTAAACTTACTTTTCTTGCTTGCAATTCAAGTTTATTGTTACATGCCCTGTTTATTCATCTTGGAGGTTCCACACTATTTTTTTTTCTTTAAAATAATTAAACAGCATTCTCTAGTTAAAAAAAAAAAAAAAAAAAACTTAACAAATTTTATTTCAGGCTATTTAAATAATTCCAAACAAAACTTACTTTATGTGGTAGGTATGGATTTCTGATCAGTTCTAAGATGTCTTAACAGCCTATACTCACATTTCATATATAGAATTTCTCTGTTCTATTACCATAGGATTATTTCAAGTCATTATAGAGTATGATTATTATTTTAAAATACATGAGTTACATCTAATCCTTAAATGTATAAGGTAATCTCATGATTCTACCTACGGATCAAAGTTACCTTACTGACTTATAATAAGTATTGTTGATTTTTTAAGTTAGTAGATTTATAGATGTCTGTATTCTGTGTTTAGCTATTTACTTAAGAAGCATACCTCACAAACTTCCCAGATACATAAAAGTGCCAAAGGGGAAGGAAAAACCTTTGCCAAAGAAGTTTGACTGGAGGGACAAGAAAGTCATTGCAGAAGTGAGAAATCAGCAAACAGTAAGTGCTGAGGGTTTGCGTTCCTGTTCCCAGCACTGCTCAGAGCCAGGTCTAGCAGGTTGGTTGTGAAGCAGGATGGAGGGTTGGGAAGGTGCCGGGACAGTCTCGGGATGCCCTGGAGCAATGGCACGGCTGTGGCTGGAGCGTGTACAAAGCGACCTGCATTTTGCACAGAGGGAGGTTACCCTCAGGAGCACCCGGTGTAGGAGTCACTGTGTGCTGAGGTTGTGTGTGTGAGCGTGGCTGCTTCTGTAGGGTAAGAAACAGGTGGGCTGTTGATCGCTGATGTCCTTCCTTTGTGCTGCTTATCTTCATAGGAGTAAACTCCCCTTTCTTTGTTAAATGCCCCGATTTAAAGATCTGAGAAGTCCAGCATAGAAAAGCTCTCTGTTGTTTGAATCTGTTATATTTAATTTCATGTTTTTGCTTCTCAAGTGATAACACTTTTCTATTAAATTCTTCAAACTGTTGAAAATTGTAATGTGTTTCCTTAAGTGTGTTCTTTCCAAGATGTTGAAAATTGTGGTTACAAAGTGCTTTCAATCTCAGTCTCAGTCTTGCCTTAAGAAAATGCATTTCTCACAATGAAAACCATAATCAGTAAAAACCTTCATCAGTCTGAACTTCAAGAGACGTTTTTATTACAGTAAAAAGTGAGTCAGGAAGGAAGCCTTAAAATAAGACATCCATAAGCCTTAAAATAAGGCATCCATGCATTTCTAGTTTTTGCAAAGCAGGAACTTTCCACAAAGTTTCTTCTCTGTAGGGGGGAAAAATAGATCAGTGTTTTAAAAGACTGATTCAATTTCTTAATTATTGCCTTAGAAACAAAGCTCAAGTATGAGGTAGCAAATAAAGAGCATTAGAGGACCTTTTTGACTTTTTGTCTTCTTAATACCATGTTTCAAAACCAAAACTGACTTATCATCTCTCCCCTTTCTCCTTTTCTCTGCACCAGTGCGGAGGCTGCTGGGCTTTCAGTGTTGTGGGTGGTATAGAGGCTGCCTATGCAATTAAAGGAAACAACCTTGAAGAACTCAGTGTACAGCAGGTTATCGACTGCTCGTACAATAATTACGGCTGCAGCGGTGGATCCACTGTTAGTGCTCTGAGCTGGCTGAACCAGGTTTGACACTTTTCATAAACGTTGAGCCCTTCCCTTCCTTTTAACTGTACACTTTAGAGCACATCTGATTTGAAATATATCTTTGTACTTCCTTTTTTTTTGTCTGGAACCAGAGTGACTGTGTTCTGCAGGAGCTCGAGAAACCTCAAAATAAAATTGATTTCATTTGTCTTTTTTTCATTTGGGATCTGATGAGAAACCTCAAAATAAAATTGATTTGTCTTTTTTTCATTTGGGATCTGAAACAATCAAAATGCAGACATAGTTTCAAAAATAAATCCTACTGTAGTTTCTAATACTTTCCATTCTAAAAAGGCAAAATATGTATAAATAATGCATCTAACCATGAGTATTTAATATCTTCTGAGATAAAAAATATTATTACTTAGGGAGACAGTTTGAGTCATAAATATCTTCTGAGATAAAAAATATTACTTAGGGAGACAGTTTGAGTCATAAGAGTAAAAAGAATCCCCTACATTTTTATTTTATTTTAATTTTTTAAATAGCCTATTGTCCTTTTTAAAGAACTCCGTAGTTCTATCCCTGAAGAATCTTGTAACCCCAGTTAGGAACAGTCTAGGTTTAGTTTTTCATTCCAAAAGGAGCATGTTCATCTCCGTTCCTCCAAAGCAGAGTTCCCAAGCAGACTTGCTGGGCAGAACCAGGGCTATGATGGCTTAGCCAGAGGGAGCGCTGCACATGGCAAGAAAGGTTGCAGAGAAGGTTGATAAAATAACTTAGCAGCTGGACCTTGGCACCCTCCTGATACTGTTATGAGCATTCGACCTTTATAGCAGAAGCGGATTTAACTTTTTATGTAGTAGTTCTTGGCATTTTTGCAGTTCTTGATCTGTCTGGAGGAGAGGATAACTTTGTGGGGAGCATCATTTGGAGAGAATGAATGACCATTCATAAAATGCCATTCATAAAATGAATTCATAGCCTCTGTCACTTTAAATTTTATAATGCTAGGAGATCATCTTGAGAGTAGTTTAAACCAGCAATACCTCCTTTATTTATTTATTCATTTATTTAACAATTTTGAGTCCTTTCTGTAACTTTGTAAGCAAATCGGGGAAGCTGGAGACGTTATCTCTAGACCCATTGTTCTTATTGCTAATCTCCCTAGGAACACACTGAATTTTGCATGAGCTTTGTGGCTGACTTCAAAGCCTGTTTCAGTCTGCGTAATGCTAAAGCCAGACGCATTAAATGCTCATTCATTTGCCTTCTTGCAGACTAAAGTAAAGCTGGTGAGAGATTCAGAATACAGTTTTAAAGCTCAGACAGGATTGTGCCATTATTTTCATCGCTCGGATTTTGGAGTTTCAATAACAGGATTTGCTGCGTATGACTTCAGGTAACTATTATTGATTCTTTTTATTTGCTGTCCTTCTGTGCCCACTAGCTGTGGGGCCAGCCAGAGCCTATAGTGCGTTGACCAGCCAAAGGTTGAGAAGTTACTGCTGCTGCAGTCCTGTAGCTATGTACTGGAGAAGAACTAATGGGTTACATTCTGATATTGTGCCTTGCTGCAGTGAATCGAGTCAATCGTGCGGGCAGCTCTTCTCAGCCGTGGTTATCTCTGCCTGTGTGGCCCCATGTAGATATGCTGGACAACTTTTAACGACGACATATGCTTCTCAAAAAAATTATTAGGATGTACTTAAAAGCCCCAAGGAGCAAAAGGCTAGAATTTGGCTACATGCTGAATTTGTTGAAAAACTTGGCAAGTGTTCAGTTATTTAAGCATTTAACTGCTTGCATAACGCCACCCTCTTGAAGAGGGTTTCCTTGGGAAACAGTGTTATAAACTGAATTTCGTAAAGACAACTTCCAGCCTTTTAGGATTTTGTATTGAATATGACTTTTTTTCTAATTTTTATCAGTACAATATAGCTTCATGCTAAACTGCAAGCTGAGCTGTAATTTTAACAAGGATGTGAATTACTGTTGGATAGAAATGACTAAAATCAATTATAGCATTGCCATTGTGTATATGCCAAATTTACATTTTCCAGATACCATGCAATGACAGAAATTTCCTGTTCCTTTATGTTACTATACAAGGATACTAATGGTAAAAGATTAATAGTAGCATTTTTTTCTGTTGTATAGCCTGTATTTTTAAATATGTTGGGGTACGTAATTCAGTGTATTATTGTGTATTAAAGTTACTTCTCTGAAAAAAGATGGGAAATGCTATAGAAAAATCACTTGTCAAAAGCTTTTTTTTTTATTAACTGAGATCTAAAACGTAGCTGTGGTTTGTTGTTGCCTCAGGACTGAGCCCAGAAGCCTGCTTCATTTTAATAGAGTTGTATCTATGGACCTGCACCTTTTTGCTTAGGTTGTGTGCCCTAATGCTATTTTGATAAATTGTGGTGCATAAAAGAGCTATCTATTGACTGCATGGTGCATAGAACTTTCAGGAAAGGGTTGAATTACTTGTTTCTTAAATCATTTGCGCTGAGCAAGCGCCACCTCTCCAGTAGCTTTGTGGTGCTGGCCGAAGTAACCTTGCCCTATCCCACACCCCGCGCAGCGGCCAGGAGGAGGAGATGCTGCGGCTGCTGCTGGAGAGGGGCCCCTTGGCGGTGACGGTGGATGCAGTGAGCTGGCAGGATTACCTTGGGGGAATCATTCAGTATCACTGCTCCAGTGGGAAGGCAAATCATGCCGTGCTCATCACTGGTTTTGACAGAACAGGTGAGTTTCGAGCGACCCAACCTCCATCCGGCAGGCTGTGGGTTTGCTTTCTTCCTTGCAGCTTGCCTCCTGTGCTGCATGTGATGAAATGCACATCGCTTAGACTGGATGTTCTCCACCTCAGTTCTGAAAGTGCAGGCCAGTCCCCAGAGTGAAGCTCTTCTCTCCATCCTCCTGTAGCTTTGTGGGGCTTCGTGACCCTCGTAAAGACCCAGGTGTTTCAAGTCTATTAGCACTGAAATATTAGCTCCGTCCTCTGTGTGGATAGTAATAAATTTCCTTGTACTCTGTCATCAAACCAGTAAAAGCCATGAGACATTAGAATGGTGTTACAAGCTTTTTATGCCTCTCAAATCTCATGTTGGCTCTTGTTTTATGAAAATGTTTTTTTTCTAGGTAGCATCCCCTACTGGATTGTGCAGAACTCGTGGGGGCGAGCATGGGGAATAGATGGTTATGTTCGAGTTAAGCTAGGCAACAACGTGTGTGGTAAGTGACAAAAAATGTGAGCACTAAAGGCCATGTGCTGGGGGTTACTCTGTATAAGCAAAGCAGTATGAGAGTGTGGGGGGGGGCTCAGAGAGAAAATAGAAGTCACTCCTGTATTACATCTGTATTTTAAAAGAAGATTAGATGAGGCCAGGTAGAAAAATAAATCATTTCCTCGTTGAACCATGCCATATAGAATGATCATAAAACATTCTACAAAAGGTAGGGTTGCATAAAGCATAACAATACTTAACAAGTCAGTTTCTGCAGAATTGCTGGATATAGAACCCGGGAAAGTAAAGCCCGTGTTCACAAGCAGGGGCTGCTAAGCCTAATTGCTGTCCTTGGACTGCTAGGCCGTAAGCATTGTGCAGCCTTTAAATTCTTCTCTTAGGCAAATGCTGTAGGTCTTTCCTTGGCTTTACCTTCCATGAGAAAGGTCTACAGCTTTTGTGTGTTTCACAGTACCTTTGAGAGCCATTGTAAAAGGTGTAAGATGATGGAAATCAGCTTCAAATAAAAATAGATGATATTGAGTTTGTAGCCAGTTTGCTACGAGTTAAGTTCAGGACAGCACAAATAGAGCCAATACAGGCAAATCGTAGCTGTTCGATGTCGCTGAAACGTTGATTCACATTTATGGTTGTATAAACAAACTATTTTGAAACAGTGATTCACCAGTAATGGTGATTAAAGCAAGTCAGCTGCAGTGGTGGTCAGGAAGAACAGCTTCATTATTTTCAAAATAGAGAGCTGATAAAGCAGGATAATACCCTTTTTCTGCCATGTGCTACACAGGAGCAGCCAGTCAAGATCAGCAGCTACTCACCTTTGCTAGGTGATGTTTTCCCTTTTAGGAGTGCTCTGATGTTGCTGTTGAGGTTGAGAGCTGTAAAGCTGTAAGTTAACATCTGTCGCCCTTTGATACCTTCACAGGCTCCAGGGAGGCTTTGCCCTTAGTACTTAAAGGAGTACAGCAATCCAAAAAGGCTCCAACTGAGCACGAGTAAAAGCAGAGTTGCTCTGGGCCTCTGTGTGTGTGTGTGTGAAGTGTTTAAAAATGTCTCCTGTAAAAGAAACTCTTCTGTAGTCTCTTGGTGATCTTACAAAGCTTCATAGTTTCATGTTGCATGTTAGTCTACCACGAGCAACCTGAATGTGGTGGTGCATCTGGTTTAAAAAGACAATTTTAAGCTTTAGATTCAGCAGCCATATTGTAATGCTGACTTCTCAATACCTAAAATTATGAACATGAGAGCAGAGGAGGGAGGTGAGTAGGGCTCAACTATAAAGAATGTTAGTCAATAGAGAAATAAAAGGGCTGCTGAATTTCTCTTTCCCCTTGCAGTTCACTCATCGTCATGGGCAGAGGATACAAATTCTGTCAAGTCTTGTTTAATGCAGTTCTGATTTCAGTACTTATTCAAAAATATTTCTTTCATTTTAGGTATAGCGGATACAGTTTCATCAGTGTTTGTTTGACGTTTACTGGCTGAAGCACACAATTATTACTTGGTTAATAGTTTGGTGTTTACTGCATGTGGAGACTTTACTTCAAAGCAACATTTCCTAACTTCAACTACTGCACCAGGAATGTCCTCTTTTGGGCAGACAGGGCTTGACCAGGTTTTTAAAAAATATTTTCATTTCAAATGTGTGTTGCATATCAGATCTTGCCGGAAGGAGAGGACTGTGTGTTGACTGCAAAGTGAGGAAAAAAAAAAGTTATAAAAATGGACGGAAACTGTAAATTTAAACTCCCTCTTCAAGGTATTGAACACTAGAAAATTCACTCCAGAGGTCTTCTAACGAGGAATGTAGTGATGACAAATGAGAAGGATTCTGAAGCAAGAAATCAGCTGTATGACAGAGGCTACCTGAAATGCTTTGAATGGGAGAAGAACCATGATTAAGCCTGTTCTTATTGTGGGGAGAAGGAGAGGTCAGAAGAAAATATTCTGTTAGGCTTGACGTCTGTCTGGGCTTTTCTGGAGCTTCAGCCACATGCATTTTGTCCTCCTTTTTGTAGAACCCTATTTTTTTTTCTCCTTTCCAGAAGTAGAAGAATAAAAAAGGGAGCTGTAGGGTCATAAAGCTGTTTCCAGAGCAACCCATGTCCATATTGCTGCTGTTCTTCCGTTTCAGTCTTTGACCTTTCTTCAGTAAATATAAGTTGTTGTGTGCTCTCAGAGCAGGGAAGCGCTGGCCGAGGTTTCTAAACAGGGTTTTTGGATGCATAGAAAAGCAAGCAGCAACTCTTCAGGAGGCTGGATTGAGGCCAGCCGAGGTGGGACTGAGGCCAGCTGATCTGGGCTCCGAGAGCTTTGTCAGCTCCCTGCTTTCTCTCTTCTCTACTTCATGCTGATGCTGCAGCCAATTGCAAAGGGCCAAGTCAGAAATGTATTTATTATAGAAAAAGTTTTAGGGCAGGAGGAGGAAAGGAGCTGTTAATATGTGGTTGCTACCTTTAAAAAGGCCAGAGTCAGAAGATACTCCATAGAGAGTAAAGGCTGAATTTCCCAATTAAACTGTTTATTCTTGACCCTGTATCAATTGGAGGGATTGGGACTGCTTGGGAAACAAAAAGGGTTCCAGGTTTGGTGATCTGTAAAAATGCAGTAGAATTCAGAGGTAAACATGCAATTCCGCAATGCTGTGAAATGTTCAGCTAGAAGGCCTTCTGTATTTTAGGAAAAACTTAGGAAAAGTATTGAAGCAATTTTGTAATTTTTGCACTCACTTGTGACTATGTTAATAGCTCTGTGTATAATTGTCTTATGGCAAATGCAAGGAATATTCAGAAATCTTCAGTGTAAGTGTGGTCATTTTTTAGCCCTTTCAGCTCTCCCTGTTGGGAGTTTGAAGGGGAGAATGACCATTTGTGACGTAGTTGTAATAGTTGTAGTTCAGCCTCTCACTGAAATTTTATCGGCAGAAAACCTCAGATTGCCAAAATGGGAAGTAGATATCCATATTTTCTAATATGATCTTCCCTTAACACTTCACAGACCGAGTAGCCTACTTTAATTAGAAAACAATAGCTAAGGTTATAAAAAAGTATATAAAGCTATAAAGGAAGTTCTACATATTTACAATTTTTGAGGTATACTAAGCAGGCGTAAGTAGTTACACTAAGATACAGAACAACTCGCCCATGCTCTGTATGGGTTAATTTCAGGTATTTTTAAGAAAAATATTTAGAAAGACAAGAACCCATCTAATGAGAGGCAGACCCAGCTCTATCAACACTTACTGGTCAAATTTGGCTCAGTTTTGTCTATTTGTGTCCTTACTATAATGATATTTTGAATTAAAAACTTCTAATGTTTGTCATATGGCTGTTTGGATATTATTCTTGCTTTAAAAGATGACAACAAAAATCTTTAATACTACTTTATTTGAAATGTAAAATGACGTACTTGAGTTATTCTTAATAAGTATTTTTAATGACAATTCTATTTATGCGTAACCACACACAGAAAAAAATATCTCCAATATATAATATATGTATATATATAACGTATATATATATATATGAAGATTTCAGTTTCCATAGATTCAGGACTTAAGATTTTTCTAAAATCTTGCTTTTTTAAATCTTACTTCAAATTTCTTTTTGAAAATTCACTAGGACTCATATACTAGTATTTTTATGAAGCTGTTAAGACTAATTATATCCTAATCTGGAAAGAAATTTAGTAACAGCCTTTAGGCAAACTCGGTAATACAAAAAATATGTACAAATAAAATATGAGAGTGGTAATTCTGTCTGATTTGCTCCCTTTCCCAAAATGAGGGCTTTAAGATACAAATTTTTAACAGTTAATGCTGAGTCAAATTGGCCAGTAAGTTTAATTGGGATCTCTTAACATAGCCTAATGCAAAACAGACATTTCATAGCAATTTCTGCTGGAAGCTGATTATACTATTCACAGAGCTGTCATATATAAATACATATTTACACCCCCCCACTGTACAAGAGCTGTTGCTGTATTTGAGAGCGCACCAATCACTGCAATAGGTCTGAAGTTCTTTAGAGCAGTCGGCCTGGAAAGGCGCTTTAATCCGAGTCGTCGCTGCTGAAATAGGAGCTGTCGCAATATTCTGCTGTATAGAGGAATTTATGGATTGTTGGGTTCATCTTGGGTATCCAGTGCCTTGGCACTAGAAACGTTGAAAGATTGAACAGATCCACGAACACCTTGTATCTGTCGCTGAAAAACGAGAATCAGACCAATTAGAGCTGCTCGGTAGCCTAGGAAGGCCCTCAGCTCAGAGCCCCCAGGATCCTTCTCCAGGAGCTCCTTGGAGTTCGGCCCTTGTCCGAAGGCGGGCTGCAGGAACCGCTCCTGCACGAGGCAGGACCAGCCTTACCTCACCGTGGAGCGCAGGTAGTGGTAGCCGGAGGAGCCGCCCGTGCCGGCCTTGCTGCCGATCATCCTGTGCACCATGCACACGTGGTTATCTAGAACACAGCAGGGACGTGCCTGGGGCTGCGCCACGGCGAGGGCAGGCCAGCAAATACCGTGCAAATACCGCCACTGACGGGAACCATCTCCAGCAAAGCAAGAATTGATTCTGCCACTTTTCAGTCAGTTGATACAGAATGATTAATTCTGCCTAGTACAGATAGCATACACTGTTGTGCATGATTATAATCTGGTAACACCACGTTAGTGCAGTCATTTGTGCTTGTCTAGGTCAGGAAGGAACAGAAGGAATGTTTGCATATGACAACATCATAGTCATGAATGTCGGGAGGGGACGCTGGAAAATAATACTTATTAACCCACAAAGAAAGGTGTTCATCTTTTCACCAGCATACCAAAAAAATGCTTCAAAAGAATAAACTCAGAAGTTCTAAAAGTCTGGGCATAAACAGTGCAAGAAAGGGTGAAATAACACCCTGGATGCTAAAGACAGAATATCACAGTAAAAGTGAGAAACTTACACCTCCATTTGGTCATGAGCACGTCAATATCCATGAGAGAGGTAAGAAGCTGAAAGGGAACCTGGAAACGAGGCTCTTCTCTTGGAAAAGCAAAGAGAAGAAAAGACATCTCTATGTAAAGGACACACTATATTTTGCAAAGTTATCACTTCAGCAATGCATAGCGCTGACTTGTGTATGTTTTCCCAAATTGGTAGTAGGGTACCAGGAGATAGTCCAATAACAGCTTCTGCCATGCAAGCCTCAATCTCATCCTTGGAAACATACTCCAAACCTTTGTAGGACACTGCAGTGCAGCTGGCACAAAACATTTGCTCGATCCGGGACACAACATGGGGCCAAGCACCGGAAGTGGCCTCCTAGGGAGGCTGAGGGACCTCAACCCAGGCAGATCCTTCTCCTTTGGCTGCCCCGAGCAGCCTCAGCTGGCTTGGAGCTAAGCCATGGCCTGGCTGGAGCAGACGGCTAGAACAGGGCGCTCTCCAAGGCCCCGTCCAACCTGAACCAGTCCATGACCGTGTCCCCAACCTTCACTTCTCCTGCTCCCGCTAACCCCTCAAGGTGCATCTTGTGACGTTACCTGTAGAAGTAGATCATTAGGGCACCCTTCAGTGCTTTATAAGACAGTCTTCTTTCTCCTGCAAAACACAGCTGGCTTTAGTTTGCTGACATTTTTCTGCAAAGTTAATGATAATAGTTGATAATTACATCTGTGTCATATAAAATACAAAAAAAAAATTCATCAATGTATTAATATATTCTACCTTTACTAAGAAGGTGTTCATGGCGTTTTTCATCAAATAACGAAAGAAGTACATCTTTCTGTTTTTGGAGTTCCAATAATAGGTCATCTTTTTCTTCTGATTCTGGTTTGGCCTTTGATATTTAAAGTAAAAGTATTTTTTTTAGAATTCAGCAGGGCAAAATTAAGCTCTTGAATGATCCATGATGTGATTTTTATTTCTATCAGCAATACTTTGTAAGCTCATACCTTAAATGTAAGGGCTGTATATTCCAATAAGGCAGATGAGTCATCTCATGGCAAAGACATGAGTCATCTTGGCAAAAGAATTATGACAAAATGTACAAAAAAATTTACAATAGCTACTATACAATTTGGATAAATGAATACTCAAAAAGGAAAGGTGCAACATATAACTTTAGGTCTGTAGGCAATAGAAAAATCTAATATTCATTTGTTTGAAATCTAGTTATTTTATTTCTTAATTTTTAAGGCAAAAGAAACACCCCTTGTGCAGAAAAGAACAAAATGCAAGTAGGTGGAAGAATTGGGAAGTGGTAAGCAGGCGTTCTCAAGAACTTGATTAGTTCTTGCTTTATGCTTTTTTTTCTTTTTTCTCTTTTTTTTTTTCCTTCTTTATTAAAACATGCAGTTCAACCTACATGCCTTATAATATTCTGGGACAGCTAATTCATTTGCTTCTAAAAATGAAGTGTTTTTTTAGTATGCTCATTTGCCCATGTAATTCAAAGGATCTCTCAGCAGCAGATTGTCACATATCATTATATAAAAACAAGCATGAAGCTGCATGACTTTCCATCATCCGTAAGGACTCAAACTTGTGGAGCTTACTCAGAATTGTAAATGCAGGCACTCAAAGTTATTGTTTCTGTAAATTCAGTTCTCATCCTTCCACTGATACTATCTCTTTTCTTTTTGCAATTAAAATCCATATATGCTTTAAGCATTTTTAGATGTCAAATTAAGAACTTAATCGGATTTCCTGGAAAAAATGTGCATTTTTTTCATGCCTCTTGCAAACAGAGGCTGCTGAAGTGTAGTGGTCTAAAACTAAATTTCAGGATGCGATCTTGCCAGCGCTCTGCTTACAGTTAGATCAGGAGTGCATTGCATACCTGCACCAGGGCAAATTCCTCTTCCAGACCTCTCAAAACATTCACTTCAAACTGTCCCCAGAAATCAAATCCTTCTGCTTCAAGTCCTGGTGTTCTTTCCAGCCATGCCTTTAATGACAACAATAATGTATTCCAATATTAATAATGTAAATAAATTACCAAAGAATTACAAGTTAAAGGAACACAATTATATTACTGGTGTTGTTCCAGTGTAATTTCCTGCAGAGATACTCTAAGAAGTGTGTCCACATGCAAGATTTATACCTATATAATAAGCTATAATCCAGAGATTCCGAATAATTCCTAAATCAAAGGTGTTGGAAGACAGAAATTGTCTCATTCTAACCGCGTTTTTTTAAACCAATTCCCTTTTAAGTTTATTAATACAGGAAGACAATCTCATCCCCCATAAATAGGATGAATGTAAAGATAAGACTCATGAGAAAGATAAAGAACAACCCAATGGAACAGCTAGTTTCTGTTATGTCAGAAGGAGCGAACACTGATCAGGCACACCGTCATTAACTTACCTCAGAATGTAAGAAGTTGATAAAGCAAAACATATTTACTTAGCAGTAATGAGAGCTTCTGCTCTGATTTCTTTACAGTAATAGGAATGAAATTAGGAAGAAAAAAAATAGAAAATTTTCTGATTAGATCTTCTTTAGGCATCATTTGATTTAGCTCCTTCTCATCTGAAAGAAACCTCAAGATCACCAAGTCTTCATATGGGAAGAAAAGTTGCATAAACCTCATATATGTTCTATAAGAGCTGTCATTAGGGGAATGAATAGAGAATAAATGGATGCTGTTGAGGCTTATTCTTTAGAAAGTTGCATAAATTTAATTATGAAAATGACAGGGGAGCTGTTAGACAAGTTACTCTGAGTTACTCATGAGTTTGAAAAAAGACTAAAATCAAGGTAAGTGATCATGAAACGTAAGATAAACATCTCTTTCTTCTTTCCTTTCTTGGTTAAGATATTTTGCTTTTCTTTGATGGTCTTGTCTAATAACTGTAAGCGTCACTACCAGGGGAAATAAAACTTTTGTTATATTCCAAAATAGAGCTTAAGGCCATGAAAAACAAAGGAGATGAAGCAGCACCCAGATATTCGCAGACATCTTAGACGCCCAGAATACAATTTACCAATTGAAAACCCAGTGAGGCTTTTCCCTTCAGACAAGAGGAGATGTCATGAGAAGTCAGCAGTGCTGTTGGTTTTTGATGGCTGACTCCCTTTCATGTTAAATTTGCTACAAATCCAGTTGTGGATTGATAGGGCAATCGGCAGCTCATCAAGGGAACTTGGAAGTTCCAGGGGAAGTTCCAAGGGAAAAGTTCCTCCCTGAGCGCACTGAGGAACACCCTCCTTCCTGGAGCGAGGAAGGCGAGGCGCAAGAGGAGCCCGTTACCTCCACGAGCTGCAGCAGCGTTGGCTCCTGCTCCGAGCGCAGCAGCTGCTCGTAGTCCTGCCCCTTGAAGCTGTCCCGGTAGTGCCGCCGGTTGTAGGGCACGCGCAGGCTCTGCGGGACGCCGATCTTGTTCTCCAGCAAGCGGAACTGCAGGCTCTGGAAACCCGAGGCTGGGCTGAGGTACTCCCTGTGGGAACGGAGGAAAAGAAAATGAGAGACAGAAAAAGAAAAAGGCCATTGTTCTATGGCGGGGGTTTCCTGGTTCTTAATAAAAGAAAAAGGACGATCTCTCTCACATTTGAAGAACACCAAATACATGTCTGAACTTTTGTACTATGGTTGCAACTAAGACAATACCAATAAAAGCTATTTTAATGCAACCACGATATATATTTTTTTTCTCGCTGTATAGTGTGTGTTTGCACACAGGCACCTACACATGTTTATACTGTGTTTTCAAGAGGAATTTTGTGCGTAGTACAGGAGGAAGCTTGAGCGAGTATCATTTCCTTTCCGAACAGAAAATCATCTTCCCCCCAGGCAGGTATTAGGAAGGTTTTCACATCGTTAAAATGTAATTAAATGCATTTTAAATAGACTTAATACACTTAAGAATAACTATCTTCTGTGAAATAGAATCAAGTCCATAAAAACCATTAGTGGGTTTTATTTGAGGGATTAATAACGGGCTTGTTTCAGACTTATGTTAGGTTGTTCATATAGGAAGAATTGTTTAATAAAGTAACCTGAAAACCCACATTGTTAGACAACTGCAATATGTTTTAGACTGAAGATACAAGATTTGGTGAGAACGAATCATTGATTTGATCTTTTAATTGAGTATCAGAATGTTATCTGCAGGGCAGAAGGGCACAGGTCTCAAAATTCAAATGGAATCAAAATCATGTTTCATGTGCTTCTAAGTTAGGGACTATTAAAAAAGCCAAAAAAATGCATTTAAACAATGTAGAAATGGATGGGGTGCTGGATGGCATTTAAGTGAGGAATCAGGCAGATTGGAGACTCAAGCAGAATACAATGTTTTTTTACCATTTCTGCCATTAATTTAATTAATCTGTTTTCAAAGCGTCAAGCCTAAATATCAAAAAATAACCTGCACATCGTTGCAGAGCCCGCTGGGCTCGCACCAAAGCTCGGACTTGCGCTCTAACGCCAGGGCTCTCTTTGGAGCTCGCGCTCATCCTCGCTGCACGATCAGGTGTTTCGCACTGCCCGGGCACGCGCAAGTCCTGCCCTGGCTGCACAGCCACCCTAGGGGTGACACTCACCCACAGATCCCCGTGGAGAGCTGGGAAGTATCTACCTGAAATCAAAGAAGTCCAGTGCAGTCATGGTCTCCAAAACAGAGAACTGTTCCACAAGTAGTTTGAGAATCATGGAAATCCTGTGCATTCGAGTAACAACCTTCAGCATGTTCCGCTCATCTCTCACCTTAGGAAGACACAAGGATCACACCAGGTGGAAAAGGGTTCTGTAAAGAGCCTGCATTTTGCCTACTTAAGGTCTTTTTGAAGTTGCACATTGCTATAGTTACCACATGAAAATCTCATGTTGAAGACAGAACCCTATTTTTAACCAAAAAATGAAACTATAAATTTCAAAAGACCAAAATCTGATTTTGTCATTGCTAATACCTCATAACTGGGCCAAATATGTGGGAGGATTTTCTGTCGTTGTTGCATTTCTGACTGAGATAGATGTCGTCATAAGAAATCAAATACTCAGCCAAAAATCATTTCTATTGTAATCAATGAAAGAATGAGTCAAGAGACAGCTGGAGAAAGAGTCGAGAAGCTGAATAACCTGGGAGATACCCTAGGAGATCCCAGGAGCATCTATAAAGCTCATTTGCAAGCAGAGAAAAACAGAGAAAGTTGCATCTGGTGGGAAACAAAAAAGATCAAATGGAAAATAAGGCAGCTGTCTTAAGGGTAGGTTGAACACTTGGCCTCCAGAAAAGGCTGATAAAACTCCTACTAATTTTGATGGGATCATTTTTTTTGGGGCATGCAACCAAAAAATATCAAACTACAAATTGAAGGATGAAAACCATTTACCCAATCATCTTAATATATTCTTAACTTTAACATTTCGAATTCCAATCAAAAAATAGGTTTAATTTATCACAGAAATAAATGAAAAATTATCCTACCTAAGAACTAATTCTGACTTGGCTATCATGTTGCACTAGAAAGCCAACAAAATTGTGAATGTTGAGGAGAACAAAAGCATTTTCTTTGAACATTTTAGTAGAAAGGCTCCTTATTTTCTGTGTTCTCTCAAATTTTCCTCACATCACACGCACATTCAGGATGTTATTCAACACAATGCATATTTCAAATTACATGCAGACAGCCATCTTTCTTTGATATAGCATAAAATCAGGTGTTTGTTTACATTATTTATAGTTACAAAATGTATTTAGCTTTGGGCAAATGTTTAGAGACGTTACATATTATTTTTGAGCTATTTATTTATATATATAACAAAATGAATATTATACTTGTCATTTTTCAGAAATTCTCACACAATCATACATGGTCATTTTGATTATTGGTGTTATGCTTCATTTAATTACATGCAATTCCTGAAAAGAGTTTTCCTTTCACCTATTAGATACTGGATGGAAGGGGTTGCCACTGCAGTCAACAGTATGCAGCTTGCAAATATTTGAAAAAAGCCAGAAGTGACATTTCAACACAAAGACATGCACTAGCCTTCTTCTCAGTGTTGCCTCTGAGCATGCCGAATATTCTGAAATGAGAGTCTGCAAAACTACCCCATGCTAACAGGAGAGGGTAGAGCATTTTGGCCCGTGAACTTGGTTCTGGAGAGTGACATAGCTAAAAGGCAAAAGGCAGGAGGAAATGGCATTTTGCACATCAAATCTCTGTACTGTCATGACCTAGGAACTCCTCAGCAGAATTCCAGGTTTGTTTTTTGAGGGTTTTTTTGTGCGTGTGTGCTGTTGTTGTTTTATAGACACATGTGCATGTTAATTTAGTAAAGCCCAAATACATCAGGCCATGAGGCAGGAGGAAGGAGAAAGGGCTGCATTTTCCCCCAAAGTGTATTTGTTCTTAACTTACATGGCCATTTTCGAAGATCACCCGAACAGAGTCCATTTCCCATAGAATCTGCTTAAACCAAAGTTCATAAGCTGCAAGAAAATAAGCATCATTGGCATTAACTTCAAGATCTCGCTGGGTTTTCTTCATACTATTGATGAAATGAAATATTTATATTTTGATTAAAAATGAAGAGCTTATATTTACACTGTTGGTATTTGAGATGCTGATATAGAAATACACATCCATTTTAAGCATGCCATCCTTTACCTAAATTATTATTACGTGAAACAATAGAGCATCAAGGATATTAACAGATTTTTCATCGGATCCGGGAGAAGCACTACGGCCTCCCCAGCTAACCTCAGAGCTACTTATAACCTTTACATAGACTGTGTGTTCCCAGCGTGACGGTTAAAATGGGACTGAGGTTTCAGACAAGACACAACCAGCCCCCACCTTCATTTTTCTATAATCGGAATCCAGAATTCAAATCAGAATTCAAATCTTTGGTTTCCAAATATTATGATGCTTCCTAAGAATAGTTGATTACAGCCCTACAAAGGATATAGGGGAAACACTCTTTTATCTGTGCTTATATTTGTGTAAGAGGGTTGTAGTGGCTAAAGTGGAGTGATTTATGTATTGCATGTTTTAGCACTAATTTACTTCCCTTAGCAAGAACACCAGCCAACCCCCCCTTGACTTCTCGCAGCCACTTACCTTGATGTGTCACAATAAAAAGATGCTCATCATGGATTTTGTTTCCTTTCTTTTCACTCTGGAGTTCTTGAGCGTTCAATATTTTGTTCAGCTTAAAAATAAAAATAAGGCTATTCAGTAATGCTCTCCATTCTGCTATCAGTGGCAGTATTCCTACAGAGTAGTTGGCCATTAGAAATACTATACAAAAAAAAAAAAAAAAAAAAAACGTACAGGCCTTAAATTGCAGCCTATATTAATAGTCAGGCTAAATGGTCACAAGGGTCGCTTATTTTTAATAAAAATAATAGTAATAAAAAAGAACTGAGACATTCAGATACCTCAGGCAGTAGAGTTCAGAAAATCATTTCAAGTTTTTTTTTAAATTACCAAAAAAAAAAAAAAAAAAAAGAAAGAAAACTGTCCAGCACATTCTCCAGATGACATATTCAGCTGTTCACCAGTCATCTTCTGGGAAACAGAGATCTTCTAGCAAAAGTCTATGTAGTCACGGGGAGGAGAAGGGTCAAAACACTGTAAGGGGGAGCAGGGCACTGAGAATCAAGGCCTTGCGCTTACTTGGAGATAGTCTCCATAGACGAGTCCACCCTTGCTCGCTTTATTCAGCCCTTCTTGGGACTTGTCATCTTTTTCATCTTCCAAAGACAGCTTGCTAAAGTTAAATCTAAAAGGAAAAATGAGTAAATACATAGATAAATAAATAAAAGCTGTGAATAAAACAGCAGTTTTACTAACAGCTGCACCTAGGGTTCAGAAAATATCTTGCTTTGAGAAGCTGAACCACAAAAGCAGTCACTAAATAAACACAATGTATTTGCAATGCAGCTTTTCACAGCAGCAGCTGGTGACATTAATCCTGTGCACCAAATATCCAGTGCTCAGCAGCTTCCCTGTCCCGTCTCCTGTCCCGTAGCAGGGGGACAGCCCGGCAGCAGCAGCTGCTTTTGCTAGTTCACTCCTCCCTGGGCTCCTACACTCCCGCGCTGCTGCTAGAAAGCGGAGCAGCCCCGGCACGCGGCCTCCTGCCCGGCCCTGCGCCCCCCCGGCCGCGGAACCTCCCGCAGCGCAAAGGTCGGATGCTGACGTGCTGCTGTGATGTGCAGCCCAAACACGACCCGCCGCGATCCTCGCGCTGCCCTTTGCTGCCTTCCCCGGCGAGGGCTTCGAGCCCTCTCAGCTGTGTGGGGACCAACGCCGGCGAGTCAATGACAGGGCAAGTGAACGGCAATATTTGACATAGGACTTGTTAAAGCAAGGTAGAAATTTGCAACTATGTTTGCAAGAGATTCCCAATATTTTCAAAACTATGTTTGCAAGAGATTCCAAATATACTCATTTTCAAAAATGCACACAGATTGTCTTAGGTAAGACAGTTAAAAAATAGTCATATACATCTCATGCATTTTATTTTCCAGGGTTTAACTCATGAAAATTTCTTCATGCAAAAGTTTCACTCTCATCTGTTGACAGATGTTACTCAATTCTGTTTAATCATCAGCTTAACACATGGTGAAGAAACCAGTAAGCAGGGTGCATTTCTTTCGTCATTGGGCCTGCCAGCTCCCTTAAAAAAGAACTTACTGCTCAGTCGTACTGCAAACACTGCAGGCCCTGTGAGCTCAGGGCACGTAGCCTCCGCCAGGCTCCCAGCGGGTGCTGGGGGCTGCTCATCTCAGCTGTTTTAGTCACTTGAACTAAAAGCGGTTCACAAAATGTCACACTTGGGATGCAGGAATCGTTCAGGTCAAGCTGCGCCTCCTTCATGATGCACAACCTGACAGTGACCTGCTCCTCACTGCTCACATCTACTGCGAATGCAGAAGCAGAGGATGACATCTGTGCGATACACCTTTCCCTTTGCGCTTAAAGAACGTTACTACAAACCAAATAACACAACCTTTGGTTGTGTTAAGGGCTCTCAAATGCACAGAAAAGGAGGCCTTATGTTGTCATCCCCATACACCTTTAACTAAACACACAGCCTGAGCCTCCCTAATGAAATCAAACCTTTTCTCTCAGGCACAAGCCAAGAAAGAATATGAATTTAATCCGGAAAAAAAACCCACACAAACTAAAAACACTTGTCTACTTTCTTGTGCAGCTTTACTTTCCTTTGTGAAACACAAACTTCCAGAGCACTCATCTGGCCTTGCAGCCTTTATATTACTACCTGGTAGGGGAAGGACTTTGAAGTTTTAGAGCCCTTTTAAACCCTGAGCCTAACAAAACATTAACTCCCTCTTTGGGAAGTATATCTGCCCTTAACTGGTTCAGGATTACGGAGCTCTCTCAAAACCTACCCGAGCTCCTATCTCCACCAAGCCCTACAGCAGCTCTCATCCCGTTTCGGCAGGAGCGGAGCTTCACTTAACGGAATGACACCAAATCAGCCAGCAACCCAGAAAGGTGTTTCCCATCGTCCAAACTCTCTGCATAAGGATCTTAGTTGATCGGTCCCAAAGCACCTCGGTGATAAGCGACAGCCTGAGGAGAAGCTTGGAGATGGAAGCGAAACCGGCCCGCGAGCGTCACCGGTGACGAATCACCACGTGCTCCTCTCCCTGTCAAACCTCTCTGCCCCTGTGGTTTGAAAGCTCAGCCGGGCCCAGGATTGTCCCCAGGGGCCATGGGTCTTCTGTCTTCAATTCTGGCCCTACCGTTAGTTCCTCCTGCGTTTCACTTGCAACTAGCAACCTTACAGGAGCACGACATAGCTGAGAGCATGCAAGAATGCAAGGCTCCAAACCTCCAGAAAACGGCCAAGCACTGGAAAAAAGAAAAAAAAAAACACTTGCTTTGGGTTCAGTCCCACACACACAAATGCACTCCTCTAACTCTGTTTGTACAACACTGATGGTGATTTAAAATAAGCAAGAAGAGTCTTTTGGCAGCTTTGTCACTACTGAAATGTAATTAGTGAAATATTTGATCAGATCTCAGAAAAGCCTCAACAAATTTCCCAGTTCTTTTCCATAGCAGAGAAAGTCATAGACAACCAAGCTGTTCAGTTTGTATGCAGTGTAGATAGAGATGCTGAGCTCAAGTTTTGTACTTTTATAAGAAGCAGGGGATGAAAAAAATATATATGTTTAACAAAAAATACTACCTAATACCATAGGTTCAAAAAATTATTCCTTAGCCTCTGAAAGGGAGTACTCTATGCGCCTGTGTACTCCATAGGGTGCTACGCACACCATATACACTATTCACTACTCAAATATAGTGAATACTACAGACCATCTCTTGCAATGTGATGTCAGGAAGGCCTCACAAATGTGTGATGAAATTGGTACGGACAGACAGAGTGGGAACAGGGGCTTATACTACCTGATTCTGAAAGTGTTTGCTAGCAGCATAGCCAAGAGCACAAATGAAAGCAGGTTTGCCCCAACACAGCGCCCTCGGCTCTGGTTTGCCTGCAGAAACCCTCATAAATGACAGAAAAACAAATGTCTCCTCATGTTTCTGTCATGCTGCTCAAAATAGTGGCTCAGTGCCGGGATCCAGTTCTCCCTTCAGTGGCCTTTATGCCAATGGGGATTTTACGGCCACTTTGTGCTCTTTATATCAGAGCTATAAAGTACAAAGGAGTCTCAATTAAAAAATTCTCCCATGCAAGATTACGTGAGAGCAACATGTAACCGTAATTAATTGATGGTGTTACCCTTTTCTCCAAATGCACCATCAGCACCTTTGCCGTTCTCACTCAGAAGAACGTGGGAACAGGTAAGTAACTACACCCCACTTGCTCTGCGTGTTGGGGATGATATGACTCTGCGCTGTGAGCATGGAAAGGGCTGGAACGCCCGGGCCTCGAGAGCGGTGCCTGCGTTGGTTTGTTTGTTTGTGTTGTTTTCCCCCCTCTCTATCCTGAAAGTCAGTGCTCGGTGAATCCAGAAATGGATCCGTGTGCAGTAACCTTGAGCACAGAGCCAGAACGTTCTGTTTCGTGGCTGGGCTGAATACAGGATGAACAGTCAAATACTGAGGCGGGGAAAAAAAGGGAGGGGGAAACAAACAAACAAAAAACGCCAGATTCCAGGAACGGATTTGGCTGGCATGGCCGAGAACAGGAGCAGTTGAGCACTCTCCTTACCCCCCCTTTCCTCCCCGCTCTACCTGCCCTTCCCCTGCCCAGGTACCCTATCCCGGCCCATCTCGGCTGCAAAACGGCTCAAGAAGAGACAAATTGAAGTCACCTGGGCTGCAACATGTGAGCTGCAAAGGCAAAAGAGTCTCTGTAACGAAGCCAGCTGGGGCGCAGGGCAGGGCAGAGCGTCCTGCTGTGTATTCATAGACAGCTGGAGCCAAGAGTCCACAAAATAAACTCTTTTTGGTTAGCATTGAACATTAGCCTCAGGAGAGCTGGGTAAGAATGAGCTCCCACTGCCACAAATCCAGCCAAGAGTCCATCTCTTCTATTATTTTAGAAGTGACTTATTCACCTATGTTGTCCTACAGGAATTCCTTTCTGGAGAAAAAAAAGCACATATAAATAGTTTGGACACTTTCATCCTTTTTTTTCTGGTCAAGCTCTCACTTTGATTACAAAACCTTCCCAGATCAAGGTTCTTCCAAGCTTCCTTAAATTGAACAGAGAGCTTGGAGACCTTCTGGCTACAAGCAAGTGACACTTGAAGCTTCCCAAAGCTGTTATCCTATGATGTTACCCTACCTAGAATCACAGTCTAGGAGTGAGTGGATTGAAAATGTCTGTGCTAACTAAGAATGACTGCACTGGATAAAGTCTAGGACTTCCTAAGGTCCTTGTGGCCCTGTACTGAACAACCCTCTCCTGTGAATCTGCAGCCTGCAGCGATGACTTGTACATGGAAATGCATCCGTCTGGCGGAGCGGTGCCCCGGGCTGCTTTCAAACCTCCTTCCGAGCAACCAAGCAACTTTAATTTCCATTTGGTGCTAAATCACAGCCTGTGTGAAATAACTGTACTACAGCCTTCATAGTTCCAGTGACGCTCT
>NW_010583436.1:101532-123625 GCF_000705375.1 Tinamus guttatus
AGGAGAAGCTTGGAGATGGAAGCGAAACCGGCCCGCGAGCGTCACCGGGGCCGAATAACCACATGCTCCTCTCCCTGTCAAACCTCTCTGCCCCTGTGGTTTGAAAGCTCAGCCGGGCCCAGGATTGTCCCCAGGGGCCATGGGTCTTCTGTCTTCAATTCTGGCCCTACCGTTAGTTCCTCCTGCATTTCACTTGCAACTAGCAACCTTACAGGAGCACGACATAGCTGAGAGCATGCAAGAATGCAAGGCTCCAAACCTCCAGAAAACTGCCAAGCACTGGAAAAAAAAAAAAAAAAACACTTGCTTTGGGTTCAAGTCCCCCACACACAAATGCACTCCTCTAACTCTGTTTGTACAACACTGATGGTGATTTAAAATAAGCAAGAAGAGTCTTTTGGCAGCTTTGTCACTACTGAAATGTAATTAGTGAAATATTTGATCAGATCTCAGAAAAGCCTCAACAAATTTCCCAGTTCTTTTCCATAGCAGAGAAAGTCATAGACAACCAAGCTGTTCAGTTTGTATGCAGTGTGGATAGAGATGCTGAGCTCAACTTTTGTACTTTTATAAGAAGCAGGGGATGAAAAAAATATATGTTTAACAAAAAATACTACCTAATACCATAGGTTCAAAAAATTATTCCTTAGCCTCTGAAAGGGAGTACTCTATGTGCCTGTGTACTCCATAGGGTGCTACGCACACCATATACACTATTCACTACTCAAATATAGTGAATACTACAGACCATCTCTTGCAATGTGATGTCAGGAAGGCCTCACAAATGTGTGATGAAATTGGTACGGACAGACAGAGTGGGAACAGGGGCTTATACTACCTGATTCTGAAAGTGTTTGCTAGCAGCATAGCCAAGAGCACAAATGAAAGCAGGTTTGCCCCAACACAGCGCCCTCGGCTCTGGTTTGCCTGCAGAAACCCTCATAAATGACAGAAAAACAAATGTCTCCTCATGTTTCTGTCATGCTGCTCAAAATAGCGGCTCAGTGCCGGGATCCAGTTCTCCCTTCAGTGGCCTTTATGCCAATGGGGATTTTACGGCCACTTTGTGCTCTTTATATCAGAGCTATAAAGTACAAAGGAGTCTCAATTAAAAAATTCTCCCATGCAAGATTACGTGAGAGCAACATGTAACCGTAATTAATTGATGGTGTTACCCTTTTCTCCAAATGCACCATCAGCACCTTTGCCGTTCTCACTCAGAAGAACGTGGGAACAGGTAAGTAACTACACCCCACTTGCTCTGCGTGTTGGGGATGATTCTGCGCTGGGCTGTGAGCATGGAAAGGGCTGGAACGCCCGGGCCTCGAGAGCGGTGCCTGCGTTGGTTTGTTTGTTTGTGTTGTTTTCCCCCCTCGCTATCCTGAAAGTCAGTGCTCGGTGAATCCAGAAATGGATCCGTGTGCAGTAACCTTGAGCACAGAGCCAGAACGTTCTGTTTCGTGGCTGGGCTGAATACAGGATGAACAGTCAAATACTGAGGCGGGGAAAAAAAGGGAGGGGGAAACAAACAAACAAAAAACGCCAGATTCCAGGAACGGATTTGGCTGGCATGGCCGAGAACAGGAGCAGTTGAGCACTCTCCTTACCCCCCCTTTCCTCCCCACTCTACCTGCCCTTCCCCTGCCCAGTTACCCTATATCGGCCCATCTCGGCTGCGAAACGGCTCAAGAAGAGACAAAGTGAACTCACCTGGGCTGCAACATGTGAGCTGCAAAGGCAAAAGAGTCTCTGTAACGAAGCCAGCTGGGGCGCAGGGCAGGGCAGAGCGTCCTGCTGTGTATTCATAGACAGCTGGAGCCAAGAGTCCACAAAATAAACTCTTTTTGGTTCGCATTGAACATTAGCCTCAGGAGAGCTGGGTAAGAATGAGCTCCCACTGCCACGAATCCAGCCAAGAGTCCATCTCTTCTATTATTTTGAAGTGGACTTATTCACCTATGTTATCCTACAGGAATTCCTTTCTGGAGAAAAAAAGCACATATAAATAGTTTGGACACTTTCATCCTTTTTTTTCTGGTCAAGCTCTCACTTTGATTACAAAACCTTCCCAGATCAAGGTTCTTCCAAGCTTCCTTAAATTGAACAGAGAGCTTGGAGACCTTCTGGCTACAAGCAAGTGACACTTGAAGCTTCCCAAAGCTGTTATCCTATGATGTTACCCTACCTAGAATCACAGTCTAGGAGTGAGTGGATTGAAAATGTCTGTGCTAACTAAGAATGACTGCACTGGATAAAGTCTAGGACTTCTAAGGTCCTTGTGGCCCTGTACTGAACAACCCTCTCCTGTGAATCTGCAGCCTGCAGCGATGACTTGTACATGGAAATGCATCCGTCTGGCGGAGCGGTGCCCCGGGCTGCTTTCAAACCTCCTTCCGAGCAACCAAGCAACTTTAATTTCCATTTGGTGCTAAATCACAGCCTGTGTGAAATAACTGTATTACAAAAAAAGCTCTTCTGCACTTGCTTTAACTCTGTCTTCAAAATGGGTACCTTCAGAAACCCACCTTAATGATGGGTTGATGTGAGCGCCGTTACCACCACAAAATTACAGTGGTGAAAGAAAATGTCTCTTGGACCACAGAAGTGTAAACATGACAGTGAAGTGCAAAAGCAAGCAGTGCAGCAGCCAGTTGTGAGGTTCTGTTGACAAGGGACATCTCAAAACATTTCTGGATCATCACTATCCTGCTTTTTTGAAAAGAACTCAAAGACAGACAAATTACATTCGAGCCTACACATTACTCAGTGTCCTGAACTGAAAGAATCTTCCAAAAAAGCTTTCCAGAACTGAAAGGCTTTTTTTTTTTTTTTTAAATAAGTTGATAATTATAATGATGGGCCTGCATTGACCATTAATTTGTGTTCGTGATAGGCTCAGCCCAGTACACTGCTCTAGATACCCTTGTTTGGCTTTCTTCTCATTGCTTAGTGCATACCTGAAGCAGCTTGCAGCCCAAGCCAGACCTTCTATACGAGCACAGAACAGAGTCACATCCCCAGGCAATTCAGTGATATAACATAGGAGAGAGACAGGTGAGGAAAGACACACAAGGGGAAAGGAGATTTGGCACCAAAACCTTGGCTCTGTGAGTATTTCCTGATTTTCCAAACTAGCATTGGTCTTTAGCCAGCATTTGAAGTTAACAGTCTTTTTCAAGAAAGAAATAAAATTTAGTAACTCAAGGCTTAAATAAACAAGCTTAAAGTTGATGCAATATTAAAAATCCAATCAGACATTTGTATTTAGGGGGAGGAACAGAGCTCAAGGTCTTGCAAACTACAAACACAGAGAAGAGATAGTGCTGAAAGGACTTTTTAATATTGTATTTGTTCTATTTTTTAAACACAAAAACCTGTGTTGTCACTTCTCAGCATATGTTTAACTTCCATTAACATTTCCCATGTTGCAGTATAGTTTCCCTCTTGTCTGTCATTTTTGGCTCTGCAGAATGGAGCAGAAGTCTTTCTCATTACTCAGTATCTACTCCTGCTAGAAATGCTAGGATTGGGTCTCCCACCCCAAACTTTACTTAAAAAGGAACTCTCATTACCACCTCCAATTCCTACTACTTTCTTAATATACAGCATTGCATACGCAGTATTTTCTTCATGCCAGCACTCATGGCAGAGCTGGGCTTGCACTCGCCTTCTTGCTACACTCAGATGGCCAAGGACCCAAGCCTGAGCTCCGAACTGCACCACGAGAGCAATTTATCCTCTTCATATTCAGACTGATAATTATTTCCTGGGTAGGGAGCACATGTTCTTTCACTGGCATTAACACAACTTCCTCCTTTCATCAAGGAGGATCAGTATCAATGAAGTGAATAAAGTTAAGGAAACAGCTAAGAATACATGAGGTGTCGCAGTTGTCCCAAGGCAAACCCTTCCCCTTTCGACATCCTACAGCCCCGTATTGCAGGGCTCATCCTTTCAGTGCAGGCAGGCTGTTGTTCTTCCCCTCCCGCACACACTGATGCTGTTCATGACGCAGGGGCAGCAGGACCCCAGGCTGGAGCCTTGGGCTGCTCCCAGCCCTTCCCGTGGTTGAAGGTGTCCTGCTGTTCACCCATGGCACAGCTGGCCAGGACAAACTGCCAACAAACCCCTAACCTGATGGGATTCAGGAGTGCATCCCAGATGATGAACGTGCCATAGCATGTTGGCAGGAGAGACGGGGATCCAAAACAATCTTCGTGCATTGAAGAAATGCACTGAAATAATGTGCAGTTTCAGTGGTAGTACTTTGAACATAAGCAGGAATAATCAAACTGGCAAATAACATTTTCACACATGATCTGGGTATTTCAGTTAATCAAAAATAGTAAGTTAAACGACAAAGTGAAGCAATGCAAAGAACGATCGCTACACTGGGACTTTTAAATGCAAGATTTCCATGTGCCATGGAGACCTCCCCTTCCATCCACTATCAGAAAGGATTTGTCTGCTCCTGCTATGCCCTGGGCACCACTGTTCAAGAGGAAGAACACGTGGCAAGAGAGCAGAGAACTGCAAAAATAACAAATGGTTTGTGTAGAAAACACTGCCTATTAAGAGAGATGGAAAGAATTACATTGGAATTGTGTAGCTTGCAGAAGACTGAAAAGACTGTGGATAGGCTTCCTTCAAAGAGAAAATGGATAAACGATTCTCCATGCACAGAGGGACAGAAAAAGTAGGAACAGGCTTAAGCCAGAGCAGGATGAAACAGTCCTCAGGGAGAAACCAAGCAAACAAAAAATCCATCAGCTGTAGGACACTAGTAGCACAAGGACACTTTTTACTGGTATTTTTATGTATGAATTAAATAATTGCCATTCTGTATGTTAGTAAATGCTTATATATATACAGAATAAGAATTCATTGAAGAAATTTTGTTGCATCTAGGCTATACACCCCACCAGGCCTCGGCAGAGGAGGAAATATAGAGAAGATCCATAATTTGTAAGATGTTTCTGCAAAATCTTTGGGAAAGACAAAAAAAAACACCCCTAAGATTACTACACTTAAAACACTACAAATTAATTCTGCAAGTTACTTACTTAGATTTTGTGTCCGGACAGGCGGGAGAAGGAAGAGGGAAGCTGTCGTTTCCAGGGTCATTTTGCAGTTTCCCATGCAGGTTGGCCACACAAGGCAGTTACTTTTCGCCCCCTAGTGTTTCTTTAAGAATAAATTACTATAAGACAGCCATGAAGTTGTTTTCTTTTTTGTAAAAAACCACCACAGAAAAGGCGGCTAGTTAGTCTAATATTTTAAATAATCTTAAAAAAGAAAATTTATAAGAGATTAGATGTCAAGCATGCTTATCAGCTTAACATTTGAAAGAGAAACTAAGGTGAATCCCATTTGGCCTGTAGAGAATGGCTTACAGATTGTACTTCTTTAACCCTGTGAACAGTACAGTATGAAAGACCAACATAATATCCCTTTAAGAACACATGTAAGTTTTAAGTGACATCATGGCTGTCACCTGATAATCTGAATTAGAATGCTTTATTTTGATAGAAAGCAACAGATCCACAAATAAATGTTCAGTAGTGTGTTAGATATGGTTGAACAACATAGATACTGAAAAGCAGCCTATTTTAGCTACTCCACTGGCTGAGTGCTAGTGCTGAGTTCCTAGTGCTTACACAAAAGTAGGAGATTTCCAACAAGTTTGGTACAGAAATCCACTGCTTGTCATCCTGGAACAGCTAAATAGAGTTGAGTGCTTTAACTAAATTATTGCAGCTTGAAAATAGGCAGAAAATAGTAATGAAACAGTTGAAGACTGAGGTGATGAAGGGCCAAGCTAGTTTACCTAGAAACTGGGCATTAAATGGGACCATTACTAAGGGAATCAATGATTGAAGAAGCAGCCCCCAAATTCCCACTTCTCTTAGGGCAGAGAAATGGTGAAGTTTTCTGGATCTACCTCAAAGTCTTCTCAAGCCCGCTCCAGGCTGGAATTTTTTAGTATTTCCCTGTTGCCTTTTATTAGATGCCCAGGTCTTTCCATAAAAGAGATTTCAAACACTACCATTCCACTGGTGTAAAACAAAATCAGCTCTCACACTTCTTCATAAGCAGCTAATGGAATAGGAGACTCTGCGTGCCCTCTCATCCCACCCACCTGGTCAGTTCTTGCTAGCAACACTCATTCCTGTGGGCTAAGCTCCACAAAAGCATTAAATTGGGGGAGTGGGGGAATAGCTGCGTCCTGCTGACGGAGGCAGCCCCATGGCAGATGCTCATGCCCTCCAAGGAAGGTGGGCTCCTTACCTACTACAGGGAATTTGTTCAGTTCTAAACAGCACAACATATTAGTGAAAACAACTGATCCTTCTAATAAAAAAGGAAAAAAAATAGGAAAGTCATTTGCAATGTAAGGCAATGTCCAAGACAGAAAGCTGCATTTCTGCCATTATTGGTTTAATATTATATGCACTTGACATATTTATATATATGTACTTGAGATCCTGTCATAAAGCTAATCTTCTCTTTTACTTTGCAGACCATGTTATTTCAAGGCAAAACATAGCAACCCTGGCAGGTAAATTGCCCAGTGTTGTGTGTCATTGGGTATCACCTCCCATTTAGTTTTCTATAAAAGCCATTACCTGGCAGTGATAAAGCAGCTTAGTGCATCCATTCCTTCCCTACTGGAACAAGGACAGCCTCATGGAGCCACTTGGGAGACTCATTCAACTGGATGCCAAAGGTATGTAAGCAGGCAAACCACAGTGTGCTACCTAAAGTTTTACTTACATGTAAGTTTGTTTTGTTTCTGTTTTTTCTCTTAGAATTTACATGAAATATGAGAAACAATGTCTTCTTTTTGTACCTTGGCCAAGAATAGCAGCAGTTCACCTTTTTTAGGATGTAAAGGAGGGAGATGAGAAGGAAGCTAAAAAAAAGTGTTAGGGAGGGAGAGAATGGCTGCAACTATTGCTCCTTTGTGCACTTAGAATAAACCTAATGGTTTAACTAGGCAATGCCACTCCTGAATGATTCTTCAGCGATTTTAAATCTTGAATCTATCTAAACTAACCAAGCTTTACACAGAGACAAGTCACACAGGACCTCCCTGAATTAGCCCCTCCATACAGGTAAGGGCCCTGGCTGAGCTTGAACATAAGTATTTCTTTTTTAAGGTCATTCTCCAATGTTTGCATTAATGAAGAGCTGTTGACAATTAAACGTTGCAACTGTGAAAATAAAATGTGTACCTTATTTCTAATATGAAAGGGCTTCGCTTCCAGTTAATTAATTTAAAATATTATTTTCTGAGGAAATTTGAAAATAGAATATGGTTTCTTAAAGACTTTAATAGGCAGAATGCACAAACAGCACTTCCCCTGGGAAAACGGTTCCATTTTCAGTCACATGTTGAAGTCTGCAGACAGCGACGCGTGGTAGGAATGTCCTTTGCTCTGCTGTTACTCAGGGAAGATGCAAAGAGGGAGAATCACACGCTGATAACTGTGGAGAGGAGCCCAGAAATGCCATTTATCTCCAATGCAGCAGACAGAAATCCAGTGCATTGGCCAGATGTCTTCCTAGATAAGTATCTTGAATACTACAAGGAGATTGTATCAGTGGCTTATGTAGACTCCCAATAAACTTTTTTTTGTTTAAATTGTAATCTGTAATCCTGAAAAGAAGGATTGTTGCCAGAAATAAAAGTCTAACTATTGAGAAATAGCCTGAGAAGTCGTTGCTGAAGTCACCATTCAATTATTCTGTGAAGTCATTGTGGATCATTGAAGCCACTGCTCCCTTTAAAAGAACCAGAATAAGGCCCGAGCTGAATGACTAGAAAAATTGCCTTTTTGGCTCCTCAAAACAGTTACCAGCATGCCTATCTGACACCAAGAAAATATAAAATTCCACCCATTCCTCTTGGGCCAGCGCTTTAGTCTGCACAGAAGGCAGCTCTGTATCATCTTCCCCTTAGCTCCTGTGTTATGGACAAAAGCACACCTGGCTTTACAGCTTCACAAAGGGATTCAGGGGACACCAGAAGAGAAACCTTCCAAGAGTTTTCCAGCAGGAAGAGCTGGAACAGCTCTTGGACAGTAAAAAGGTGGCATGGTAAATCATACCAGTATTGTCAAAAGCTTGCACATAAATCTTAAAAAAAAAAAAAAAAAGAGGGAAAAAAAGAAAGAAATAACAAAAAATTATTTCCTTTCAAAAATATTTTGAAGCCTAGTACCACCTGGGGTTTATTCTCACAGTGTGCAGAGAGGCCAACGCAACATCCCAGAGTGTTCCCTATAGCTTTGACCCTATAGCTTTACATTCCTTTGTTCCTTCGTCCAGCTACCATAACTTCAAGTATTTTATTTGATCTAGTAAAGGGTATGGTCTTTTCCTACAACACATGCCACACTGTCTATTTTGGAGTTAAAAAACACAGAATATGAGAGGCATTTAATTGCTGTTAAAGGTTAGTCTGAACCGTTTCTTTTCAGACCCCAAATAATGATGTCTGGCAAAGTTTTGTTAAGTTACTATTTTCAGACCCTTTCTTAGTGACAGAATAGCTGATAACAATCTGGAGCATTCTGCAAAAAGCCTCTGACTAGGAAAGCAGTTATGATTAGCTACAGCAAAGGCCTTATCAGGCACCCCTGGCTTGGGTGTTTTGTGGTCCCCGATCTCACAAGATCATTCCCTGACAAACTTCATCTGGCTACATTTACAGGTATTGATTATACTCATTAGTGCTATAGCCCTTAACCTTAGATTTTTTTTCTCTTTGTAACATCAATTTGAACAAAGCAAGAGACAAATGAAAATTAAAAACATTCCTCCTGCGAATGCATGGAAGGAGAGCAATAGAAACCTAAAGAAAAGGTCTGCCTTTGAACCTCTACCCTTTTGAGTTGCATCCAGAAATTTTCAATAATCAAAGAGAGAAATTCTAAAAATATAATTCCTTTTTCATCTTTTTTTCCTCAAAGCAAGTGAAAAGGACCAGGCCTTTAACAGGACATTACTGAAAGTAGCAGATGCCTAGCTTTTTATATCAGGTTCACAGCATCCTGAAGTTTTAGATCACAGAGGTATATCAAATCCAAATCTTTCCATAAAAGGGAAACTGTTCATTTAAATACGTTACACTTAAAACACTGAACGGTTTAGTCTTGAGGCATCATTGAGCCAATCCAGCACACAGTGCTTCCAGAGCTCTGGAGCACCCTTAGAAGCAAGTTTACTCCCTACGGAGACAATTTACGACTGTCACAAACTGCTCTCCAGTGCCAGAATCACATAGTTTCCTTTCTCAAGTGCCATTTCAATGGTAATATTGAAAATGTGCTTCCATCTTGTTCAATATTAAGGATTATTGGAAAAGACACGATTGTACTTAATAAAGAAACTGCTGCCACGTTTGGAGGACAGAAGGAAGTACCATCAGGATTTTGCCTCATCCACGTCGTTTCATGGAGTGCATAATATTGTCCAGACGCAGAGCAAGACACGCAGAGCGCTGTGGCTCTTGGTGGTCATGGGCTCCCTTGCCATCGTCTCTTGGCAAATCTGCAATCGCTTCATCTATTACTTCAGCTGGCCAACAACAACTTCAGTTCATGTTCAGTATGTGGAAAATGTTGAGTTTCCTGCTGTGACTTTTTGCAACTTGAACAGGTAACAGCTACTCCTCTTGGTCGCTTTTGAGAGGCAACAAGCCTTTATCTGACACCTCTAACACAGCCAGACCCCATAACTTCTTTAAGCAAATCACACAAAACGAGAAAAATGGGGCTTCAGGGGGTATGTATTCCACACCTCTGTGGAGCCACATTAACCAGGGGTGCTCCTTCTGCAGTGTGGCCATGGAACAGTCACAAAGTTAAAAGTCAAGATTTGCAGATAGAGAAGCTCAAATAGAAACCTCATACAAATGTAGAAGTGTAACAGAAACCAGCTTGCTTTTCCAGAGGTGCTCAGTTTAAAAGGAAAGTAGCAAGCACACTACCTGCTTTCTAGAGCAAGTACATAATCTAACAACAGTTTTAGAAGAGTAGTTTACTCACATTGTTTCATTAAGAGGGAGAAATTTTGTTAACACCCACCTTCTGCTGGCGGAATAAGCCAAAAGTCCAGGTTTTAAATACTCAGAGCCTTCCTGCTTCACTTTAATTCCTTCCAGTTGCCCTTCACAAAACCATCCAAGGGTTATGCTGCAGACCTGCCCCGCAGACTGTCTCTGCTGAGTAGAGTGGGCTGTGCATGATAGAAATCTCCCAGTTCTTGTGACTATAACTGCAGCGCATTGTAAGTAAACAGCAACCTGCTGAGCCTGGCAGCTGGCCACTGAAGTCACAGTTAGGTGACAAGTTTCTTCCACACCCATCTGTTCATGGCTTATTCTTTATTCCTGTTTTTAGCAGCGAGTTATTTGCTGACAGAACAACATGGAAGAGGCGCAGAGCTGCCTTTGCCTTCATCTTTTGGCTCCAATTCAGTTGCAAAGATCTGCTCCTGCTGATCTTCCTCAAGTTTCGGCATTAAGATCTATCATACAAAAACAATGATATGCTTTAAAAAAAAGAGAGAGAGAGAAACAAAAATGCAATGATATGCTAAAAGAAAAGAGAGAGAGAGAGAAAAAAACAAAAAAGCAATTTAAATAAAGAATGTGCTATTGTCATGTACATATATCCATATGTACACACCCATATATTTTTATTCATTTTTCAGCATTTTATTGAGTTTATTCGTTTTTCAGCATTTTGTGACCAAACGTATCATAACTGCACTGTACACCATTAATTTGTTTCACTAAGTGACTTTAATGCTCTGTGTCAGGAAAGCACCTCTAATACCTCATCATGGTTCTGAGATTTTCAAGTGGATCCTAGGAACAAGGGTCACCTTTGGTTTGTGCCACCGTGTTGCAGTGGGAGCTCGTGAGAGTTCTCTGCTACAGTGTGCAATGCCTTAGTAAACCAGGCACACACAAACACCACAAATTCACCAAGAAATCAGTTTGGTGATTGATGCAACACAGTCTTTTTTTCTTTCTTCCCCCCACCATCCTCTTCGAGGAACAGCCCTCCAAGCTCGTTTCCTGCACATCCATGCAATTGCTCCGCGTGCCCTCGGTTCTGCAAAGCCAGGCTTGGGCCGCTGCAGACGGCCAATCTGCATTAACAACCACACACAGCAGAAATGCTGCTCATATTACTGACCAGAACTGCCACAAGAAGGGGCCCTTCCTGGGTATAGAAAACTCTCCTTTAGTAGAAATGGAGGCTGCATTGGTTATTGGTGTTGTAGACATTGAAAATATTGTGGACAAGAATTAGATGTAGTCTAAGGACAGACAACAAGCAAATCATGTCATAATTTGGCAAAAAGCACTGGGATCAGTTCTATAACTCTGCAGAATTCTCTGTTCTTCCTGCTGACAGGTTTCAAGCTCATGCAGTAACCAACCTCCAAATTATCTATTTCCTTTGGAGCATCATGTCTGGAGTTTACCAGAAAGAGGCTATGCAAGAAAACTTTTCTCAAGAGCTAAACAAATTCCTTCTTGGCAACCAGAACTTTAGCATTAAAGAGTTCACAAGGGAACACGGGTTTTATCTCAACAGCAGCACATTGCTAGAATGTCAATTTTTTGGAAAGACGTGTTACCCAGAGGTAAATATTTTTCCTTTTACTAGAACAGTAGCACAGAGGGGAAAGGGGATATAGTGTCAGCACTCGACTTTACATAGCTAATTCGGCCAGCTACTCTCCTGGGTTCCCTTTGGAGAGATGGAGAGAAGAGCTCCTGCTCTAAACAAGCCTGCAGAGACTGCCTACTAAGGCTCCCTGGGCTGTAAATGGGGATTTCAATCTAAATTACTTTCTGCCTAAATACCCTTTCTGCATAAACATCAGCCTTTAAAAAAAGTGCAATGCCTCCAGGCTTTATCCGGCAGCATTTTCTATTCCATTCAGTTTGAATGGAATTTTTGCAAAACACAATTGCATAGTCGCACTCAGCTGAAGGAATCACTTTTTGTGTGGGTTCTGCATAGAGTTTCCCCAGCTGTTCTGGACTTAAATTTTAAGTATGGAAATGAATACAGCCCATTTTGGGAATTTTGGAAAATCATTGAAAAATATGATCCTCTCATTTTTATGTCAGTTCTTACATAAAATATTTTAGAACTCAAATAGAACAAGTAAACATTAAAAAAATCAGGTTTATATTGTTTTGGGTTAATCCAAACATGAAAACATGCTCTCCATTCTACAATTAGCCATTGATGAATTCGCTTAACTGAAAAGATACATTACCAACTAATGACTAAAACTTCAAAACAGGCAGATACACTTATAATAGAGAATTTTTCCGGTGAGTGACCAGGTGGTTTTCTGGCACAGAAATTTTATGTCCTGTATTTTCATTTATACTATGACAGTTTATTTTGAAGTTAAGTGTTTAGTAAACACTTAACTTAGAAGAAAAATTTGCTCCCCAATATATATCTTCTATATGAAACAGGTGTAATAAAACAAAATAGGACCTCACTGAATTGTGTAACAACCCATAGATATTAATAAACACTGAAATTCTCCTTTAGATTTCTATAGCTTCCTCTCCCCATAGGAAAGCATAAGTTCCTTTTGATAATTCCCATTAGTTAATGCTTTTCTAAATGTAATATTTAACACTTCCTTGGGGAATAAAACAGCCCATCTCTTGCACTGTGACTCAGTAATATAATTTTAAGCGATCTTGCTTTTATTTTAATCTTCCTTCTATTTCTTTCTGTGAAGGATTTTGAACATGTTTTCACTGAATACGGAAACTGCTTTACTTTTAATCACAACGATCTCCCGCAAAAGAGAAGAGTGACTCTTTCTGGACGAGGTTTAAGTTTACTTTTTGATGTTAAACAGGTACAGTCATCCTAATAATTATTTGCTGTGCTAATTTACAGATTAGTAGAATTGTACGCACACTTACAGAATTTCATGTGCACACTATTTCTTTCTGACTGAGAAGGGATTTTAGAGGAAAGATAAAACTGATTTAAAAATCTGAGATGACTGTTGATGCTGTCCTCAGCTAAATTATTCTGAAAACTATCAGTAATGCAACCCACGACTGAAACAGCATCTGTGTGAAATATAATGCAAGCCCTTCAGGGAACTAATGTTTAATTTTAAATGAAGGCTGAGTAGAGAAGATCCCATGGATAAAATTTCTACCTACCAAATGTTGGTTTCAGTAGCAGCTTGATGTCAGCATAGATCTGATCTTGGCCCTGTAGATATTTGATCAACAGAACACACAGACAACTCACGATACGCTACCTATGAGACTAGAGAAGAAAACTAAGAGTGGTAAAATGAGTGAGACATTCAGTTTGGCTCTTTAGGTAACATGAACAGAAGTGACAAGTCCTGGAGATGGTAGTGGAAAGGCTGCAGAAACAGGAGAGGTAGCTGCAAGTAAAAGGAGTAGTTCTCCAAGCTGTTAATCACTGTTGTACTGTGAATTCTTGTTGCTGAAGATGGAAGATAACAGGAGGAAAACAAAAAAAGCCAATGCTTTAGAACAGTTGGAAGAAAACCCAAATAGGGGTGCAACCAAGGAAATTCAGGTGATTTTGCTTTTACACCTTTCTCTAAATTGTCAAAGATACAGCTGGGGATTTAAAACCACATAAAAATGCGCTGCACCGATTTAAACAACAGTAAAGCTTTAGGTGATAAAAAGAATTATTTAAAATTGCTTTGGCTTTGTTTATCAGGAACAATTCATCGATGACCCCTCCCTGGGTTACATTGATGCTGGTATAACCTACGTTATCCATTCGCCCAAGGAGCTCCCGCGCTTCGACGGCCTGGGTCTATCCACGCCGGTGGGCATGCACGCGCAGGTGGCCATCCGCCAGCTCAAGGTAGGGCCTTCTCCGTCGAGCAGGCTTTGCCCTCTCCAATTCTGTTCTGAAGCATGATGGTGACTGAAAGGTTTGGAAGTTAAAATAGTCATGCCACAGCCGTTCTCGAGAATAATGTTTCCTCCAACTGTAGCCAAAATTACTGCTCTCTCTCTTTCCGGATAAAGTCAACCTCTCTTTTCTAAGATCTTACAATCTCACTGCCGTGTAGTGCTACAGGGATATCATTACAAGGATGCCACAACAGCTGTCCAATATCACAGTCTATTATTACTAATGTCATACCAGAAAAAGACAAGTTAGCACACTAGAGTCTAGACTGATCCTGTTATATGAAATCTAGAAAAATATCTAGAAAAGCAGGTTATCACTTTTGTTTTAGACAAAGAACATTTTCTCTAGAAGTGATAAAATACTCTTTTTACATTAAGACCATCAACCTCAAAATAATGCAAGTTTTCTCTGTTGCTATTCCCTTCATGAAAAACCCTAGTACATCTGAAAAATGTGCTTTTCATGCACTGCTTAAGACACGTAACTACCTTTCCTGCTTTTCCACAGGCCTATTCACACTCACTTAAGACTAGAATATAGAATCCCATTTTATCTTGTCCTGTTCAATCTGAAATCAACACATATGTATTCTCAAATGTGGGGGAACACAGAAGTATTTTCAGAAGGAATATATTTGTTCTCTGTATTTAATTCTCTTCTCAGTTCCAGAATCAAGCTTGCTGAACTGTTTTATGAGTATTAGCGATGAGGCTCATTCTAGACACCAGGACTTTGAAGTTCTACATGCAAGCTAAAGTGAGCTCTGCTTCCTTGTCAAAACCTATAGAGGTGGATTACCCTCATGAACAAGGCTAACTCATAAGCTATTTCTGCCATATTAAAGAGGAAATTCTTTTTAAAATAACTCCAAAAGTACGAACTATAATTGCATCCAATTAAATCAACAACATTTTTGCTTACGATACAAACAAGCTTCCTCTAGCACTTCAAAATATGAAAAAAGAAAGAGAGACAAAAGATATATCTTCTTTTACTACTATCCTACAGACAATTATTCAAGAATACCCATGGGGAGAGTGCAAACCTGACATGAAACTTCAGCACCACAAGGTTTATAGCACTTTTGGATGCTTGCAGGAGTGCAAGGCCCGGTACGTACAGGATTGGTGTGGCTGTCTACCGTTCACTCTTCCAGGTATTACTCCAGAATATCATATTAACATACGCTGTATTTAAAGGTTATCTTGCTAGCAGACCTTGCTCATGTTTTAGCAGCAAGCAAAAAGGGGCAGATTCTTGAGTAGTGTCTATAGGTAAGATTGATTTAGTTTTACAGGGATACAGTATCTAAATTTATTTTAAATTAAATAAGCCTGTCATTTTATTTTAGTTTGAGAAAACAAATAAGACATTTTGTGAGCTCTAAGAGTAGGGCCTGATCATTAGCTGTTCTTATGATACAAAAATCTTAAATAAATAAAAGATTGTGCTTCAGGGCTGGGAGAAAAACCTCTATGAGGTCTGTCTTGACCTCCTAAAGATATAGAACTAAACCCATTAAAAAAAACCCCACAGATTTCTTATTTTCTGTGGGACAACACTAACCTTTTAGGTGGTCGGCAGCCAGGGCAGAATTCACTGGCCAAAGCAGGAGAACTTGGTTCCCTACCCAAACAAGGGACAAAGTCCGGTACCTGCAAGGGGGCCCTGCGAAAGCCGACAGGGCCGTGGGAAACACTGAGGACAGATGTGTGCCATAATCCCCCCTCTTGAATCCCCCAGGGCACCCAAATTGCTCTAGAAATGTAAGGAATAGCCCAGACTAGTGCCCTTGCTTTCCAGCAGAAAAAGTAATAACAGGGCTACTCCCTGTGAAGCAAGAACTAGAACTCCAAACTCGGCTCTCACAGCTGTTTTTTAAAATATGAATATATATATATACACATATAAGCAGCTCAGCAGAACCAAAAGCACCCAGAGAAGAAGGCAGACCTTAGCCTTAACCCCTTCGTCAGCAAAATCAGCTGTGGGGACTTGAAAGCATGCAGTAACTGACAACATAGTGTCATTTAAAATCAATATTCTGGGTAAAAGACATTTTTTGCAGACATTTGAAGAAGTCTCTGAGCTTTCACTTTTAGAATATTTTTAGAATAGCCTCCCACCATAGAGAAAATGTCATTAAAAGAGTTTGAACAGAAAGTGGATTAACTGTTCCTGTTTAATGCTGCAGCTAGAAGGAAATGACAAAGGAATAACTCATGCATGTTATTGAACATTCTTTTTAATATCTTCTTAACGTCAGCTCTATATATAAAAGAATCTAAGTGCAAAGTATAAGCTAGTGTATGAGTGATAATATATAATCATTGCCCAAACCTGCTATTCACGAATTCTGATATTTTTGGAGACACTAAATATTCCTTAACGTTCCTTAAATGTGATTCCTCAATTCCTTAAATATTCCTTAAATTGTGCTACAGTTCACTATTATCTCCATTAGTCAGTCTAATAAATGGCCTGACCTAACTGTAGGCACTTCATTAGGAATTTGACTGTGTAGATTTGTACATTTGTTTGTAGAGATATTTCAGGTGATTTATTCTAAAAACAAGCTTTCCTGGTATACAGGCAAGCCTAATTCTTTTGCAAAATGTTTAAGGATAGTGACTATTTTCAGAATGGTGCTGATGATGTGCTTGTAAGGAAACAGAGAGCCTATCATTTAAAGGAACTCCTTTGGCAGATATCTTGGCACTTCCAAAAGGCCAAGCAATATTCCCAGGCAAGGAGACAATCTGCGCTGAAAACAGACCATCTGAAGCCCCAAACTTTGCACTGGGGTGCAGTCTTAGCTGTGACATCTCCAAGTCTTGCACAAAGGTCTGAACTACCCCTGAAACCCACGCAGTGAAATTCTGTAGACCAGCTCCCTACCTTATTGTTTATTTCCATAAGGAAAGACAGAAATTCCTGGCCAGAGCAAGCTAACACCAAGAGTGAGCCACCAGCTTAAAAGAAGCTTTTGGCTGGTGCGTATAATAAAGATATTTACTCCAGCAAAAAGCCTCGTGGTTCGTTCTGTTGTATTTCCACATACATACCCCCTTTTTGGCATTTGTAACTATTGTGCTACTTTGAACCCTTTTCTCACTCAAAAAAAAAGAAGCATGAAGTAAGATGCAGACTTTGATGGCTTTACTCTTCAGTTTAGCCAAGTAGAGCTAGGAGCTAAGATTGTTAATTTATGCTCCTGAATTTATCTGTTTATTTTTAAGGAAATGGAACAGAATGCAATATACAGAAGTTTTACGCTTGTGTTTATCCTGCACTCTGTAAGTAATAATTTCATATTCATATTTACTATGCCAATTCCAAACAGCAGAAATTCTCTCTCAATTAAAACCAAACACTGAAATCTGTGCTGAAATGAAGCACGTCACATTTAATTTAGAATTCTGAAAACAGACCGAACCAGGCACTGAGTAAGTGCCTGTTAAAAACAGATAATAACTTGTGTTAGTCAAACAGTTCAAAACTGAAGCATGTAGAATTAATTTTCGCTAATCAAGAGTCTTGCTTGCGTTTTTGAACCTTCATGGTGTCATCCTTCTAGCTCCAATGCTCATTCTATTCTTTTTGTTCAAGAGAGAACTATGAAGAGCACAGTAGTAAGATTTGCTACCTTGTGGGGATAAAAATTAACTTAAAACCCCTGCACTTTAAGGTTTTTCTTTTTAAATGTTAAAACAGATTATATGTTTTCAAAATTCTATAGATGCAGTTCATTTCATAGGCTTTCTGGAAAATACTGAAAATGATAAATGAATGCTTAAGGAAAACAAGATGATTAACATTGGTGTGTGGGTTTGGGTTTTTTTTTGGCGGGTGGGGTGGTATTATGTCTATGCAATATGTTCAAGCAAGACGTTACTATGGACAGTTATTGTTTTTTTCCCCTCAGGCCTGTGCTAGAATAACAAATTCCATTAAGTTCACAGCCTTCTATAATCTCGAGCTTTGATAGTGTGCCGTGGTAGGAATAGGTATATTCCTTAACGGATATTCTGGGACCAAGTTCCGCAGAAACCACTGAGTAACGGAGCAAAAGGCGCCCCGAGGCGATGCCGAGGGTGACAGGACATGCACCCAGGGCTGGACGCGGCGGGTCGCGGTGGGTGACGGCGCTGCGCCCGCCTGCCGGGCACCACGGCCCCTTCCGCGGGGCAGCCCAGGGTGAAGGAGAGAGGCCTGCAGGTGCTTAGAGCGGTTATCGCGGGCTACGAGACCTGTCACCCGGGTGGAAAGCCCGCAGCCGTGATGACATCCATCGCGGAGCAATGGGAAGCTGCGGGGCTTCCTCAGCTCTGGGGCTTCCTCAGCTTTGGGGCTTCCTCAGCTTTGGGGTCCGGCTCCTGCTGCGGGAACCTCCAGGAAAGAGGCTTCCCACAGAGCACAGAGATCCCAGGCCTTACCGTTATGCACCCGTTTCCCAAATGCCCATTACAAATATTCATTTATTCACATTTCTAAGGATAGCTTGCCCCATGTATTTATTAGAGTATCTTAAAAATCATTCTAGAAGTCTCAAAAAATGCCTCAAACGTGCATTTTCAGAAATACCGCATACGATTTTTCTCCTGACATTTCAGATGAAATAGAGCTGAATGGATTATGCACAGCAGGAACCCACAACTCCACTTGCCCTGTCCCATGTGAAGAAACAGATTATCCTACCACTGTCACCTACTCAAGTTTTGCAGGAGAAAAAGCCATAAAATTCATTTCTGCAAAGCTGAAGAAAACCCCAGAATACATCAGGTAATCTCACTTAATGCTATGCCTATTAAAGAATAGGATCAATTGCTTTTAAATGTACTTGTCAATGCCATAAAACAGACACCCCCATTAAAGAAAAATAGTGTTCTCAATTAGATTCCCTGTCCCTGATCTCTTAAAACATAATAAGAGTAGGTTATCAGATACCCACAATCCACTTGAGCAATCCATCCAGTAGACAGGACTTGAGACCTTTAACTCTTTCACAACCAAAGCCAGCAAACAACCCGGATCAGGGAATACATGAACAGGGAATATATTAAGATTATGAAAATGAAACCCATAATTATACTGAAAAAATAAGCCTTTGAGAACATTTTAGCATTAGTGATTATTTTACTGTCTGCAAACATTGTGCACAAGCCAGAAGTTATTCAATTAAGCAAGCAAAAATAAGAACATTCTTCCGTTACTAAGTTTTACCCAATAGGAATCATGCCAACATATTAATGAGTCCATAATCCCAACTTTAAAACGTGGAGACCTATTGATTTCTGAAAATGTAAAAGGGAAAAGTTAACTATTTACCAATTTACTGGAGTTGCTAGTGGTGCGATCATTATAACAGTAAGAAACTTTATTATTAATAGAATCTATTAAAATAGGCTAAATAGGCTTGGTGATGGCTATCAACAGGACAAGGGGTAACGGGCACAAGTTGAACCCCAGGCAGCTCCATCTCCACGTGAGGAAGAACTTCCTTGGTGTGAGGGTGCCCGAGCCCTGGCACAGGCTGCCCAGAGAGGCTGTGGAGGCTCCTGCTCTGGAGATCTCCAACCCGCCTGGATGGACCCTGTGCCCCTGCTCTGGGTGTCCCTGTGGAGCAGGGGCTGCACTGGGGGATCTCCAGAGGTCCCTGCCAACCTCAGCCATTTTGTGATTACCTGAATTTTAGATTTTTCACATAAAGAGATGAAAGTGATGAATCTCTATGGCAAATAACAGTATTTGCCAAAAATTAACATGCTTATTTTTTTCCAACTCAATCTGTATCTATTAACACTACTGAAAAATAATCACTTCCTTTACTCTTCAATTTTGTGAAAACAGTTTCTGTGGCTGTTTTACCCCACAATGGTTATGTTTATTTTCTATTCAATGGCTATGCAGATTCCTAAAGATAAGCTCTCTATTCCCCTGAATAATTCCACAGGTCTTGCTTCAACAGAGATTTACATTCTCTTCTATTTTGCAGCCTGCGAGAATAAAATTGGGTAAGAAAGGCTCTTGGCAGGAGACAAAGCTAAACGTCTGAGCACAGGACAAAGGTCTCCTGCATTGGGCCCCATTGACATCAGCAGGATGGAGCGTGCACTTGCCCAGGATCCAGGGTGCTGGGCGCTGCACCAAAGGCATGGCCAGCACCCAACCTGCCCTGGTTCAGACTGCGTAACCTTCCACTCCAGCTTCCTTAAGACCCTGGAAATGCTGGAGTTCAACCACACCGAGGCACAAAACCCAAAGATCTGCTCCTCCTTTTATAAGTTACCAGCACATTTTCTTCAGCCCTCTGATTTCTTGCAGATTTAATCTCAATAAAAGACACCACGGCACTCCTTGAACTCACTCCATCCTAATAGGAGATAAATACGAACAGCCAACCTGACTGTCTTGAGTAAGACTGTGTGTATTTGTCATTAGGGAGAATCTTGTGCATATTGACATTAAATATAACGATCTGAACTACAAAACAACACAGCAGCAGAAGGCCTTGACTGTAGCCGAGTTGCTTGGTAAGCGAGTGTTATTTAATATTTGTTTATTGTTGATTAATAATTAAACCAAAAATAATCCTGCTTCCCACCCCCAGTCATGGGCTAGCTGGGTTTCTAAACAAAAGGCAGTGCCTTTTATATTCTAATGGCAACGACCACACACTGGTTGCACACTCCATTTCGAAAGGCTCCTGCTATTCCAGTAAATGACTTGCACCATGGACGACGGTGGAGATTTTGCACTCATTTGTGGCTATACAACACATAGAACTGCAACAGTAGTGAGGCATAAAGGATTTGGAGGCAAAAGGGAAAAAGGGGGAGGAGAAGCAAGGAAAAGGCTGAAAACACATGGAAGTAGGAAATGTTTTATGCACATGCTCCACAGCAGAATTTCTTGCATTGTACTTGTTTTTGGTTTGTTATTTTAGAATCTTCATTGAAATGTTAATCTTCTCCCATAAACATTCTTAAGCATATTAACTCTATCTTCTCAAAGTGATGAATTATGCACATTTATTTAGCTCTTGAACGCAGCAGAGCTTTGTTGGCCTGCTAGACTAACCCGGATGCTCAGGGTGACATGTGTTTATTTCCTGCTGTTGCAGCTGATGTCGGTGGCCAGCTCGGGCTGTTCTGTGGTGCCAGCATGATCACAATCATAGAGCTGCTCGAGTATATCCTGACCAACTTCTGCTGGATGTGCATCTTTCTGCTGCTGAAGGCACCTGAAATGCCTCAGTGGAATCTTCCGTCTCAAGAGCAGCCAACGCACAAGGAAGAAACGAAGGGAATACAGGAATGTTAGGGACTTGCACAAAACTAAGTGTTTTCGCAACTGCCTTTCCTTTTTTTAAGGAGCAAAAGGAGACAGTAATATCTTTTACTGTGGCCATTCCTACATCTCTTACCTTTCCTGTTTCTTATTGCCTTGCACTATTTGTCTCTGTTAAATAACCTTCAAGAGCGAAACTTTGCAAAGTCTCACTTTCTCTCAAAGAAAAATGTAATCTTTATCTAAAATTGTTTTAAAAGTACTAATTTTTTTTATAGTAGCATAAGAAGTGATACTGACAGAAAATGCAATGTTTTCTCTTTGACCTAGTTTAAAACTTCTGCATTTTGAGCAAGGAGAAATAATTCATGTTAACATACATGTTAGCATAAATGACACATTCCTTAACCTCCAATAAAGGTGCAGAATTGCCATAATTAAAAAAAAGCAAATACCATATAAAGTCATAAAGTTTTTGCTACCTGTGCACCATATGCAAATGTTCCAGTGAAGAATATTGTAGCTTGAATTTCCAGAACTACAAGTGTGCTCTGCCTGAAATACATCCCCATTCCACCACCAAAAAGAAAGAAAGAAAGAAAGAAAAAAAAAAAAGACACACTCATGAGTCTGCCTACTACTATAAATCCAAAACTGAGACACCCAAAGCATCTGGGTGGACCAGGCAGGAGGGCAAACACAGCCCAAACTCACACTGTTGGAGTCCAGAGAGAAAACAGACCTGCCTGGATGGCTGAAATGTTATTAAGGCAACGAAGATACTGACCTCACTACTTATAAATATCCTGTTGACCGCGTTTTTCTTT
>NW_010583436.1:137058-176723 GCF_000705375.1 Tinamus guttatus
GGGAATTTGTGACTGGACAAGCACGGGTTTGTACCACAACTTCATGAAATTCCACACACAAAGCACTGGAAAAACCGCACGTAATGTAATTGGTTTCACACTTTTGTCTTCCTGGTTTATTGTTCAAATTAGAGGATTTCCTCCTTCTGTGTTATAAATACATATTTATGTATAATACATAGGTGCATACAAATTAGCGTTAATTAACCTTTTTGGGTACTAACAAGCCTTTGCTGCCAACAACGCTTTTGTGGGGTAAGAATAAAAACAGGCAGGTCCTCTAAAAGAAAAAGACAAGCTTACAATGCTTTATTTCTCTTACCACAGTATTGCAGTGTTTTTACTTCTTTTTCTAAGAAGAAAAAATACAAGAATAACTACTGTGATAATACTGAGGACATACCCAAACGACTGTCTCATTCACTGTTTATTATTGTCTGCTTTTCCCCTGGCTATTAAACATGAAGCTTTGTTCCCAGTGTGTTCCCGCTGAGGATTCCCTGTACAATTTGTATCTTATGGTGCATAAATATAAATAAAAATCAGTTGCAGAAAGCTTGAGCTGCAACATTCCAGTAGAGTCTATGGGAAGTGGATTGATTATCCACTGATCATCATTAGTGACTATAGCAATACTTCCTTGTCACTGTGCTAAATGGGTAGTATTTTTGTCAAAAAGGTACCGTGCAGAAATGTACTTGCCTTGCCATACAAATTTAAAAAAAACAGGTTTTGATGGGATCCCACACAGGGATGGGTCAATGAAAAGACCAACATCATCTATGGAAGGGGGTCGTGTTAACGGGCAGCCTAATTGGTTTTGAAAATTTTCATGAAGTAACTTCTAAGCACTGACAGCCTGTGCTTAACAAGGCTGCTTCAAAATCGCTAAGCCCAGTGAGGGTCCTCGTGCTGCTTTCAACCCTGTAATTGAAACAGAATTTTTAACTGAGGCAAGAAGCACCAGTATTTGTTTCACAGAAACTCTGTGTTGGATGAACACAGTCCTTACACCAGCGTTTCCCGAACAACGTATTTATTGCAGCACTTACTTACACCACCGTTTCCCGAACAACGTATTTATTGCAGAAAGCCTGTTTCTGTGTGGGTTCCTACCCTGAGCCCGACGCGGCAGGACCCCGTGTCCTTGCAGGGCGATGGGGGCAGTGCCCAAGCACGGGCAGCTGCCCCACATCTCCCACGGGGAGGGATCACCACTAAAAGCGCAGTGATTTGATCAACCCTAAGTGCACGCGGCTGTTGTGCGCCTGTCTGGTGCGGGGCCGGCTCTGCGAGCGCTGCCATGGGGCTGTTGCACAGCCAGAAGGGGGAAAGAAACACATGTGGCTTCCCCCTTTATTTCCCATTCCGAAACTTTTGGTGGGTGATTTAAATCCTGCTCAAAGTGGATGGATAGTAATGATGTTTCCAAGTCATTTATTTACACAGGGCTTTTGGGGATGTTAACCTACATTTTGAGCACAACTTCAATCTGAGGAGCTGATCCCCTAACCCGAACACAGGAGGCTCTTGGACACGCACACACACTGGAGCAGGGACTCGCCAAAGACTGAAGCTGGGACTAGGAATTACAGAGTTTTAGAATAAAGGAGAACTTTTTTTTGTATGAAATGAAACACTTAAAAGTTATTTTTATTGAGAAGAAAATCCTCACATGTCTGAAAGTCAGTGGAAAAAATAATTTATTGCAACTTCTTTTTCACATTAACACGAAACATTTATACATATATATTTGTGCTGATAAGATATAATAGATATAGACTTTTTTACATAAAAGTAATTGCACTGCCCTATTTTATAATGCAAATACTCAGAAAACATCAGATAAGAATGGATATTATTTGCACAAAAATGCTCTGTACATTGGAGCTATGGAAGGTCTGTGTATGTGAAACCTTGACAGCTTTCACCAACCGTATGAGCTGGTCAAATAAAAGATACTAGGTCTCTTTGCAGGCCCTGTATCTCTTAGTTATGAGCTGATGTCTAGAATATTACCATATCCTTCCAAGGAATGAAGTAAGATCCGTTCTGAAAGTTAGGGAGAGCAAAACCAAAAGGCAAGCATGACAACCCTGCCCCAGAGGGTGCCTGTCAATTCTGGGGTGCCAACAGGGAGGAATCAAAGCATTACAGGTGGTGTAAAACTGTCCAGCAATCTATTGTTAACAAGGCTACTTAACTTAGTAAATATAAATCCATGACAAATACATTGCAAGTGAACAGCATTTCAGTAAAAATACATTGGCACATGCTTCAAATGGTAATATCAGACAAAAATCTGCCTCCTTGTAGCATAGAAGATGCATACACAGTGTCTACAAAGGGAAAATGCAGGGCGACCTCAAAAGAGGCACCTCGTTCTGACCAGGAGTTAACACAGTGCATCAAGTGTTACCACAGGATGAATGTAAAGCAGGAGGAAAGCAGAACTAAACCTGAAGGACAACGTTTATACAATAGTTATCATTATGATGCTTTATGTGTTGTTAATGAAAGCGTGAAGTGTGTTGGGTTCCTCGTTCTTCCCAACAACTGCAATGCTCGTCCTTGCCGAAGTGTCACTGATTCACACAACCCCCATGAGCACTGCAGAAACGAGGGTGAGGAGCACGTCCGTGAAGCACCAGCTGCAATGGCAGGCATGCTCCAAAATGGTACTTGGTATCATCTCGTGGTAGGACGGGCCGCACGACTGACACACAGACACAGATAAAATAAAAGCCCAAGATACAGGCTCACCACAAGGATATAACAACACTACACACTAAGGCTAGAAAAAAGAGACAAAGGTCAAAAAAGAAAAGAGAGAATCAGCATGAGGCCCTAGAACAAAATGGTGAATGTGATTTCAAGGCTGGGAACAAGACGACGATATCGCACGTGGAATGGGAGACAGGCAGTGAAGCAGCAAGGAGCGCCCACGGGCACCGTGTGCCGAGCCGCTCTCGGAGGCAGCGGCGCGTCCTGCTCAGCATCCTCGTCCTCCGCCCTCCTCACACGGCATCCTGCTCTGCTTCCTTGGATGCATGCAAGCAAAACCCAAAAGTGAGGGGATTCCTCTGAAGTAACAACATGGTGGCTCAATGCAGTGACCAAACAGATATAGCAATATGCATCTACTATCAGTAAATAATAATAAAATACATCATTGTTAGCATACACGTTCCTTTTGTATGTAGTCTTATGTAGAAATGTCTCAACTCTCATGTATTCCTTAAAGAAGAGAATAAGTATCTAAAAATAGAACCAAGACTAAATTTTTGTGTAAAGCAAAGTGATCACTGTAAGGTAATCAAATGCAAAAACTTGATTACCTGAGTTTTGCTTCTGGATTAAAACTGTTAGTATAGCCTTTGCAGTGCCAGAAACAAACCTGGAAACAGTTTAGATAATCTTAGAGTAAAGCTGAGTGCAACTTCTCGTGCACGGACAGATGAAACTGTGCAGGGAGTGAAAGAGAGTGAAAGAGAATGAGGCGTTCTTTAAAGAATTATCTTCTCTCAGCTTGCAAAATCACCTCTGACAAGACGATCATCTGCCTCATTACCAAATAAATGCATCCTAGTCTCTTCTTGAAATACTACAATATAAAGTAGGTAACTGGGAGATGGGAGAAATCCTTCCATGTATGAGAATTGTATGTATATCTGAATTTAGGAATTAACAAGAAATAACAGAAATAGATTACATCAAGCAAATTGAGAGTCTGCTTTGAGATTTTGAGTGCGACTGAACTATGATTTTTAAATGCTGCCAAAAACCAGGCTGGTTGTCCTTTCTGCTGTGCTTCCTCCTGCCTCGATGGTCCCCTGTGCAAGGCCAGGTTATTAAGCAGCAGCACTGCCAAGGACCCGTCCTGGCTGCTGTGGGATTAACAAACAAACAACTCTACAAGATCTCTAGAACACGATGGCTACACTTAAAATATTAAACTATCCTAAACATAATTTCATATTAAGCAGGTGTGTGGAGAAAGGAAAATACCCACCAGACTAAGTGTCTGAAGTTTTACATTTAAAATTACAATGTGTCCTGGTATAAATCACAGAACATAACCCATAATGCAGAAAAAGGTCAAAGGTGTCTCACTGAAATATGGCTTAAATATAACTACATTTAAAATAATGGCAGCCATGTGAAATCATAGTTAATCTCACAGTTGATACCAAAGAACTTAGAAATTACAATGAAAAATGGCACCCAGAATATTATGACAAATAATATATACTGAAATATAGAATTCAGCTGAGTTAAAGTACAGACTCAGCCCTGAAGTTCAATACTGGGGGTTAATATTGTGGGTTATCATTAAAAAGTCAGTATTCATACACTTGGGTACCAGTGGTAATAAACAGTGGTTTAACAGCTTCAATTTAATTTTCAGAAGCATGTAAGAATTTCAAAGCACAAAAAACTTCTTGTGACTTAAAAGAATTATCAAGCATTACTTGAGCCATGGTGAGTTATACTGGATTATAATATTTTGATCTAGTGTATTTTTAAATTAAAAAAAAAAAACTATCTAGGCTTCTTTCTTTTCATATAAATTCAGGATAAAATTTAAGCTATGTGAGTTACTTCTACTCTTTCCTACTTGTCTGCAATAGGTGCAATTGTATGCAGGAGCTTAAATCACCCGGTACATAGTAACCAGGTTACATGTCTAAATTGGTAGTGCGCTTGGAGTGTAAATCTCATTGATTTCTGTTAAGATTTAGGTTACTGTGTGTCCAAACTTCTGAAACTGAGGTACAAACTCCTTTGCCCTTGAAAATACTTTACCCTACATCTTTTTGAGAAGAGGATTTAGGTTCATATGTCATTTAGAAGACATTTTTTCACCTTGTATATTTTTAAATTAGGACCTCTATCACCCAGCAATTTCTGAGCAGGAATATCCCTTTGGGGATAACAAGCCACACACATCAGGAGGGAACCCGGCTGCAGGCAGTTGCTGGAGTTTTGCCTAAATATTGGAAGGTACATTTATTCTCACTGCAAGAAAGCAAATGGTAATTTTTTCAAGAGGTAATAACCAGACATGTCAGCTAAACAGAAAGGGACATTATACAGCAAAATCTAGTACAGTGGAGAAATCTGTAAGAAGATAGAGGCATAAATATTTAAACACGTTGCATTCCCTCAAGGACTTTTTAAAATACAAAAAGTATTCTTTCAGAGACTCTACACACTCCGGAAACAAATAATCAAGGGCTGCTGTAAAGACAGCAAATGCCTTAACTAAAAAATGGTGTACAAAACGGCTCACTTCCAATGAACATTTAGTTTTGCAAAGGCAAAAGGATCTCAGTGGTTTAGATTAAATTTGTGGTATTTACGTCTTTATTAAAAAAAAAACCCAAGTGATTAGTCATACCTCCGTCTCTGTACTCTTTCTGGACAAAAACCAAACCTGCATTGGTTCTTTTTTACCCTTCATAGAGACTGGACCCCTGTACTCCAGGTGGAACTGAGGATCTGAATTTTCCGGAGTCATAAGACACCTGAAATAGAAAGAGAAAACATGTAAATTTATTTATTACGCATGCATGCACTGTACAAAATATTAAACATACAGCAGATGCACACCATAATGCACTCTGCCATCCTATTTCATAAGAACTCCTCTATTTAAGCAATGTGCTGATGAGGTCCTGTCACTGTCGCCTCTAAGGACACTTTGACATTACACTGACAAAGTGGTTTCTTTTAAAATGTCAAAGTCAATAAATCACTCACCTGTAAGTGAACTCAGAGACATTGATCTTTCCCTTTTCTCCAGTAGTTTCTGTTCTGCTTGTTAGATTGACAGTATTTCCAAAGAGACAGTAACGTGGCATCCTTTGGCCTATGACACCCGTGACTACCTCGCCAGTGTGGATTCCTATCGTTATCTTTGGAGAGAAAAATAAAGGTTGAATAATCAAAAATCAACATAACTAATTTGATTTTTCTGCCTAAATACAGGTATTATGGAACTTTTATCCAGTATTTTAATTAAAGTGCACCAGTCCTGCTTCTTCAAAGACTTTGGTTTGTATTTTTCTGTTATGTTCTTTTTTATGTGGTGTCACAGCCCTGACTCTTACATGAAACAACAACTCCCATACGTTTATACCCCTGACATGCACTATGACATGCTGCTATTGCATATTCAGAAAGAAAAAAAAGTGGAAAGAGTAGCAAACTCTGTAGGTCTGTGTTTAATGAGTGCTGAGAAGGTGCAGAAATGAGTGGTGTAGGTCAAGAAAAAGGCATCACGGTATCTTGCTCATGAAAGCTCAGTGCATCCATCGTTTGTATGCATCTAAGATGGATAGGATCAGGACAGGGGTTTTGGGAAGTTCATTCTTGCAGTGCATCACAATTACTGCAAAGCTCACTGGCAGTGCTAGGAAGATCAATGTCATTCATGTATACAGAGATATGCACCATAAATGTTACTTATTTTGTCCTCAGTGTCTTCCAAGGAGGACAGGTTAATGCAGGCTCCCTGATTCTGCATTAATTCCACAATATCTTCATAAAATACCACAGTGAATGTACTTCCACTGAGGTACATCGCTGCCACTACTCATCACCATAAATTCTTATGGAGCTGTTCTTTTTTTAATAAAGTATTTTCACATGCTGACTTGAGGATTAAAATGTCAAAGAGGGAATATTATTGTTCTGTTTACTGAAATGAAGGAGACTCAACTAATAAACAGTATTTGATGCACAGGGGGATTTTTTGCAGAAATGATTAGAAAACAAACACGTGTGATGTGGTCCAAGTTCAGTCCTTTAAAAGGTTAGGCGCAATAATAAGCTCTTAAGGTCTGGAAGACTGCGTGTGACTTTTCATATTATTTCTACAGATCTGCCTAAATCTAGCCAGAAGAAAGCTTGCACACACTGGGACTTTAGCATTACCATATTTCAAAGCACCCTCATTGTAGCAAAGAATGAGTTCTTCGTTCAAACTCACACATTTACTAACCTGTACAGGTTCACCATCTACTTGAACCTGGCCTGCTATTTCCATCATATCCAATGCCAGGTGGCAGATAGATCGTGCGTGATGAATGCAAGGCTCTGGTAGGCCACTCACTGTCATATACTTGTCCCCAACTGTTTCCACCTATCAAGACACACATTTTTTCCATTATTTTATTAACGTGTGCTAGAATGGGTATACTGCTACCTTCAAGACTGCTGGCCCTTTCAAATAGTTTCCCTTCATTTCAAGCACCCAATTCCCCCATCTCTGTTCATTACTGAAAAGAATTCAATGTTTACCAAGAACATAACCAATTAAAATGACTAAGACTAACTGAACTCTTTTGGGGTCTTTCAGTTTCTGTAGATACTAAGCTCTATTTTTTGTCTTGTTAACTCACATGCTTAATTCACTTGGTTCAGGATATGAACCTGATTCCTAGTAAAAGCTAGGAATCAATTTTACACCCAGAAACACACATGCATATTCATGTACATACATACGGGATACAGCTTTAGCTTTGCTATCAGACATATTTGCAAGTACTCTTCATTCCTAGTGAAGGAATGAAATTCACTTTGGAGTAAGTGACTAATAACTTATAATCTAAAACCAAGAGAGTATATGGCTGAAAAACCTAAAGCTCAAGGTGAGCAGAACTACAAAAAGCTTCCAAAGGGATTTAGAACCTGCTAAATGTGCATATACATTTATGTATCCCTCTAGTAGGGGCCTGCATGGAGTTCTGGTTGAGAACCAAACCCTTTATGTTTCCTCACACATTTAGAGATAAACAATATAGTCATTTTAGACATATATCAGGTAACATAGTGCAAACATTTCCTATCTCATAGCACAAAAAATTAAGAACAGAGCTTTCAAGGTATCAATCATTGTAGGATTTGTGATTAAAAAAAGGATGTTATTCCTGGCTCTGAAAATGAACTGAAGTTACATAACACTTTAGATTTTACAATTTTAGAATATCCTTCTCCTTAAAAAGAAAATGCTGATCAACATGTTATGTTGTTAAAACATTACTCCCAACATTAATGTAGGCTTTTATCATCAAAGTCTGGGAATGTAGTAAGATTTTCTGGGTTTTTTTTTTTTTTGAGCACAAAGCTCAATGGGTGGAATACATTGAAATCCTAGGAAATTATTGAAAAGTCACAGATTAAATTATTTGAAAATCTTCTGGTTACCTTATAAACAAATGGATTCCTCCGTGAATCGGTGAGAATATCGAATCTTGTGTAGAGGTCATTGAGGAGGTTGACAATCTTCATGGCCCCCTCGCCGGAGGCGTGCTTGCTGCAGAAGGTGTTGAACCCAACGATGCCGCTGAACAGAATGGTCACGTTGTCGTAGCGCTTCGCCGGAACCGGCCGCTTGTGCCTCAGCTCATTCGCCACTGATGGTGGTAGAACAGAGTACAGCAATCTAGATATTAAGGAAGAAAAAGGGGATAAGCAAAGCGAAAAGCAAGTGGAGAAAGGTCTTTACATGAAAAATTTTAAATATTGTGTTAATAACTGCTATAGGGTTTATAGTATACTAGCATCATTCAAGAGTTAGTGGCATAAAAGTGGTTCTACTGAAGTATTTGCTATTTGGGAAACAAGAAATGAGCTACATCAGGATGTCTAAAATCCATGACATTTCAAAGATATTCATACACCTAACTTACCAACTAAATAAACATATATTATTAATTCTTTTGACACGAGCCATTAATAGTGCCTCACACTGGTTTTGCTTTAGCATTTCTGTCACATCCTCAATTAATGGTTTTGCTCATAGAACCATAAAAGCTGCTAAAAAAGAACTTGAAGAGAGTGCACAGTTCTCCACCTCTGACCCACTCCCGAATTGCTAAATGTTTCTTCTTCTGTTGAGAATGTTACTCTTGGGGTTTAATGCTTTTTTTCCCATTACATTACCAGCCATTAATACTTGCAAATAAAATGCTAATCACGCACGCGGAGCTGCGCCCTACTCCCAGATGGATTCTGACAGCTCTTTATCTGCAGCCTTATGGCAGGTTTTCCCTTCTTCTACATCCGAATAGTCGAGATGAAGATCTCCAAACGCTTCACAAGTTCTGAGCAGTGTGTGGGTGGCCTCCTGCACAAGCTCTGCTGAGTTGCCTTAATTATTATTATTATTATTTTTATTAAGTTCACTACTGCATCAGTTATAAATATTGAATACTTTTGTCATATAATAGCTGCCAAATAGCTTAAAATTTCTGAAGATAAATTGGCTTTATAGGGTAAGTCAACAGGAATGAATAGAAAGAATTTTTAGGCTTCTTTGCTCTCCAAATTCCTCATCTATTCCTTTGAAGTCTTGAACCATTACAGCAGTTTTCATTATTCCACTTAAAATTAAAAAAAAATAGGTTTAATAGCAAACAAATGTTAATTTTACTACTAAGCAAGCATAAGTCACAAGAAATCCTGCAATTACAAAAATGGGAACTGTTTTGAACATGAAAGTTGACCATCAAAATCCATGCTCATCACAAATGTTTATTTAAGGGCTCACCAATAGGACTTGTTCTGAGCTCTATTTTTAGATAACTAATTAACAACTAATTCATCATATGCATTATGCCAAGATCTGCTTTTACAGAAAACTGTAAAATATATTTTCATAGGGAGCTATAAAATCACATTCACAGCACTGGTCTATGGCAAAACTTATACTACTTTTGCAGGTTATAAAACTACACTAAACTCTGACTATTCTTTCTGCTGTTTTTACATTTAAAAAAAAAATCCATAAAATTACATGTGATTTTTTCATCAGTTCACCTCCTCCTGTCCAGCTCCCTTCAGTCTGTCTTTGGGAGCTGAAGGGCCCAGTGCAAATTATAAAACAATTTCAGCAGCATCATCACTTGTACGTTAGTCCTGGCTACTGACCTTGAAAACAATGTTTTTCTGTTTTGTTAACTTGTGCTGATACTGCTCCGGAAAGAAAGAGTAAGTAGTCTGTAGGTGGTTTACAAAACACTGCCAAATACTAACATTCACACAATCATTAAATTAATCTGGATACGGAAATGGCATATAAGCAAAAACGTTGAAAAACTACTGCTTTTGGACATTTGTGAAACAAAAAAATGATTCTCAGTTCACTTCCCTTCAAAGTTCCCTTCCTTATGAAGGAAGGAGTCATCAAAACACCTGTGCATGTAACAGACTGCAGATGCCATCTGACAATCTAGCTTAAAAACAACACTATAAGGAAAGAAAAAAGGCCTTTCTTGACTCTAAAATTATTGGCCCTGAATATGTTGTACAGTTTTTCCAGAATTTTTCTTTTTTTTGGAGGACAACTCATCTATAAATAATTCAAATAATTGCTTCTTACGTGTCTGTCTTTTTCTTCTCATCCTCCAGTGCCCGTAACGTGTGCTGCAGCCTGTCAGTGAGGATCTCGAGCTCTTGAGTCAGCTTATACTCCTCTCTGAACTGCTCTCCCAAAAGCACCAGGTCGCGGGTGGCATCGTGCAGTGGAATGTCACTCAGGTACAACCCTCTTCGGGTTAGATCGTCCAGGTTCATCACACTGCAACGTGGAGCAACCTATTACAGCATGTACAGAGCCTGGCTACCACTGAACTTACCTAACGTTGAAAATTGGGATCAACAGCAGAAGCTGGGCCTAACTATTAAAAGATGATGCTTCTAATCATCGGAAATGTTGTACAACAAATCAAAATATGAAATATTTTATTTGTGTTCATCTGTGCCAATACATGGCTCTTGATTTGCACGTTTGAATATAGAATTCTCACTGTTTTTATGAATTTTATAAACTCATGAGACACACAGTCCTCAGTATTCAAATGAAAGCAAGACGATGTTAAGGCACTCCCTCCCATTTCTTTCTTCTTCCACTCTCTATTGCTTTTTACATAGAAGATTAGTATATTGTGACTGTGTAATCCAGTGTGTTAGTTCAACACGCTGTTAGTTAAAAAATGTCCACAATTCAATGCCCATTTCAGCCCCTTCTTTGTAAGTATCTCTACACCATTACATTGAAACTACTGCAAAAATAATATAATAGGGAACTGCATTGAGTGATAACCTTAGCAGCATTAGATTAAGAGACAAGAGGCAAATTTGTTAAAAATCACTGAATCTTGAGGAACTCTCATTCTTAAAAACTGAGCCAGAGCAGCCCAAAGTTTAATTATTAAATAATTACATGTAAGCTTTGAGCTGCTCTGGCTCAATCTTTAAGAATTATTTAAACATTAGAAATATTTAAACATTAGAACTTGACTAAATATTAAATAATTGCATATCGTCAAGTTCTAATGTTTAAATATTTCTCCTGCTTTTAGTATAAATCCATCAAAGTTGCTTGGATCGGTGTTTGAGACAAATAACTCTGCCTTCCTATCCTTGTAAGCTCCTTCCTATCCTTACCTGCACTAATGGGCAATCACAGTAGTGGCTGCAAAATTGAAGCAATATTAGAGAACTCTCATAGCTCAAAGTACCTTGGTGAACAAAGGAAAAGGATGGAGTCTGCTTCTGGCAAGTATATCATTTGACCTTTCAGGCGCAAGCAGCTGATTTCTGTGCCAGTCAGTTCATCTTCACACTCGAGCTTTTCTACATCCAAGAGCCCTTCCTGGTCATGAAAAAGGCACAGTCACTATATAAGACCAATGGTATGTATATTACTCATCAGGTCATGTATGCAAATGCCTTCACCATAAAGGCAGTCAGAATGTTGGGACAGAGTTGTAAAGCACAGTCTACATTAAAAAAGCAATTAATTTTCATTTCACCACTTATTTTATTGTGACTTGCTACCCCAGGCAGTATCATATCTTTCTTTACCTTCATTTTCACTATTTCCTGTTTTCTTCTGTGTTATTTCCTCACACTTGTTTGACAATAGGATTGCCTGTTCTGTCATGTTCTAGCTGTGCTGGGGAATATCTCTAAAGGAATCTTGTTGGTGTCTCTCAGGTACAGTTTTCTATAAATAGGTGCATTTACACAGTAGGTACTGTTCTACACGCTGCACTGGTTTATACTGCCTGCCTCCTCTCTTGCCCTCTCTAGAAAAAAAGGACACAAAAATGCCCAAGAATGTACAGGCCCAAGCGATGACACATTTCACATTTGTCTCCCGTGTCCTTGTGAAGGATAATGAAGTGCAATTACCCTTCTATGCTTATATGATGACATGGAAGAGGGTGGCCCTTTACGGAGACGACATGAGAAGCGTCCCCACTTCTCCATTCCTACCAAGTGTACCACTCCACAGCTCCACATGCATTCACATCCCTTACATTTTGGGGCTCAAGACCCAAAAGAGACTCAACTTACTCTTGCACAAAGTATTTCCTCTGAAGAGTTCTGACTTTTCAGCACCTACTCTTCTCTCTCCAAAGCCCAGTGATAGAAAAGCTAATGAATACTGCCTAGTTACCTTGGTCCTCAGGACAAAGACGGTATTGATATGCGAGAGGATCCCATGGAAGCTAATGTCAATATGAGGCCGAACCAAGGAGAAAACTGACAACAGGCTGCAATTCCCTGGCTGCAGCTAAAACGTAAGCAACAATAAAACATTAAGATAGTTGGTTCACATATAATAAAAACAATAAAACATGAAGATAGTTGGTTTACATATAATAAAAATAAACAGAACACCTAAATTCAATTTGCTTAGATGACAATAGCAAATAGAAGAGAATATATACTTTACAAATTCACCCATTAAAGCACAAGGTTTTTAAATTAAAGCTCTCACAACAGAAGAACCCTGGCTTCAAAGTGCAATTCTAATCTTCAATATGATATAGAATTGCATTGAACTGTTTCACATTGGTTAGCTGTCAAATAGTTCCAGCTTTACAGTGAAAAGAATAAAAATGTTTGTTAGGACTTTCTTCCCAAACTTGCCTCTCAACAACAAGCCATGTTCTTTTGTGCATCATCTCTGATAATAAGGATTCTGTGGTCATTATTGAAAACTTATAATTATAGCTGTTCAGTGAATGCCACTGGAAAAATTCTTGAAGAGCTACATATAGAGCTCTTCTTTCAAATCCTTCTTCAAAACCCAGAAAGAAAATGTATAGCAAATAAATAAATAATAAATAAAATTACATTTTAAAGAGGAGAGTGCATGAACTGTCCTCAGTCAGAAACATGGCATGGACATGTATCACTCAGCTAGCACTGACACTTGTGATGCACAGGCCAAAAGAGCACACATCCTCTCTGTTATGCTGCAACTGACAGTTATACAATGCTAAAAAGCCTCCAAATATTTGTTATTGTCAAGTAAAGTATATATAGACTAAGTATCTGCTGCGAAAGTGAACAAGTACTATGTGCAAGTCCATCTCCTGACTCCCAAACCAAGCTGCAAAATGTGTCTTATCCACAGTCTAGAGTCATCTGCCGCTTTTATAGCGAATATGTCTTGGAGTGGACAAGTCCCAAAAGACCCAAGCGTCACCTCAGCTGTGTGGGTGATCATGTATTGTCTGCTCAAGCTTATTCCTTGGTCACTTTATGGTCACATTAGGGATGTATTTATAGGGAAAAGGACTGACAAGTTTTCATAATCCTTTTTCAAAAAAAAGCAGCACTATATAGCAAATATGATACAGTTACATAAGAATGTTATTTACATAGAGAATTCTAGAACTATTTAATTAATTTTCAAAATAAACCTGCTTACCACCTAGCACAAGAACCCTTTAGGACTACTCATGTATGAGAATCATCTAACCTGTGGAAGGACTCTGTATATAGCATTACCACACTGCGTGACCACCAGATCTCTGTCGAATATTATGTGGAAAGGAAACGCCTTGCAGAAAGTATAGGGACTGATGCGAGATTCTTGGGTGCCATTTTCTTCAAATCTGTCTAGGTCTTCATAGTAGTCCTCCTCTTTAGACTCTTTCTCTTCAATTAAAAATTGAATGTGGTCACACTCCTCATTTCTCTGTTGAATAACCTAGAAAAAACGAGGGAAAAAGATCAAAGACTGCAATCCCTGCTACTCAGTAATAATTGGAATGTTATGAAAACAGAAGTACACTAGAGCTTAAATTAAAAATGACATTTGCATCTCAAAAATTTCTAGCAAGTATTTCTGATTTTAAATCATCTTTATAATTCCAGTGGAATAATTATGCCTTTGATTAGCCACAGTTGCTCTTTGCAAGAAAAGCGTATTGAAGATGAGTCAAATATGACCCAGAAAGCACGAGATGTGTATCCTAGAACCAAGTGCTCCGGCTCCAGCAGCAGGAATTTCGACCTGCATCCTTACCAAGACCAGGTCCAGGAGTTACAATTAAAAGCAATTATAATAAACTTCCAGCTGCATTCCATAGTGAGTGAAATCACAGCAAAACCACAATCATCTGCATCGCCATATCTCAAATAAATGTTTTGGATATAGCATTTCACTTCAGCATTTCAATCAAAGATATTCAAAATAAAGAAAAAAAAAAGAATAGGGATCATTTTGTTTGCAAAGAGGGTCATGTATTGCAGTATAAGTAAAGCAAATACCTAATAGAATAACATAATTTACCTTAAGAGGCCAAATTCACCTCTTCTCAAGCCTAATTAGATTTAATGACTGGAACAGAACAATTCTATTTATACAGTATTGTTTAAGGGCAATTTTCTGGAACATGTTTCGCCTGATTCTATTTTCACAGAGGCTGATACTAAAGTCACTGAAGCAAAAAAATACCTAACAACAACAAAAACCACAGCAAAAACAAACAAAAATCCAGAAAACAAACCACCCCCCAACTTTTAAGTGTCCAAGGGATCCCGAGTGCCTTTTACACATAGCGTAACCACACGTGTCAACAGCCGCAGCATGAAACCAGAGGCAGGTAGCTGCATACAAACACTAACTCATCTGCTAAAACCTTCAGCTTATTAAGTATTTCCCCTCCGGGACTGTCAGTCAAACGAGCTGATGGGCTGGGGAAACTTGATACCTCTATTTCTTCCCATTTAAATGTAGCTGTGTAGAAGAACAATAATTTATTGCAAAACGATGCTTGATGTGGGGAAGTAGCCCTCCTTGATCTCCTCTTCAACTCCTCCTTTAAGGGAAGGGCAGAGGCTTTCTGGAAAGCCATCTGGAGCAGAAGCCCAGTTCAGGGGCTCTGCACCATGTGCTTGATTCTCTAGTGGATTAGCTAAGCAACATGAAGAAAGACTGACATAAAGCTGCCAGACATGTAGGTACCTAAAGCTAGGCATGCAAACCAGCTCAAATATTAATGATGATGGAGAGTACTTTCCTTAAAAATGTAGTGGTAATTACTTGGCAGTGTGTGGCAAAAGGGAGTGGGAAGTTTTGAGTAGTAAGAGGTAACTCGGGAGGAACATACGGCAATCATTCAATGACAACAAATTATGTGGGTTTGTCTATGAAAATGGAGCATAATAAATGTGAATGCAAGGCTTAAAAGGCCTCCATGTCTTCCTCTTCTTTAGGTCATTATCCTTGCAACTATAACAGACTGTGGCCACAGTGAGGACCCACAGAATGTAGCTTCTCTCATTCATTTGCACAAACCCAAGCGTCATTATTATTATTATTATTACTACTACTATTGTGGCCAAGGACAGCTTAGATTATACACAGTAGCTTTTTCCAAATTCTACACAGTTATCACTAGAACTGAGCTATGCTTCCACATGATTTCCAGAGTCTTCGATCTCATTTCAAAGAGTCACTTTTGCCAGAACTGGAAAAAATACATACAAGGGTGAAAACTTTTTACTCAATCTTGCCAATCTTCCTTTGGCAAAGCAGTCCTAAAATTCCTTTTTACAAATCCAGTACGTTTTAAGGAAATGTCCAAATTAGTAGCACATCACTTCCCAGCAGTGTGACTGGTAAAACCTAAAGGCTCTGCTAGTCCCCCGCTACTATTACTGCACCTGTACTTACACGGTTGCCTGGTACCACGCTGCAACCTTCACCACATCCCATTTTTGTTAGAAATCAATGATGCTCCAACAAGCAAAACTCAAATGTTGGTCAAAAAGAAAAAAAACAACCCAGAACTGTCACATGTTTCAAGAAACGTCTAGCTAGCGCTGAGACGTGACCTTTCCGAGGCACCGCGAGCTTGCACGGTGTTGCAGTCACTCTGTTACATGACATCCTTTTTTCCTAGACGAAAAATGTGCCAGTAACAGCACAAAGCTGTAAGGCTCCCGTGTCAAACGAATTTCATTTGCAACGCTATTTTTGACTAGACTCCAGGGCATCTATAAATGCTTGTTATACTGATGTATCACATTAGTGCAGCAAACGTACAACAGGCCAAACACACGGAAATGTGTCAGATGTACAGGAGAGCCACGGAGCCAGCTGCATGCTTCTGGTAAACACAATACGCTGTCAATACAGCACATTTACTAAATTTGGTTCAGGTCACCCATGCCAAGACCCTTATTAATAGCATCTATAATCATATCTTTCTTCAGGCTAAAAGAGCTACTGATTCATCCTTAAGTAACTCGCTTGTGGCTATGTAATTTCATGATGTCTTTCCTGTTCACATTTTTCATGCACAGCTAATAACCCACCTTACCCCCCCGAGGAGGCTTGCAGCCTCCTCTTTTCTGAGGTATCTGAGATATAGATGAAAATCCATCTTGAAAAATTTGAGATATCTTGCTATCCTTAAAAATAAAAAGCCATCCTAAAAGTGCAGTGAGGTATTTCTCTTCCATAGGATAATGTGAGTTTTCTGCAAATACCATTCTCAGATAGTGTTGTTCAATTATATAGATATCCACAGGGACTAAATTCTAGTCATTTTCCTCATGTTCCTTGAGCTTTTAAATTGTGAGCCAATTTAAAAACAACACTTCTGGCCATTATCATAACATTAAATTCTACTTTCATCATTGTAAATACAGGTTCAACCTAATTAGCCAGATACTAAGTTGGCATAAACACTTTCAAGATTTTATCCAAACTGGTTTGGAGTCAAAATAACTTGCACAGATCTTGACAAATGCAAGTACAGTGACAGCAGTGACCAAGGCAGGAAGCACACCTGATTCTTCTGCCTCCCTCTGTGGTTTTAGCTCATGACTGTCATCAGCTCACCATGCTGAAGAGCATATATAGTATAGTCCATAGTATATATAATTACCACAGTAGCTGCAGTTAGAAAATGAAGACAAATCACTCTTCTGTTTTCAAAAAGAACATACAATATCTAAGCGGTTACCTGCCTGTGCTTCCCATAGGATGCATCTTCAGAGCACTCCCTTGGTTAGCCAAGTGAAAAGCCATCACAATATTCCAGCAAGGGACAATGCAGGCAGCGTCCGGTTCAGAGAGCATTTTAAAATGACTTACTAGATTATTTGATAAACCTCACTCAGGAATTAAATCAAGCAGTATCATTATGTGCCTACATGCGGCAAGCAAAATGAACATATGCCATCTATTAATTTTCCCGATGTACCTGCAACATGAGACGATGCTACACGTTGGTACACTAACATCTAGATGCCCGGAAAGGGACAGGATATCTTTGCACAGGGCTTATTCCCTCACTTTGTGAAGATTAATACAAAATCAGCCATTTAAAGCTCAACACAGGACAATTTTTTTGACCTCTCTAATCAAAACGGACTGTTTAATGCCACTTGACAAGTTCAGAGCTGTCCCAAGGTGGTCCTTAGCCACAGGGCGGCTCAGGCTCCACTGCGGAGATGGAACCGTCTTTATCTTTGCACACCGATGGCTGACGCTGCAGGGCTGCTTCCCAGCGCGGCTGGGCCAAGGCACAGCCCCTCTCACTGCACTGCTCCTCCGGGCCTGGAGCTGGCGAGTTTCCGACTGCTCTGGAGCCACAATTCCAGGCTGATTCTGCTCAGTGCTTGCTTTATCTGCACACACAGCTCTCACGTCAATGTCTGCCTCATACCACTTGCCCTGCACGGTGACCGACTGCCTAAGGAGTTTGTAAGTCATCTCTTCAGCTAGTCACATTCTGGCTTTGTTTTCTCATTGCCATTAGTAATTACAAAAAGCAGAAATTACTACCTTGCCAAAGATTTCCTCTTGCTTTCTTTTGAGATATTGTAAAATCTCTTTTTGATATTGTAAACAATCTTCCCCGCTTGTCTAACAGACAGATTTTTATGGCTTGCTGTCAGATAACAACAGGATTTCAGAAGTGTGTTTTCCCAACAGAGTTTTTTGTTTTATTTTGCTTTTTTTATTTTTATGTATTTTTTTATGTTACACTCTCCCCACCGTCCTTTCCCGTTTGTAGCGTTGACAGTGTCTCCGTGCTGAGCTCCCCGCGCGGCTGCAGTGCCAGGGGGATGAGCAGGACGGCACGGCCAGGAGGCTGCAAACAGACCACGTCACGGCTGGAAAGCAGCTGCGTCTGCAGAGACAGGAGCAACTGCTAGCACAGCCTGAAAAATGGTATGTTCCTACCCCTGTGTAGCTAAAATGGATTAAAATAGCAGGGAAGAGGGGGCAAATTGGATTTGGACTAACTACCTGATTAATTTTGACCTAGGCTTTCCTGAACTATTTAACTGAAACTGAGAATCCAGGTTCATACCAAATTGCTAACACATCTTAGAAACAAATTCAGATTTTTTTCATCCCTTCAGTATATACAAACCCTAGGTCTAAAAAGAAAAAGCACATTTCCCAAAGGTTCTGGAACAAGAACATCCTGCTGTATTTTACAAGAACATGTACATAATGGTTTCTGGGAGAAAATACTTTTGTTTTTTTCCTTTCTTCTATTTAGCTATTTCTCCACCCAAAGAAACAATATGAACCAAAACAAGAACTATATTATTTTTCTTGGTATTTGCTTTTGTCATATGATGATGAGATTCCTTAGGTTCTCTTTTCACCTGAGAGGGCAAACATTAGTAATGTTTGCAAATTCTACTGTTGTAGGATCTCTCAAAAACAAAGTAACTAGGATGGTGGTCCAAATAAACCATGAAAGCAAAATCTAATCACTTAACGAAATAAAAGCTTTACTATTGTAAAAGATCGATTTAGCTCATCTACCACCTTCACAAAGACACCTTAAGGCAAAATTTGATAAAAACACTCAGAAAAATGAAAAGACTTAGAAGCAATCTGTTCTCAAGCAAACTTATGGAAGCATTTGTTCTAATAAACAGCTGGAGAAGAAGAGTGAGTAATAAAGTAATTAAACATCACATTGCACATACTCACTTTAACTAATATAAAGAGAACTACAGAGAGATTTTAGTAAAATGGTCCCATGTAACATAATGGTAAAATCAAAGATAAACTGCTTGAATAAGCAGACCTGCAAGAACATCTAGGAATCTCAGCATTCTTCTTGCAAGTAGGAAGGCAACTCCCATAACGGCACCAGAAACAAGACTCTGATCAGTTCCTAAAACAACCCTTCCTCAAGAAAACGCTAACTACAGTCCATAACAAACTGCACAGAAGAAGAGGCAATAGCTGCAGAAACCTAGGAGATGAAAAGCAAACCCGTTTTTTTTCTATGCTTTGGCATTTCAAACAATGCATTAATAGCAGTGTGAAACATGCAAACACTCATTTGCTAAATTATGGACCCAGGGATTGAGATGAAAGCAAGCTGGCTGCTTTTTTTTCCTGTTCTCGTTTTTCTTAACAGTATAAAATTAGCCACGTACCACAACGGCAGACTTGACCATTTTGCTGAGGTTTTAAAATGTTCACTCTGCAGACATTAATGATTAATAATTGACCTTCAGTGTAATGAAGGGCGACTTTCATTGTCTATGTGGATAAGCTGCAAAGTTTGGCACTCTCACCTTACAGAAACAGAGTAGCTTTTTATTCTCAGCACACTGAACACTGCAGTTATTTAGGTACTATGGAGCAAAGTATGGATTTAATGTCATCATATGTGTTAAAGGTTAGGCTTTATTAGCCAGCAGAGATGAGGAAAAGTTCAGGGTTGAAGGCACATGACTTTCTGATGGTGGTAAGGAAACAATATTCCATTAACACACACATTTGCAGGGTAACTGGCTCAATAAAATAGACACAACATGCACTTTCTACAGTTTAGAAGCACTATCAGTTTTTACGGGTATTTATGCTTTTGACTCAGACTGAAAGAACAGCCCTCTTACAATGGGCTAGACTGATACTGTTAAATTTCTGTTTAATTACAGTCCAACAGTAAGATATCCAGAAAACCCTACTAAAGGTAAATTAAAAGTAATTTTATAATCAATATCTAAACCTCTTTGGAGCATTTATTGTTTGTGAAAAGCACTAGATGAATATTAGCACTGTCCAATACAATCTTCTCCACAAAATAACAGACTATGGTGACTATTTGGCAAAAGTATGCTTTGATAAATGCTTTGAGCCACCCCCATTTCTTGCCTTCCCCCCAGATCACTTCTACCTTTGCAGTAGAAATGTAAGATGACTAGAGAATACTTAAGAGAAAAAAAAAAGCTTGCTCCAGCTGCTTAGACTCCTCTCTACTTGATGAAAAGTATTTGACATTACTTGCAAAATTTCTAACACTATACTTTGATATTGCTCTATGCATTCATATTACCTTTTTTCCTCCAGACCCAAGGCTCACAATGCCTTGGATCATGCTCTGATTTTACATATGCAGAGCCTGTTACAGTGATCAATTAAGTCTTTGTTGCTCCATGTAGACACAAACCAGAGGCCTCATCTGAGTTTCTCATCTGACTTAGCACACATGGCTCTTTGTAAACTGCAACTCAGAACACACAGTAGACAGTAAGAAAATATGTCAAACTTGAAAGGAAGTAGACAAAAAAGTGCTCTAATGGCTCAGTACTTAATTCTCAGTACTTAAGTACATGTCTTCTCTTTCTTTGAAGGAAAGGGTAACCTAAACTGTTCTTGATAGGCCCTATTTGCAAATTAGTGCTGGCCTTCTAAGTACATGGCTGACCTGCCTCTAAAACAAACCAAGTGATGGTGGTTCTTCCTGCACCAATACTTTTCGTTTTTTTACATCAGCCTGTTTTTTTTACAGCAAGCATTGATCATGACTCACGTGAAGGTTGGAGATTAAAGCACAGGACTGTTAAGGAAAGTGAGATGCCATGGTCTGCGGTTGATACAGGAATTCGTTCAAAATCCTGACAGCTAGAGCCCCGTAGAAGGAACAAAGGATACAGCAGCAATGGTAACGATCGTCTGCCACGTTTGTTTTGCTTGAGCTTATCCTAATGATGTAAACTGCCCACGTGTAAGTGCCTTCGTACCTTCATATCTATTTCTGTGCCATGGATCTGCTGAGCTACCGTTTTGATGATTCCAATGACGATATCCTGAAGGCCTTCTCTTTCTGAGTAGTAGTGCAGAATGAGTCCTTTCCCCTTCTCTGCATCGGTGCACCTAAAGGAAGGGGCTCGCATACCCGGGTAGATGGTAGCAAGGTGGTCATGCAGAGCATCCAGGTTCTGGAATAAGAAGGTAAAAGCATGATTATAAGGCATTCACATATCAGTTTTAAAGAAAGTAAGTGCAAGCCATGTCTAATGTGGTTAACCCCTTTCTCACACTGGACACATTGTGCATTAACTGCATTATTTCTAGAACTGTCTTAATAGCAGCCCTCTGAGGCAGCTTGCCATGTTCTGCCTGCTGTACGGATGTCTGAACACTGCATGGCATCCAAAGCAGCACCTAAACAGTTCCTTTAGAGCGTAAAAGCTCAGACTTGACTATGCTGCACTTCAAAACACCCAGATGATTAAAGATCTCAGACCTCATATGTGTTTCTCAATCCAGTTCAGCATTCATTTTCCTCCCTTCATAATTCTAGTCCTTATAGTCTCATTTTCCTAACTAATTTTAAGTGTGCATTACAAATAATCATGTCTTCATAGCCACATTTTTTCCCATATTCTGAAAGAAACAGCAGGCTAGTTCTGACACCACAAACAGCCAACACAAGTTTTTAAGGCCTAATAAAGTTACAAATTCTAAAGTAAAGATCTGATTAAAGGCCGGGCTCAAATGCATACTTTCTTTGACATAAGATTGAAAAAATAAAATAACACATAGAACATATCAACATACCACAGCTGTTGCAAAAAAAAAAAAAAAAAAAAAAAAAAATTTCAAAAAAGGTTGTTCAGGAAATTGAAAAAAGACTTTCATTTTTCCACCTGATGTCCTAGACATTTACTTAACTCTAAATTTTGGCAAAACAAATTACTACCTGGACATGAAAACTAAACAAGAAATTGACGGGCAGAATTTATGAAGAGATTAAAGAGATAGTGAGATCAAAATGACACTCTTAACTCTAACTTAGATTATGAAGTAATTATCCTGGCTCCATGTTTCTGTTTACGGAACAATGTTTTAAGACAGAAAGCAGAATCGGGTTCGTTGAACAATGTTGCAGCCCAAGTAACCAGTTACCTGTATTGTTAAACGAATGCAACTCCTCCGTATCTTAAGTCCAAATATTACTACACATTTTAAATGCTGCCCCTCACCTCCAAAGTCATTGTTAGCACCCAGTTTTGTGTATTGTTTTATGCCAGCCCATGGAGTAATGAAATGAAAACATTTTCAATGTGCTGGCTGGGTCATTCTCCAACTTGCACAAGTATCTGATGATTATCAGGGTTGGGAAGTGGGCTGAACTTATTTCCTGTGAGCTGTGAGGTGTTCCAGCAGCTGCCTTTTCTCTTGGGATGCCTCCAGAGGAAATGAGGCTCTTAGAAATGAATTCCGTAGGATGCACTCAGCCTGGAACATCCTCCTCTATTTTTTTTTTTAGTTTGTTTCAAATTCATGTTTTTGTTGCTATATCAACACCTCTAAATTAAAACTTGAAGGAAGAGTCTGGGCCTCATTTTGTCCCAGCTGTTAGGGGGCATTGAAGGGGGAAAAAACGAAGTACAATGATTGCAGACAAATTGTGGGAATCTTGGTAGGATTCAAGACAATGAGATTAAAAGAGACTGCTCTGAAAGAGTATGGATGAGGAAAAAACAACCAACCAACCAACAGCACCCAACAACACAAGAGCTGACAAGAGCTCCAACACAGTGCCCCAAAATCTCCTTAATCAGGTGCAGAACTGCCATTTCAGTGTGTGCTCCTAAGAAACAGCTGGTATATGTTGACCTTTTGGAAAAAAGCTCATAGGGAGATACACAGAAAAGGCCAGGAATCTTCCAGCTACACAGCCAACAGCACCTGAAGAGTTTCAGAAGGAATTTGCTACGGGAGAAGGTCAATGTCAAGCACAAAACTTTTGTGAAATGGGCGTCCAAGTATGAAAACCTAACTCCAGTACACGTGTTGCTAAGGCAGTAGCTGCACTGCACAAGAGCACCTTGCTACCCTACTAACCCATTACCGGGGGATCTCATGCCTATACAGCGAGAGAAGTAATTCTCACGACAGGCCCTTCAGCCCTGACTCTCCACTGCACACCCTGAGCTGGAAGAGCATGTCCTGGAGTCGCTTCCCAGCCCCAGGAGTGCTCTGTTCTTCCCTTGCATGCAGACCACGGGCTGAGGAAGGTGCTTAACTGGACCCAGGTGAGGAGTCCCAGAGCAGCGGAGATGTGCGTGCAGATCCAGGAGCGACGAGCACTCCCAAGCCTTGCCCGAGGCTTCGGGAACTGTCATTGTCTTCTCTGACACCCGCTCTTATTCCTTGTTTTATTTGCTCCTTTCTAATTTGATACTGCAATTTCTAGAATAAAAGTATCTTTTTTTCTTTCTTTTTTTTTCTCTTCTGGCTTGATCACCTTCTGTGGGCCAGAAGAGCGATCAGGTAACGCATCTGAAGCTCTCTCCTGAAATTCCTGGCTCCCAGACCACCCAGACACATGTCAGAGCTCGTGCTGGGATCAGAGACGTTACTTCCCGGGCTGAGCGCGGTGACCAGCTCCCTGGTGAGACACACAGGGATCCTGGAGCAGCAGTGAGCAAGGACCAGGGGCACGAGAACAGGCAGGATTAGCCCATCTGCAAGCAACCAAGTTGTGACGGGCACCTGACATACACAGATCTGCCGGTCAGGCCTGCGCCGTACGGCAGTTCTGGAAACTTTTCCAAAAGAGGAATTAACTTGCTTACATTTATTGCACTGCAATTACAATCATTTATATAGCCAAGTAAATGACTCCCTAAATGGGACTGTATTAACCACTACTCCAGTATTTGATTGATTCTCTTTCAATGGAAAGCTACTGAACATAACAAAAGCACACTTGGGATTTCTTAGAAGGTATTTCCTTTCACACCGCCTCTCTCTGGCATAGCGTCTTTTAATACAATTTGTGCTTTTTCCAGGCATGTGTTTTTCACAAAGAATATAAATATTAGTTTTGGTTGTGCTCTCTTTTCTTCCTCCTTGGAGCTTGGAGTACCTGTATTTCATCTACAGATAAACTAAATTCTCTCTGAGATACCAAGGGAAGTAGAATAGAAATGTCAGATTTATTTTCACATGCTTTACAAAAAATGAAGCCCTCGATTATTTCATAAATCCTGGGCTCAGTACAGATTTCAAGATGCACCTTATACCTTTTGGAACTATCTTTATTATGTATTTTAAGATTCTTATGAAAGCTCAGCACAATAAACTCAATCTGTAAAAAAGTTTATTTTTAATAGGCATATAAATCAGTTTCCTGACCTAATCCGACTGCTGGAAGCTGCAACAACAATAAATCACAGATAATGTTGATTTTCCATCACAAGAACAAGCTAAAAAGTATACTTGTTGGCACAGCTGTTAGTACACTATTCCGGGCAGAATTCACAGGAGTTTGTACTAGCAAATGTCCTCTGCTAACACTGAAATTCAAACACAGCAACTTAAAATATTATCATTGCAAGAATGTAAAAATAAACTTCAGCAAAGAAAAAAATCTTACCTGCAAAAACTCTCTGACGTTTGAGCCCAACACACGTAAAATTGTATCATAACCAGATTCTTGACAAAACACAAAAAACATCTTCCCAAACATCTGAAGGATTTCCCCAGCATTTAGATCTAATTAAAATAGAAAAATAGATTCAGTACAAATACTGCAATTCATATATTTTGCTCACTTTAGGCTCCTTTGCATGAATAAGAAAGACAGTGCCTAAACTCTATCTAACAGGTCAAGAATATGAGGAAAACAAGATTCAGGGTCAATGCATCAAATAATGAGTACTAAACGCATGAATTTCACGGGCATTTACCAATTAACATTCTGATTATGCTGCATTTTGAAAATGGGCAGCATTTTAAATGTTAGTATAGATAAGAGAGCACTTCTTATCTATACTTATCTCTTCTCTCAAATAAAAGAACGCTGTAGCTACTAATGCAGACTTCAAGGGAGTTATTTCTGGCCTGCACTAGCGTGATAAGCCACATCAGTTGCTCCAGTTCAAAATGACTTCTCCAGCCATCTTTGGCTTATGGGTTCTTGTCTGACTACTAATTCGTATTGCATTTGGGGACTGTAAATCAAATAATGCTGGCAGGCATAATTCTGTTTTTTAAATTCCAGTCCAAGCTGCACGACTGAGAAATCGATGCTACCCCAGTTAGTGACAGCTCTGAAATGAGAAGTATCCACGTCACAACCAGCTTTGCAATGAGGCGAGCTCGTTTGCAGGCGGGCAGAGCACCACGGATGAAGCACCGATGGGCTGCCCGGCCGGGAAGGTGCATAGTTTGAGTGTTAGATTGTTGCTTGTTCTGCTTGTAACACTGTCCATGCCTCCTGGACAAAATATATTACTGTAATTTAAGCTGTACCTGATGATCTGGAATACTTTACAAGCAATGAAAATCATTTCAAGAAACAAAAGGAATAAAACTTTTTTGTCTAAACAGGAAAAAAAAAATCCTTTCTTCAGAGGACTATGTTTTACGTGTTTCGCTGTGCCACATGGATTTGTGATCATCATCTTTCAGGTAATGAGAAGTAAAACCAGCACATTTAAAAAACTGAAGAAATCGCGCCAAGAGCTGCCCACCAAGAGCAGAATTCCTGGAGGAACCTGCATACTTACTAAGGACCTTGCTAGCAGCTGCAACCAGATCATAGGTTTTGGAATCATCATAAATTATTCTGACAAGAAATTGTCCTTCTTCATCCAGCTGAGCTTCCTTCCTAAAAAAAATATATATGTATATTTGATTATAGGAGAAACATTAAATCTATAGATCATATTACTTGAAATTTGTCCTTTAAATAAAGTGTATAGATTCCACCTCTGAGAAGCTACTTACTATTGCAAATTAGCACTAGATTGGTTTCAAATTAATAATTAAAGGGCAATATGAGACCATTACCACAGAACCACAGAATGGCTGAGGTTGGCAGGGACCTCTAGGGATCCCCCAGTCCAAGCCCTGCTCCAGCAGGGACACCCAGAGCAGGGGCACAGGGTCCATCCAGGCGGGTTGGAGATCTCCAGAGCAGGAGCCTCCACAGCCTCTCTGGGCAGCCTGTGCCAGGGCTCTGGCACCCTCACACCAAGGAAGTTCTTCCTCACATGGGGGTGGAGCTGCCTGGGGTTCAAATTACTACCACTTCTGTTCTGGAAAAATAATGAATTGGGGGCAAATAAATAAGACTTTTCGGTATAGAACCTCACAGAGAAGTTGCTGAACTAATAAAGATAGAACTTGTATTTTACAATATGTGAATATCCAATAACTCATTTTTTTTAAGTAATTCTCTTCAAAAAAAAGTTTTGCCTATATTTTATTTATAGAAGGCACGAGTTGTTTTTAACAACCACTTGCTCAAATCTCCCAACAGAACCTGAAACCAAGCTGTAGATACTTAATCAAAGAGCCTAATCAAATACCCCTGTTTCAGAATTCTGCAGACTCCGGGTGGATTAAAAGCATAAAAACCACAAGGATTTTGTAGAGCACTAGCAGTCATTGAAAGCACCATAGGAACCCAGGTTTTTCCCTCCCGGGTTGAACCCGGAGCACGCGCGCACACCAGCCCCGGCCGCCCTCCTCGCGGCGCCTCGCCTTGGCTTTGGCCATGCCTTGTGCACAGGCGCCACTTCCTTCCGCAGGGTAGTTATTTTATAGCAGCTGTTCACCTTCTGTCCAAGATCTTGTCCATGATGACTCTCAACAATGTCCTTTGCAGGATCCATGAAAAGGAGGTCATATTTATACATACTCATTCTCCAATTCATGCACCTAGACTGTATTTTGGCTCAACAAAACTAGTATTATCATGGCAGCAGTAGCAGCTTTGCAGGTGAGGGTCATGGCTACCTCGTTACAAGAAAAATATTCTTTTATCTAAATACAGCTCCATGCTACAGATCACATCAGAGAGACAGAAGACCAAAAGGTAGTAAAGTCTACACGAATGCCTGAATCTCATCATCTTATGTTACCAAAAAAAAACCCAAAAAACAAAGCAAAAGAAACCAAAAATCTTTTTTTTAAAAAAAAAAAGTATCAAAAAAGTAGAAAATGAGATAGATTTTTACCAAAAAACTCAACTTAGATCATATGAATTAAGACACATATCAGGTCAGGACTGGAATCATCATCTTCCCAGTGTACAAATGTAAGAAAGCCACAGTAAAAATTGATTTAGTAGTACCACATAATGAAGGACTTTCACCAGAGTAGGACAGAAGTGCTACTTGAGAGAGTTGAAAAGTGCTGTTTAAGAGCTGGTATTTCTAAGTGCTCTAAATTCCTACTGATCATCAGAAGAATTAAAAAGCTTTAGAATGTAGATTCTAAATCTACTGTTTAAAATCCCCTGTTCCCTTTCCACCAGTACATTTGTGTAACATCATAACACGATCAATCATCAAAGAAAACACAGCTCTTTGAATGAAGTTTAGATTATAATTTTGTAGAACTGGCATGACCTGCTTTGAAATGAAATAATACAATAATGAAGTAACAATGCTATACAACAAGAAGCAATTTAAGCAATTACCTTTACACTGGAATTATCCAGTCATACAAACACAGAAACATTTCTTTCTTTACTCAAAGGAAAGAAAAACTTGAAAAATAAGCATTCTTGACTATCTTAAAATTTTAAATGACAAATGGTACTGCTGTACAGGCGTGATTCCAATCTTACATGATAAGAAATTGCTCCTCTTTTTATCCTAACACTCATGAAACCAATTTCTGTAATTCTGGCCATTTCTCAATGGAAGTCTTGAACTCATTCTTCCTCTTCGTTCTTTCCTTTCCACTTGCCAAAAAATACGTTACACTGTATTTAAAAAAACTCTGTATTTTAAATGAATTAATGAAGCCTAACTGCTATATGGCATGCACATTTGTACATCTACAGCACAAACGGACACAGTGAGCTCAAAACGAGCTATCTTTCTAAGGCAATACAAAGTCATAGAAGGTCAGAGCTAAGATACTACAGAATTCTGTATAAAAGGAACATTTTCTATTAAAAGGAAGAACATTAATAAATTTTATGTTTTTCTTAAACTCTCGGGGAGCTTCTCAGAACAGATGAAAGAACAGGCACTGGTAAGCAGGGCAAACTGTCTGCAAGAGTGTTCTCAAAGAGAGAAAAAAAGAGAGATCTGTTTGTAAACGATCAATTACAGTAATTTTAGTGATTACTTGAAGAAATAATACATTTATAAAAAAAAAGCAAGCGGAAACCACATGTGTACATAGTATCCCTTAACATATTCCTCTTTTCAGGTTCATTAATAGTACTTCTGGTCCTCCATCTGTTCTCTAAAAACTCCAAATCAGCCTGCAGGATATCAAACTGTATCTTGAAAACATATTCCCTCCTCTTCTAAGAAAGAGAAGAGCTGGATTTGCTAGTGAGAAATGTTGTCCTGGAACACATGAGGTCAGTGAGGGACACTGGCATAATCCACAAGAACTGAACTGAAATTAATACGGAAAAGAAAACCATCTTGAGTCTTTGAGTCCTAGAATGTGTAACTATGTAACTAGCTCAGATTTAGTTTAGAGGAGAACTTGGAAAGGGTGAACAAACAATACACACTATGCTTTCTCTTATTCCCCCCATCTTCTCAGCCAAACCACAAAGGATAACACGACACATCTGGAAACGCAATGAACGTCCTCAAAAACTGGCTACTTGCACTGTCCAACAGACTTTTTTCTGTGCGTGAGAACTTTCTCGATTAAAAGCTGAATCAGTTTGATCACCTTGGTATTGCCTGCAAAACTTCTTACACTTCCTCCAACTATGTCGACTGAAACTTCTCCTTTTTCCCTCTTTGTGCCAAGTCATGTTTTTTTTCTTATTTTAGTGGTCTTTAATGTACTTTGTCAAAAGTTTTCTTCAATGCCTACAGCATCTCTAAGCCAACACTTTGGAAAATCACCTTTGCTGATCTCTATGCCTGCTCCATTTAGATTATTTCAGCCATTTTATTTTTTCTCCAGTTTTCCCTAGATGCTTTTGATTACCCAGCAGCCATTTACACTTCTCTGTAGGCTTAACGATGAGTTTTCCGTTAAAATAATTGCATTCACAGAACAAAGTTGCAGAAGGAATGATGCGCTGAGCGCTGCAGCCTGCACTCCCTGGCCGTGATTCCCGGGCGCCCCTCACCTCCTGCGAGGCTCCGCTCGCGCTGAGCGCCGACGGCCCTGCCAGGGAAGGGGCCCAGGTTAATCGGGGAAGAGAGAGATTTTAGCTACTTCTAACTAGGAGACAGAGAATAGTATTTTAAAAAAATTACAATCCAAAAGAAACCAACCCCATTCTTAAAAACTTCCTTTGAGAAAATTCACCAAATAGAGATTTGCTCCTGCAGAGGACTATACTCCTCACTCAAATCCATGTGGTAAAAACATTTTGTTCATCCTACAATTACTGCAAATCTTTACAACAACGTCTGATAAAAACTTACAACAAAAGTTAAAATGTCTTTTAAAGCCAATGCTTTGAAATTAGTAGATCCCAGAACTCTTTTTTTTCTTCCCTGACCCATTTCTTCTCCATACTTCCCATCCTTGAGGGGTGCATTTGATACATCCCAATCATTTGGCTACATGCTGCGCTGAAAGACAAAATATTCAGCCAACTGGTTGTTTTCCTGGGCTGTTTTTCTCCTAGCAGGCCTGTCCCCTGTGCAGCTCGTGGGGGGCTGAGGGCGGCAGGAGCTTCAGCGAAGCCACGTGAAGGTTCTCCCTTGTCCCCAGTGAGCCAAGACTGCAGCTTCTGAAGCCTTCCCAGCACCCTCACTAACCTGACGCCAGCGCGAACTTACAAACACCTTTGTCTCTAAAAACTTGATTAGCCTGAAGACTACCTGTGAGAGAGAAATGTTGCTGCAAGCTTATCCAAAACAGCCCAAATTGTGTGAATTTTTTTAACAAACATGTTTTTCACCCAGCAAATTTACTGAACTGCAGGTCAATAATGGCTCTTCCTGCACACTTCAATACAACACAAACTGCATTAGACCTTCTACAAATGCGAGGTGCTGCAGCCGCCCTTCCCCTGTGGGTACAATGCCGCAGTCTGGAAGGGGTGCGAGCTGCCAGCGCCGAGGGGTCACGGTGATGAGAGCAGAGGACAAGGCCACCAAAGCACTCATTGCGGTGAGCAGACAACACCCAGAAGGCTTCCTCATGCTTGCAGTTTTCTCACCCAGTTACCTGACCCCTGCTGCATCAGCCTACCTGCATTTACACTAAGGAACCGCAAAAGAGATCTATGGGAGGGTTCTGAAAACTAGCATAGCCAATACCAAAAGCGAGGCTGCTTTGCAGAGAGCTACTGCGATGGACTGGCCATCGCTGGCGACTCCTCCCGGGTGATCGGCTGGTTTCACCGCACTGCCCCAGGCCCGTGGTGCAGAACAAGGCAGGGCTACACGTCGAGGATGTGAACGTGGAAGGACCAGGAGGCTGCACTGTTCTGTGAGCAGCTTCTCCCCCCTGGCTGACAGATGGTTCATGAGCTGGGAGCGGAACTGGGATATAACACAGCACCCTCGGATGCACAGGATTTACATTTGGTTGGTGACATATAGAAAACTCAGTATTTCACAGCTTAATGGAAAACTGGGAAATCTCCCTTGAAATGTTTTGCTGCAGTCTTTATCCCCAGCTTCAGGCCAGATAAAACAACCACAGCATGTTAGGATAGCTCTAATGTTGTTTTGTGGAGCCTGGTATCTGATCACAAAGGTGTTAACACAGCAATAACATGCGGTGACTTTCCTAACAGCTTGGCTGAAAACCAGCCAACAACAACAACAACTGGCAAATTCCCAAGTGTAGCCTTGGTTAATTCCTCAGCAAAGCAGCAGCACTACAGTAGCAAACTTCACTTTTACACGGCCTTCCTCTCCAAACCACTTCCAAGTCAAACAGAGCATGATTTACAATTCATGTCACATTTACATTTCTAAAAACAAAAGGAGGGTGTGCTTTGTTCCCAATAATAAGTTCATGTACAAAACTTCAAAAAATCCCAAGAGACTGATGCTCTTGCCTAAGCTGACCTCTGTTAATCCACACATGGGCCATGATATTACATGGTTCAGAAGTTGGGTTATGTCTGTTCTAATTTTTAGGGTCTGGCAACCCTTTTTATTCACCCTAGACTAGCTTTAAATGCCTACACAGAGCTATCCAAATTGAGGAAAGCCAAGATTTCAGCCAAGTCTTTCCTAAAATGCATTTCTGTCCTCCAAAATGTATGTATTAGCCAGGTTAACCCGAGGATGTTCACCATGGAAAAAAAGAATCTTACCTATTGCACCATGGAAAATAACACAGCTACATGGAGAACAGATTTCTCAAGTACGCATTTGACCTTGACATCTCTCAGATCAATGGAAAAAATCCTACTGAGTAGATCAAAGCAGAACCAAGTCCTGGAGGAGCCTTTCCTCCCATTAGGCTGCCCCGGTCATGCTAACACCCCGGTAATTGCTAGCGGCACAGGCTGGGAGTACGGGTGATACTACATGCGTACAATGGGCACTTTGAAACGCTCTCCCATTGTACGGGCAGTTTAGGATCTCAAAACACACTACTAAAGCTCAAAGGCAATGTTAATAATTCACAGAGTGGAGAAGTGTTAAGTGCTAGCAAACTTGCAGACAAAAATCATCCTAAAAATCAGATCAGATCTTGCACTACAGATTTTTAAACTGCAGACTGCGCGCACTTTTATTTCACATTCCAAATTTACACTGTGAAACTGAGATGTGATTCAGAACGACTCATTTTTTGCTTAGTACAGAGATTCCTGAATAGTATGTGTGGAAAGAGACCTTCTATCTACGTGGGTCTTTAACATTCTGCAAAGACAGAGGAAATCTTTGTTGACGTGGTAAGGATTTTTATCTGTCTAGAGAGATCTCAAATGCAGCTTGGTTGGACAAGATGTCAAGATGGTCCTGTATACACTTCTTTTACTTATAGAGCACACCCTGCACAAAGTGGATTTAAATGTAATTTTGCTATGAGAGTGCAGCACATAAAGGCAATTGAAATAAACCATAATCAAGCTGAAAGTTGTTGCTGTCAAAACTTTTATTCTTTTGCAGTAGCACTTGCTAGTCTAACTCTGAAATCAGCCATAAAGCTGGAAATCAAAAAGAATATTTCTTTCAGAAAAATATCCTTTTCATCAAGAAACTGTGCTTGCAGTAAATACTGAGAAAATGCAATGCATGCCAACAGGAAGATAATAGGATACAAAACAGTACGGAACAATTTATTTTGTGTTCTGAAGATACACAGGCCTCTCTGTAACACAGCTGCATTAGTATTTAGAAGCTGCTGAGATCACTTTTACAGATCACCTCGTGCATCTAAACCGCAGCTGGGTCTCCTCCTACCAAACAGCAGCGCTGAGCGCGCGGTGCGTCACCCGAAAACCCCACAACAGCAGCTACCCCCAGAGCCACCTTCTGCCAGGACAGCATTGTTTCTGCTGGGACTGGTGCCACTATTGTGCTTAATTACACTTGGTGCGAGGGATGGAAAAAGCACTCATTAAATTGAAGAGAGCAGTCAAAACAATACTAATGATAAAATAACACTACCGTGCTTAGACACCCGTCACGATTCTGATCTCACTGTCGAGAGCATGTCAAGTTTCATTCCGTCCCAAGAGTAACCCCGTTAAACACAACTGCATGTGTCAGAACTGAATTTAATATCAGGAACTAAAATCAGTGCCTCTGCATCTCTTTTACATTACAAAGGGCAAATTAACTGCTCATTACATTCCTTTACAGATGGTATGTGTTATTTAAAATGCTACTCATTTTTTTTCCATATATTTCAAAAAGGTGCTTTGCTAAAAGATATTAAAAACATTGACCCATTCTTCCCACTCCCTCCAGAAAGTGAGGGGGGGGGAAAAAAAAAAAAAAAAAAAAAAAAACTATGAATTGTCTAAAGACACTTTAAAACAACCAGCTAGGAAAAAAAATAAATTACATGGAGTTAGTAGATTAAATAAAAATGGGAATCTGTCCAGGAAAATGATGTTCTGGGAAAAGTAAATAGGTATATATATAGACTTCAGAGCTCAGAGCTGCTTCCCAGTTTTACAGGCTGGAGATGAGTGTTTAATGTAGGCTTTCAAAACAAGATAATCTTAGAGATACAGTCGACTGCAACAAACATTGTGGTTCTTTGTTACTGCTCCAAATACTAAAAATATTACAAAAAAAATACAAAGCTAGTAATATTTTGCTTCCTTTTACCTAAGTAGACTAAAAGAATGGTATTTACAAAAGTCTTTTAAGTATTCAGTTTACAAGAGTAAGTGATATAACAGCTGGTATCCTGAAAGACCTCAAAGCTCCCAGCTCTGGGAAAGCTCTGAGGCACCTGAGAGCAAGCACATCCACACCTCTGGTTCACATCATGCCGCTGTTTCTTTCTGGCCAAGCCTTTCCCAGATGAATTAAAGAATTTGACGTCCACACAGTTTAATCTCCTGACCTTCTTCAAACTGGTCCTTCCGCTGTGAGGAACTAAAGGAGCAGGAAATGTAGTGTCCTGACCCTACAAATCCTGGGAATAGTAACATCCAGACCCGTGGAGAATTATCTGGTCAACACTGACTATTTGTTTTAAGAAAGCATTTTTTATAAAATGTTTAAAATTTTGGAATAGTTTTCAAAAAAAGACTTAGAAACATAAACATTCAGAAACGTAAACAGCACTAAATGTACAAAAAGTCACTTTCTGAATAAACACTTACTAATGTTAAGAGGAATGATAGCCTTAAAAAAAAAAAAAAAGTTGTCTGTTCATCACTGATAGCTTTTCAAAATCCATTTCTGTGATTTCACTTCACTTTTTCTTTCTTTTTTTTTTTTCCCCCCCTCTTGTGAGATTGATTGAACAGATTAATTATCTTTAGCACTGAGCAAATCCACTCAGGAGGCAACAACAAAATCAGCTGTCATGGCTTTTCACAGAGCAGTACCACTCCTGAATATATTTTGTTTTTTAATCAGGTCCCACACAAAGCAAAATATATAAGGACCTTCAGTCTAAAAAATGTAGTTCTTTCCTCAGTGGTTGATTATGGCGAGAACATAATTGAGATAACCAACACATCATGTTTGTAACATCTTTGAGCCTGACAGATACAGTAATTTTAGCCAGTAAAGTTCTTATAATAAATACTTGTTCTTTATAATAAGCTAGTTTAGGGTTGGGAAAGGGCAATACAGAGCAAGTCTCCAATAGTTCCAAGAGATGATTCATACGGGACAAATCTGAAATGCCTTGTCTCACATTCTGCAAAGATATTTGATTTTTATCATCTATTTTTATCACCTATTTATTCTGCATTTTTAATTGCCCAGCCTGCAATAGATATATTTATTATTAGATATAATAGAAATGTGCAAACATACATATGAACACACGTCTCAAATAATATATATGCAAAAATATATATTTACATGCATAAGAATATTCACACACACGCAAATATGTTCTCTTCAAATACTTGACATTCTAAGCTGATGATTATCCATATTCCCTCATATCAAAACAGACCCTGCTACAACTGTAGACAGATTGGGGCAGATTATGGAACTGTTTTACTCACTTTTTAAAGTGTTTCCTGGAATACAGAGGCAGCAGTCAGGGGAAATCTTAGAGAATGTGAAATCTTCCATACTGTGCATGAAGCAAAACAGTGTCTTATAAAGAGCGCTTTTTCATTTTAATTCTGTGCAAGCAGCAGCCATGCTGCTATCCACGGCAGCACCGGGGAACCTGCCGCAACGCACGTGTCCTGCCCGCCCGGGACATCTCTGTGCCCACTCAACCTGGGCTGGGGCTTCTCTGTGCTGAGGACAGAGCCTGCTCAGTTCACGGGCAGCTATTCAATAGTTCATGCTATGCCATTTGTGCCTCACATATAACCAATATCATCAGGCCTCATTTACAGTGTAGTTTTCAAACCCAGTTCTGCAGACAGAATTACTCCTCTCTAATAAGCCTTTCTGTGGAACAGGTCCCTATAATTTACTTGCATAATGGACAAGCATTAATTAGTTCTCTCTTAATTAGCTACTGAGGCCAATTATACCTTTTGCACTTTAAACTGACAATATAGGCAAGCTCAAGAAATAATCTTGGAGCATAGGAAATGATAATATTAGGTATCATACGTAACAATAAAGGGACAAAAAGCTTCACTGATTTCAGGTGTCCGGTACTTTTTCAAGGCGTTCAGCAGTGTTTATGCCCAAAGCACATGTCACTCATGCTGACACAGAGCAGGGCCAGAGCAGGCACAACCACCCTCGGGCTGAGAAGAGCTTCCTGGGCTCATGCTTAGTTTCAGTAAGGAGACGGCCAAGGACAGTCGTGCCGCACAGCCTGGATGCAGGGACAGCCTGGAAACGGTGTGCAAGGGACATCAGTACTGGATTTGCTGTGCAGGGAGCCCAGAGACCGTGGGTAAAGCAGGAGAGTGAAACTAGAGAAGCAACTACTTGATTTCCTGAAGAATGTACTGGGGAAATGGCATCATCTACGTTAACCTACACAAGGTTGCAACGAGCTACTCCTGCCACCATCTATCCTTTCAGTACATGAAGGAAAAACTCCTTGAATTCAAGGCACAGAAAAATTCCAAGCTGATCTAGAAGTGGTTGCCACAGGCAACCAAATACCAAAATTTCAAATTCCAATATTTAGAATTCCAAAAAAATCATTTTTGTAAGATTGTTTTAAATAGAAAAATCACATGCCATAATTACTCTACAATTAAAAGACTGAGTGCTCCACAGTCAGAAAAGACCATCATTATGAGTAGCTATAGGAGATAATTTCATTCTTCTCATCTTTTTCTTCCTGCTGCTTCTCCATTCATTAACTCTACCATTTAATTGACTTGAATAAGCCCTTTCTCCCTGGCTGCACTTGTCTACTCAGAGCTGCCTGCAAGACCCAAGATTTGTCTGAAGGGCAGAGGGGATGAAGCTGAGGCTATGGGCTGCACGGGTAAGGCCATCTAGAGATAACCTGGACAATCAAATTTTCTCTACTTCTGTCAAGGAAAGTTTTTGCACCTAGGTGAACTACTTGATTTTTTTTTTTTTTTTTTTTGAGCAAGAAAACTGCCTGTTCACTTTGCTCATATTCATGCCAACATGGTTAGGTTTGACTTTCAAAAGTGACTACGATAGTTTCCAGTTTCATTAAATAAGATGAAACTAGTGCAAAACACAACAGGTTCCCCAGACCTTGAGTCTTGGCATTTAAGAGCATGCGTGGGCAGCTCTCACCAGCCTCATCCACAGCCGTAGTATAAAAAAGGGCAAAGGCAGCATGGTGCCTTGATTCCACACTAAGCACTGAGACAGGAGCAGGAAACCATGATACTATTTTTGTTTTCTGCAACTTAAGTTACTTAGATACAGAAGAGCACAGAATGCATTGCTCTTGGGGCATGAGATGCCTGTTTTGCTTCTGCACAAGTTTCAACACAGATGTTTTATGTGTTTTATAAATAAGGGATTCAAGTTCAAGTTCTTGATCCCTTTCTTGACAACGTATGCGGAAGGGACAAAGTTTGAGCATCTAACCTGGCCCAAATTCAGATTTAGGAGCCAAAGGGAAGGGAAACCCTTGTATTCTTTTAACAGCAATCAAACACAGAGGCAGACTGCTGGGAGGCACGGGCTAAATTACATGCAGACTCCCTGCTCCTAACATTGCCCAGCTCCCACGTACGGTCCCGAGGCTGCAGCTGCTGTTTCAGGAAGGCAGTCCTGTAACGTTCAGCTCACCAAGCAGTGAAACCTCTAGAGCTGCTGCATGGGGTGCTCTGGATCTCACATGTATTGGCAGTGCAGCTCAGCTAGATTAACTGTTGAGTAATGGCTCGCATTTTACCATCACAGAAGCACCCTCTAAAAACACATAACTATAAACCTATTTAACTACATTCATCAAAAGAACATCTCTTGAAGCTAGGAGAGAAGACAGAACTTGACAAGCCTTCCTTGTGGATGATGTTTGGTTCTGGCTACACAGCAGTTCTGTGAACATGACTTATACCAGACTCACACATCACTGCATCACCCAGCAGTATCGATCTGACCTTGATCAGACATGAGCACACAACTGCATGGATATGAAAGCAGTCAGGGCTCAGAATTTTTTTGTTTATGCTAGCAGGTGTTTATGTTGGCTGCAGGAGAATTAAAGATATATAACACCACGGGAATCTTGAAAACCATCTTTTCAAGCCAGAGCAATTGTGACCACACACTGAAAAAAAAGTCTACATGTAACAATAACAAAATCAGGGATTTGAGAGAGTTTATTTCTTCAAGGGAAGCAACAAATCAAAAGCACCTTGTCGGCAAAAATGTGCTAACAGTTCTAAACAACGGTTCAGTTAGCAAGAAAACGACATCTTGCAAGGTTAGCAGGGAGTGATCAAAGCAGAGTGTCTCCATGTACTCCAGGTCCTGCCTCTCCTTGCCAGGACCAAGCAAGCGAACCAAGAAGTGCCACATACACATTACAACTGCCAGTAATAAACGATGTCAAATCATCTTCACCTTCCACAAAGGCAAATCTGCAGGAACACTCAGTAGCTGCTGAGAGATTCTCTCAAACAGTCCTCACTCCCTTCTCCCAACTATTTCTCTAATACTATAATAAAGTAGTAGGGCTTCACAATAAAGAAATTGCCTATCACTCCAAGTTCTCAATTCTATGAGTAGCAACCGGAGAAAAACTAAGGAGAAATAAACTTCCAGGATTTCAATGCTGAGAAAATTGAATAAAGACTGATGATAAATAAAGATTACCTTTCATTATTCATGTCATCTGCCTTCATCTTATTTTGAACTCAACCTCTTTGACTAAATTCAGGTTCTGAACTATTTTTGTTTTTTTATGCTCTTTAGTTCTAGTTCTTTATCAAAACCAAGCCTTATCTCCACTGAGTCATCAAAATTGACATTCACTCAAATTTCACAGTATATATTGTAATTTTTCCATGAGCTTAGTGCCTTACTGTAAAATCATTTCCTGTGCAAGGAAAAGTATTTTGTTTTACAAATGGATGAAAGCATGGAGACTAACCTTCCCCAGAACTCCACTCCGAGACATTTAGAAACAAAATGAATACTCATCTTTTTCAGACTGATGATGGTTTCACAGAAATGTTAAAAATACAATGAAACATCAGAAAGACATATGAAGTTATTACTCTAACTATAAACTAATAATAAATTATGGCAACAAAACAGCACTCTCACAAGTGTATTAAATTCAGCTATTTAGTCTCCAGAACTCCACAGTTAAGAATTCCACTCAATATCACTTTTGGTTGAAGAAGACACAGAAGACAAATTTTCATCTTCAGAAGGAACAAACACTTTCAACCCAGTATTTAACCTTCCCGAAGTCCACCTCTGTTTCAAAGAACGGTCTGTTTTCATTACTTCAGTTTAGTCCATTGCAAGTTTTCCTATCACTTCTACCAATGTTGAGAATCACTCATCAAGCTCAACCCACCACTCTACAATGTGGTTTCATGGCTTCTGTGGTGACTTCGGAAAGAACCAAAATAGTAGATCAGCTCAACAGGGAAAAAGAAAGGAAACTCAGCCACCTAATTCTGTACTGATTTCTGCTACCAGAGTCCTTTCTGTGTCACAGAAACGCTTAAGTTCTTGTTAAGTTCTTGCAAATTCTGTCATACTAATTGTGCAAAATTCCTTTTTTTTTTTTTAAAAAAAAAAAAAAAAAAAAAAAAAAAACAGTACTGACTCCAGCAATTACTCATCTTCAGTCATCAGTGATTCAATCCAGCATGCCTCAGAACTGGTCTATATTTTGGTCCTGTTTTTCAAATTTTTAAAAGCTTTAACCAAAACTTTGTAGGAAGTCTGTATTTGCTTATATTTGCTCTTTGGTGAACTCTTTATAGCAAGTTATACCTGCTATGAAGTACACTCAAGAACGTACCACAGGAACGTACTGAGCCTAAAACAAGAAGCATTTGGTGCCTAACTGGTGGACTTTCCAGCACCCACTAAACCAGCCTGCTCGCTCTCATCTGCTCCACTGAGATGCACACGGGCTTCAT
>NW_010583436.1:179346-202709 GCF_000705375.1 Tinamus guttatus
GGGCGCGGGGGCCCTTGGCCGTTGGGGCCGCCGCCCGGGCAGCCAGGTGGGTCACCTGGGTCCCCTGCTCGGGACAGTGGGCGCCGTTTGCAAAGCTGAGGCGGGGGGGAGAGGACACGCCGCGGCTGTTCCCCCACCGTTTGCGGTCGGCCCCGTGCTACGGAAAACGCTGTTAACCGGCATTTGAATAGAGGGCTGGGGACAGCCTGCCGAGAGCAGTTCAGGAATGACACACTGTCATTTGTGCTAATGTGCAAGGAATTAAAAAGATAATAATGTGGCACACTGAAAAAACATTTATTTTAACCCCCTACTTCCCTGAAGAAGTGCAAACGCCGTGCCTAAAGAGGCCCCGTGCTACGGAAAACGCTGTTAACCGGCATTTGAATAGAGGGCTGGGGACAGCCTGCCGAGAGCAGTTCAGGAATGACACACTGTCATTTGTGCTAATGTGCAAGGAATTAAAAAGATAATAATGTGGCACACTGAAAAAACATTTATTTTAACCCCCTACTTCCCTGAAGAAGTGCAAACGCCGTGCCTAAAGACATGGCTGCAGTATGAATTACAGATCATAAGAAATCTACTCCCTTTTCTCCTTTTCTTTTTTCCCTTCTTTTCCCTTCCCTTCCTTTCCTCTTTTCTCATTATCGAGAATAATTTAAAACATTCAAGAATAACTAAAAACATTCTAGTTATAAGAAAAAATGTGAAAGTTGAGACCCTAGTAAGATACAGCAACACTTATACCTCTTATGCCCAGGGACAGATATGTGCGCTTTCAATATTGTCCTCACATGCATTGTATAAACAACAGGACCAGAACTGGTTCATGGTACTGAAAATACCAGCAACAACACAAAATTAATTAATTTCTTCTTCTAAAATCTAGGGGGAACTACTGGTTGTGAAGATGATGATCAAAAGTATCCAGATTTTAAATTATCAGTTTAGAACACTTTTTTTTTGATTCAAGTTCAGCAAAAGTAAGAAAATACCTAACTATTGCTGAAAATGATTTTCCAATGTCTCCTAAAATTCACAAACTGAAAAAGTATTTTATATGACTTGTGGAAGTATAGATTCTTCAAAAAATGATTCAGCACAGACAGTGGGCTAATAGTAGTAGTGATGTACTAATTTACCCCAAAGACAAATTTTGTTTGGAATACAACATGTTTGAATTTACGTTATGAACAAAAATATGGAATATTAATGAAATAGTTGTTTCTCCTATTTATAGGCCTTCGCATACTCGTATTACCACTTCCACAATTTTCAAGAGAAATTATGGGTGCAAAAGCACCAGAAAGTTGGCAAACTTGATCTCAGTGGGCATTCAAAGGACAGCAGAAATAAACCCTATTTTATGCCAAGTAGGCATAATAATTCTGCTTAGTTTAACAAATTCCAAACCTACGGGGAAAGATACTCTTAGACTTGTTTTGAAGAGTGACCAAGGACACAAGTTTCAGTTGAGAAAATTAAAACCATAAAATTAATATTTTAATTTGGAAGGTAAGGAACATGTTTTTTAAGAAAAAAATGATGAGACCTTTGTAGAAGGAAAAGAAAGAGATGCTGTTGTCCTGGAATCTCTCAACTCTCCACAAATTTCTTCAGTAGAGGTCAAGTAATAAATCATGATGTTGTAATCAGAGAAATGCCTGTAGCTTAGGAAAGATCAGCTAGGAAGATTAGGAAAGATCACCAGTTAACTAGGTACTGCAATTACTAATGTTAAAGACCTTCATAATCTTCCTGTGCTTACTGGTGGGAGTGAGTCTACACTACAGGAAGAATCTAAGACAACGCCTAGGGGTTCACCCCTCTGAAATTATATAGTCTTCCTCTTCACATACCTATAAAATTTGTTTTGTGGGTATTGTGTATTTTCAGATATTCTTTTCAGGAAGTAGGTTATCCAGATGGTTTGATATGCCTAAATTGCACTTTTTTTTTTTCAAAGTGCTAATATCTGCAAAGATTGAAGTTTCTTCATACAATTATGAAAACACCTTTCTTCTCTGTGTTGGTTTAGGCTTGCTAGTTTGTATTTGCAGCCTCTTCTTGCTGGTAGGACATTATAATGCAAGGGGAAGTTCTAGCATCTGAGATGAGGTTTTGAAAATCTAATATGAAAATTGTTACGTTATTAACTGCATAGGCAGAATTGAAGCAGACAATGATTGATTTGCTTTTCTAAAACAGGTTTCCTCTTTTGAAAAATGGAAAATACTGAATTAACAAATTCAACGAGCTGGTTTGCTGAGAGGGACCAGCCTGAAGATTGTCTGGTAGGTCTTTGTTATGATTTGTTTTCAGCTAAGGGGCAGATTCTAAATCGACAAAAAAAAAGTACATGTGAGACTTGAAGCTGTTAATATTGGGCTGTGTTTTCTGGGCCCAACCCTACCAGTATCAGGATTGTCAAGTAATGTGCATTGTGCAGATCACTCAACTGTTGGGCTGTACCTGATACACCTATAGAGTTTGTAGCACATTCATGATAACATACAGTCTTATTCCCACTTTGGGGCACCTCATGCACTTGATACAGCTCTTGACCTCCTGCCCAGCAGCTCTTTGGTATTCAGGAGTAGGAAAGTGGTCATGGTGCCGAGCAACAACAGGGATATGCTTGGAATGGGATGGTGGGGTGAAAGAAGCTTGGGAGTATTTTCCATAACTGAAATCTCACAAGGCAGCCTCTCTGTATTGTGTGCCCTGAACCTGTGCTTGTTTGTGAGCAGGAGCTTCCTGCCTTGGTCAAGCAAAAAGCCAAAAGGGCTGCTCTCTGTGGTTATGGGAGGAAAACAACTGCTGTACTTTCTGGGTGGTGGTGTGCATGTTTTTCCTCACGCAAGAAGCTAACTGACTTTGGGAATTGCTGTTGAGCTCCATGAATACAAAAAGTAGCATAGGATCCTTTTCTGCTGTCAGAAAGGACAGTTATGAGACCGTAATTCTAAGAAAGCCACTAGCTGGTCAGTAACTTCTGCATTCAGCTCAATGTGGCTTATATTAATACGCAAGCATTGTAAAACAAAGTAAGTATTTTAATAACTTTCATTTATTTTTTTACTTTGGACTTTCTTCTTACAGTTTATATTGCTGCTAAAAGCCTGAATAGAAATGCGGCCTTATATGGTATTGTTGCATTTCACTTATTGAAGATTGAGTTATTTTACCAACCCTGAATTATGGGTGTTTTTTGTTCATCTATTTCAAATCATAATAGTCTGAGACTTGATATCTGGGGTTGTCATGTGTTTCTAAGATGCACAAATATGTATTTATTTTTTTAAAATCACTTCCGTAATCATTTCTACTGAAACAACATGCTATTAAGTTCCGTTTATAATACTGGTATTAACAAGTTATAACTGAAATAGCTGTCATGATGCCATGCTGTTCTGTGATGCAGTAACACATGTAAGTTCGGGAAACTCTATGGGCTCACTTAAACCCTCCTGTAAGGATATTTGTTGGCAACATTAAAGTTAGCAGCCTGAATCTTATCACCAAATCTTCCATGACACACAGTAAGCATGAAGACCTGTTGAATTTTGTAGACTTGGAGTCCACTGTTCCTGGGACACCTCTTGGTATTTCGTCCCTATTTTTGGGGATGAACAGATCCAGTAGAATGAAACTGTATGAATGATTTAGTCTTTTCACATTGCTGGGATGTTACTGCATGTGTTCTAGTAGGTTATTTCCATCAAATGCTTGTGGGTACAGGATACACCTGTAAACATGGCATTTGTTTGTGTAGCAGCAGCATTATCTCAGTTTGAGAATTCTATATCCTTGTACTATTCAGAAGACAAGAAACAATTTCAGCATAAATCTTCAAAGGATGCCCTGTACTGGGATTGCAAAGCAATGTGCTTATTTTCATTTACATTAGGAAACTGCTGGCTCCACTGGACTGCTGTCATCATCAAAAATCTGCTGAAGCACACGAGACTCACAACTTCTGTGAAGTTGTTCACTTTGTTTTAGATTCTTTTGCAGTTTATTATTTCTTTGACTGGAACTCCAGCTTCACGTTCCAGCCTAACTGCGTAGTTAACATTCAGATCCTACTCTTTGTGCTCAGGAGAGTACATATTTTAAACTGTTGTGTCTGTATGGAGCAGAGGTTGCAGAAGAACTGACTGTCTTCCATGTTTTAATTTGTGCGTCAGTACCAGAGCGTAGCTAAGTAACATACAACAGTGAATTTTGCTCTCTCCCTGTGCTCTGCAAATTCATACTAGTGAATTCATACAACTAGGACTATGGAACTGAACAACAGAAAAAAGGCCTTTATCTGATTTTACTTCTCCCAGTGCAGCAGTGAGCAGCCACACCATCAGAGATGGTTTTAGAGTGGTCTAAAGCCTGTTGGTCACGCTCGTGGTGCAGGTTTCAGAGGCAGAAAACAGGGTATGAGTTTTCATTTCAGAGAGAGCCTCAGAGCTCATTTGGTTTCTGGCAAGCTGACTCCTGATAACTGGAGCAGGGCTTTGAAATTAGCTCAGTACCTTGTATGCTACATGGCAAATAGCCACAAGGTTTACTGCTATTCCAGGAAACAAATACTCTACTTCCACTGCTTTTACAGAACAATGAGCAGGCATTAAAAATGGTGGGGACTTGCATAGTCCTATCCATTATAGGATGGGTGGGGTGTGAAAAGGGCCCCTTGCTGAGATTTAAGAGCAATTCCCCTTCATTGAGATGGCTCTCTGCTTTCATCTGGAAACACTGATTTTGCCTGCTCTACTCTTGCTGCTGCTCCTGCAGAGAACATAAAAGTGATGGGAGAGATAAACTGGGTTTAGGAAGGTCTAGATTCCTCCTCTGTGAGGTTTCAAGTAGATCTGGCCCAAGACTATCTGCGCACTTTGCTATTTTGTCAGTTTTTCTGAGTTCTTTGCTTTTTTCTTTCCTTTTTTTTTTTTTTTTGCACAGTCGTTTAGAGGAAAAGAAAACACCAACACCAGACTAATTGCAAATTGCGCTTCCTCTGACAAGAGCAATGAGAAAAATTCTTGCAACATCTCCCTGAGATGCCATCAGGTCTTGCTGGAATAAAGTACAGCTAAAGGAATTATTTTGTTGTAACTCTTACTTTAGCTATATCACTGTTAGATTCAGTGGGCCTGAGTTGTTCTTTTGTTTGTTTGTTTTTACTATTATTATTCAAAGGAAGGGCCATTTACACCTCTTTAGCAGAGAACTTACGTTGTGCTACGAGTGTGTCTTCCATCACAGAGTGTAAATGTGAACAAAAATCAGCCCCCACTATTATTATTCAAAGGGCCATTTACACCTGTTTAGCAGAGAACTTACATTGTGCTAGGAGTGTGTCTTCCATCACACAGTGTAAATGTGAACAAAAATCAGCCCCACAGAATCGTCATGAGATAAAAAAATTAAAATTCCCATAATAGTAAAAATGTTTCTGGGCATAATATTGAGCTATTTTTATATTTATGACAATGACATTGCATAATTACCAAAGACTTTCATTAGATGAGCCAACACAATAGCATACAAGCCATCAGCTTAAAACAACTCTTTTATTTGCTTGCAAAATCTTCTAATATTATGTCAGCTGAATTGTCTTTTGTTAATCTCCAAAACTTTGCTTATTGGCTTTCTGATTTTTTTTCTTCCATTGGCTTTAATTTAAGTGAAAAAATTACTTAAGCAGTGAAAAATTTAATTAAGATCGAAGTGTAAAGATTAGTTAAAAATAATTGTCACTTATTAAATACATATTCATTAAGCAAAGAACTTACACAGAAGAGCAGTTTCAGTGAGACTTAAATTCTTAAAAGTTGTACTTAAAGCTAGCCCAGTTTTGTTTTGCTGAAGAGATCTGGACACAATGCTTTGTTCCATTTCTTGAATCAGTGGCTTATATATGCACCTAAGTGCTATTTACCTCACCAAGAATCAGGCATAGTGCGTAAATGTGTGTGTAAGCTCAAGTGCCTCATCAGGGTTCTTCTCTGAACTAAAGCAGAAGGCGGCGTGGGAATGTTTTGACATTTTCAGAAAAAAAAAAAAAGGTCACTTAAATAAAAAGGAATTCTCAAGCAATTTATCCTAGCTGATAATGTAGCTTAGGGTATATTAGAGCTATAAAAGGAAACATAGTAAGACGAATTTGATCTGCAGTAAGAACTTTGTCCCCGAACACATTATATTTTACAGAAATACACTTAGGAAAGGGTCAGGAACCTCCATTGCCATCCTCCAGTCCAGAAATAGGTCTCACCCAGGGATAAAATGGATTTTTTCCCAAGAGTCCTTCCTATTCTGTAGATATAGGGAAACTAATCCTTGTTATTTAAAAGCCTATTATTTTCCAATGTTCCATATATGACGTAGGGAGGGATAGATTCCTACTGACTTCGGTAGTTACTAATCATGTCTTAATATCACGAGCCTACTAAGCAGTCAGTAATATGGTTTCCTCACATTATTAAGTCTAGGAGTACCCACACGGAACCACTACTAATCTAATCTGTGGATATTACTTTAAACCAGGAACACCAAAATTTCCCACCAAAATAATGTTGCAAAGATCACTCACCAAGATTTGCAAAGTTCTTGCTTTCTTGAAACACTGCTTTTAAAGCACTATATATATGTGTGTGTGTGTGTATGTATGCATATGTATATATATGTATGTATATATATATATATATTTTTTCCAGCTCTCTTTTTGTGCCACACAGTTGTAAGCATCTTGGATGGATATAGGACATCTCAGGCAATAACAGGCAACAGTGTGTCAAGTCTTTTACAGGAAAGATCCTTATAGGAAAATATGGATGAAAATATGCTTTTAAAATGTTCTTAATGTTAGGTCCCTATACAGACCTTTCTCAGGCTCTGATGGTACATATTCTGTAAAAGCTGCTATTGCAAAAGCAAAAGATAAAAACTATGTATCTTCAGAAATGTCAGAAATGTCTATGTCAGAAAATTAACACGATGGAAGCTTAATCTAATTATAATCTCCCTGATTACATATATATATATATATATATATATATATATATTCACAGAGAAGATGTCATTTATTGGTATGTGACTTACATGCTTACATGGCTCGGTTTGCGAAAAGGTAAGAGTGTAATAGATTAGAGTAATAACTAATAGTAGTTAAACCTACTGAAAATACTTATACATGTGTAAGCAGTGTACTTCTTTCTCCAGCTTGCAGTTGGGGCACAACTTGCACACAGGCAAATATAAAGCGAATCTGCTTGTTACAGATACAGGTATCTGTTGATACAGATTACAGAGGCACAGTACTAAATTCAGCTTCAGGGGTTTCCACTTGTGTTCGACCATCAGCTATGGAAAGGCTTCCGCTGTAGTGATGTTAATTCATACATGTGTTCATACGTTTTAAAGCATTTCCCTCACTAACAGTTCCCTTGATGACGTCAGAGTGAGTGCATCGTATCATGTCCATGCTGTTCTCCTTGAACAAAGATCATAGCTTTAAACCAGTGTGTTTCTGTTCTGTATTACGCAGTCTCACTGAAATTTTCTTGGTAAACACTCCAAAACACGTTTTATTACCCTCCTTTTAAAACATTTCCATTTTAAATGTCAACAAAAAGAAAACATTTATTGCTATAATACATAATGGCAGGTTATTACTTTTTGTAAAGTATGTTTAAAAACCCCAATAACTGATATATTGTTTGGTGATTACAGAGAATTTAGATTATACAGTGTTTTAATCTAGAAATATTCATTTTATGCACAAAGAAAATAAAGTTCAGAAAACAGTAGGCAGCAAACTCTGTTATGTATATGTGTGTTAATTACAATTAAAAGCCTTTTCTGGAAGATGCTGAGCACACTCAACAAATTCACTCCAGTAACTGTTAGGAGATGGTTGGCAGCTTCTAGGATGGGGCCCAAATGATGCACCTGGAGGAGTATGTGATATCAATGACAATATTTCTATGATTCTTTTCTTACAGAGTCACTAAGAAAATATATTTTTAATAGTCATTGGTAAGCACCAGCTCACAACACTGCATGTGACTGCATCACTTGCACATTACATTTCCTGACACATCTCATGTACAATACACCTAGAGTTCTCAGCACAGGGAGAACTGACAGCTGTTACATAAAACACACTTACACATTACCACAGGGAAAATAATGTACTTTTAAGTAGCATTTTAAACAGTGAATTTTCAATATTATTTCAGTGACTATAATTTTTTATGAAAAAGAAAAAGTAGTCAGTGACATACTTCCTGAAATTTTAATACTGGCTTTCAGGTGTTAGCAATCTAAAGTGCTTTCATGTTTCATACATTTTTTTAAATTTTCAATTTATACAAAAAATTTGAGTACTTATAAAATTACTATGTACACTAGTGAATGTACACTTTAGTCTATGCCTGTTTCCTCGCCCAAGAAATTAGCATTGCCATCTCCAAAATCTCTCTTTTGAAACCAAGTCTGTGAGTTTGTTCCTTGAATATAAGCATCCAGAAAATAACAAATTCCAGGGATATCACTGGGAAAATTTGGTGGAAGTTCTTCTCTTGAGCGAGGTGTGAAAGCAAAACCTGGATCGTCCTTTAGCAACCTGTAAGAAAAATGAATCATCTTGGTGAAATATGAATCAAACACTAATTGTTACTACAACTGCAGACTTTCAGTAATTCTTTAGATATTCTTTATAAAATGGGGCAGAGTCTAATGTAATGTTTATATTCTATTTACTGAAAAGGTTAAAAAAAAGCTATTTATTTTGTAACTTTGGTAACCCATACATTCATGTACCAGTTCAGGCAAGAACATTGCCCTTTTTGTTTTCTCAATGCTTAAAATGTAGGTGCTATGTTTGTTGCAAATATTTTCAAATATGATTTAGTATTGAAAGCTAGCTCGGATTATTGCATGAACTTGGCACTAGAATTCCTGCATCGGCTAGTGAAATACTGCAGGGCTGCTTAACTAAACTGTTCGGCTGCTCTTGCTGACTCTCAGCGTGCCGAGCGGTCTGCCTGCCAGCGGCGCTGGGCAGCAGCAGCCACGGGGCCGTAGGACCGAGCGGAGCAGGGAGAGCTGCCTGCACAGGCCGTGCAGGGGGAGGGAGCGCAGCTCGCACACAAGGGAACTCGCTCTCTCCTTAGCTCCTGTTGCTGCACCTAGCCACCACGATCACCTCCTACCAGTGAAGGCTCTTTCTACCATTCCTTCCGAAAACACCCTTGACCGCTCCGGAAGAAACCCTCGTCTACGCCAGCTCGGGGGCATAAAATGCAGATGTAGACCTGGAGTTCAGACATAGACTGATGTTACCATCAGATTCCAAAGATTTTCTTACTCTTTCCCCCAGCAGTTATAAAACCCTAGCCCTTAGCCATGACCATATTACAAGATAATTTGTAAGTACAATTAAGGAGATAACGCCAAGAGTTCTGTATGGTGAATTCCTTGTGGGAGAGCCTGCTCACTGACTGCCTCGTCGCTTGGCTGACCCGCGTGGATAAGCAGTCCAGCCTAGGTTCCCTGTTTCAGGATTCAACCGAATTGGGATCAGTATAAACTAAACACTAGCACAGCTGTTTCCTTGCAACCCATTCGTTCATCTTCCCTAAGCAAGGAAGAACGAGGTTGCCTAAAGAGATTAATAATCATTCATTAAAGTTGTTTTTTTCAAGGGCACCCATATAAGTTTTGACACCCAATTCACACAGAAAGCCACATAGTAGAAAGAGGAGGCAAACTTAAGAAAGAAGAAAAAGCAAGACATATGCAGCTTCAGGGTAAGAAGCAAAATTGTCCCAGATCTTCAGTTTATTTTAAATGTAACATCTGAAAAACACGTATCAGCTTTTCTGCTTCAGCCTTTTCCTTACCGCTGCTAGCTGGCTTTTGACTAAAATAAACGTGTTGTGATCATGAGCAGTCAGATAAAAAGAAGAAAAGGAAAATAAACAGTACTGTAGAGGCGAGGGAGGAAGAACAGGAAGAACAGATATTGTGGATATTGGATTGGGGGATATGTATGTATACATATGTATACTGTAAAGCACTGTACCTGTAAGTGGTGGGGCTGACATTTATTTTTCTGGGTATACTGCAAGATTCAAACTTATTGGCAAGGGTTACATTGTTTCCAAAGAGGCAATAACGGGGCATTTTAACCCCAACAACTCCAGCAAAGACAGATCCAGAATGAAGGCCAATGCGCATCTTTAAATAAAAGACAGAAGACAACATTATTAGGTAAAATAAATAAACTGTTAAAGTCTGTGGATTTATAGATTCTTCCTCTATTAAAAAAAATCCAAGGTGCTAACAAAAATTCTGTTAGTAAACTCCTTAAAATAATTGTGTTTTCTGGTCATTGCTGCTCTAGCCTTACTTTGTACTCATAGGGAATCATCCTTTATCTGACATAATAACAATAAAGTTGGTCTCCGTGGCACTAAATTGATCTAGAAACATGAGCAGGAGTCATTACAACACTTGGATGCTTTTCTGAAAGAAATTACACAGTACAATGTTAGGCTGGTGACAGGGTTAATGAGTAAGACTTGCTTTGTTCTTAAGGTCAGAAGATTAAGTCTTAGGGAACAGCAAAGCAAATATGTCTATGCTGGAGCTCCAGTTGAACTCTATCGACAGTGGCCCGCCTAGAGCAGATTCCAAACCCAGGGTACAGAATTTAGATAATTAATCACATTTATGCATCAAGTGAAACATACTGATACCAGTTTTTGCAAGCAGTACTCAGATACGTGAGTTCTTGCCTAGCATGTGCTGCTTTCTATTTTCCTTTTTAAAATATATTCTTTTCTTATGTGCAATATACATACATAGACATGGTTTCTTCAGAACAGAGTTCTTCAGAACTCTGACAATACAGTGACATTAAGTTTGCTACTCTCTGTGCTAATCCAGAGAATTCAATATCTCTTTGAAGAATTTATAATTTCTATTTTTGAGTAAGAAAGGCAGAAATGCTTGCAACAAAAGCAAAACCCGCCCACAAGCAAAGACAACAGATGGCCAAAATATGTACAATGATATAGAAGTCTGATTTAAAGCAAGCAGTTTGCAGCCAGGCATCTTAGAAAATTCATATATAAAATGACAGTAAACTGTGTGACAGGTCTGTTATTTTGCAAAACCACCAGTGCTTTCATGAAGAGATTAAAAATAGAGAAAGATTCAGTTTTCTCCTAAGAAGCTTCTCCTAGGTGCTTTTACAATAGAAATAATTTTCCATAATTTTTAAATTACTTTTTAAATGCAGTAGCATTCCTCATGCAAAATTACAGAAACAGAATTTGTGCAGAAATTCTAAACATGTTATAACATTGTCAAGATATTTCCAGATTTTGTGAAATGCAGAATGTTATTTATTTATTATATAGTAGTGCTGTCTCTGTGATAGATGTAGAGCATGAAATCCTCTAAATAACCATTTTCTTGGCTACTGATATGAGATACATGATTATTATTTCATCTAAAATCAAAGAAGCCTGATGCTTTTTAAAGGAATGAACAGGAAAATGATAAAAGTGATCTGAGGCACCTGTATACTAAATGTAATTAGGACCCTGTTCGAAGACCTTTGAACTTAGTAGTAGCCCCACATGCACAAAGGTCTTTCTCTCTCTCTTTATTTTTATTTTATTTTTTAATGAGAATAAACCTAGGTGTAAAATTCAGCATGTACTTCTGTCTTCATTGAAAGGAGGTCATAATACAAGCACTACTGAGTCTAACTCTAGCCTTCTTGGTGTTAAGGCTATCATTTTGTGCCAATGGTTTAAGTACCTGATAATAAAACAGAACAGCAGTAGGATGCTTTCACAATGTATGCATTATTGCAATCAAACCATGACTTTTTATACTGATGTATGTTTTCAAAGTGAACACTTTGATGTTCTCATTGGTTCAAATTTTGAGAGAGGATTAGTCTCCTAATCGGAACACCGTAACATGCTCCATGCCACTGGCAACTTTGCTCCTGAGACAGCAGCAGCAGCACCTCAGTGTGCAGCTATTGATTTCACTGCATTTAAGTCTTTTGGGTTGATTTTCAAACCTCTCCCTTTCCTCTTCAAAAAACTCTTGTTCATAGAAGTAACAAAGTCAGCCTCTTAAAACCCCTAAAGTAGGCAAGCAAACAAAAATATCCACTGTTATCATGAAAGCATATAAAAATACAATAAAATATATGACCTTGATAGGCTCTCCATGGGGAGACATCACCTCATCTGACAGCTCCATCATCTTCAGGGCCATCAACGCGATTTGAACAGCGTGCGTTTCACTTTCTTTGTGTAAACCTCCCGCCACACAGTAGGCATCTCCAATAGTCTCCACCTAAACAGGCATATTTGTTCCTCAGCGTTACATTGTTTGACATACATCAGAATAGTCTGTGGCTTTAGCAGGAATTAAATCTTTATATAGACTGAGTGCTACAGGGTTATCATGCTCAAGTATGTAAGTCCTAGGCAAATCCTGCAGTATCATTCAAAAAGAAAAAATGCACAGTGCTGAATATAACGCTAAAATTCTTATCCTTGCTCATCTGCTGTCACCCGTTTACTGCAGAATCGCTGTAATTGTACAAAAGTTTTGACCGATTAACTTTTGAACTTTTCATAGTTTTCTTGGCTGCATGCCTAGCTGTTTCTGTTGCTATTTTGTTTTGTTTTCTAACTGGTCTTATTATAATGAACAGTTATGGCAAAATAAATTTGAGGTTTCTGCCATCTTCTGTGGCATTTCTGTATTTCTCTTCCAGCCCTAGAACCCCAGAGAAATGCAATAGATTCGGTACCTTATAGACATCTAGCTCTCCACACTGGTAATCAAAGCGAGTATAAAGCTCATTAAGCATGGTGATAACCTGCATAGGTGAACACTGGGAGCAGATGGCAGTGAATCCAACAATGTCAGAGAAAAGCATTGTGACATTATTAAATTTCTTGGCTTGCACAACTTGTCCTTGCCACAGCTGCTGAGCAACCTCTCCAGGAAAAATAGAGAACAGAAGATCCACCGTCTTCTTCTTTTCCTCTTCAAGGGCTTGATGGGCCTGCTCAAGGGTTGCTTTTAACTTTCCCAGCCTCTTCTTCAGTCCATCCTGAGCTCTGGCTTGCTCTCCTATCAGAACAACATCTCTCAGGGCATTGTGAATGGGAATATCGGAGAGGTACAGTCCACGCCCTGTAAAATCTTCTAGCCTATCCACACAAGGAGATCCCAAGAACAAGATGGCACTGGATTCAAAAATATAGATCATTTGGCCTTTAAGATCCATAACCTGAAACAGTTAAAGAAACAACAATTCATGCACGTGTTCACAATGCTGGCAGTGGTTTAGAAACAAGGTTTAGAGGAAGTACGTTGTGTCGAAGCATAGGAGAATCAGATTGATCCGTAGTCATTACATTTTCATTTAGTGACTTAAAATACATGGCATTAAGTCATAGCACTGTTAGGGCTATCAAATAAGTTAAATTTTTTTCAGTTTAGATTTTATTTGAACTTTCTGGTGCAAAAGTTAAGCCACAAAGCTAAACATCTCATTATGTTTGGGTATCAGTAAGTATCAGTTTAAATTTAGGAAGAAAAGGCATAAATACTCAAAATAAATATACAATTTTGATTATCTAAAGAGGCAAAAATATTTGTATGAGGTGCTGCTTTTAGCTCGTTTCTATATTCAGTCATGTGTAATATGCAAGGTGCTATAGAGCACTGCTTAACTTTGCTGTAAAAGACCATTTTTTTAAAGGCAGTCTCTGTTGCTACCTGCAAAAGCAGTCTGTGCTATCTTTGCAGTCATTGAACTGTTGCCTAACAAAGAAGTGGATCTTAGAGAAAGTAGCTAAGCAGTGCCACATTTTCCCCATTTCATTAATAACCTTGGGTAAGCCTTATTACTTTTCTTCATTGAAGTTCTTGCAGTGGTACGTGTGAACTCGTGGTTCATCCTGGAGTGCCTCAAGTATATTTGATTTGGAATTCAGCTTGGGTTAGTGATGAATAAAAGCAGCTGTTGAACATTGAATGCTCTGTATTGTCTCAGGTCATTTGCTGCAGACTCAGAGTCCGCACAAGTAATGAACTACCGCATCAGCTGAAACTATGCGGGGCTTTTAGTGGTAACATGAGTGAAGATAACAAGATATCAAAGATGCCAAGGCAGTGAGTGAGCACAGGATGAAGGAGCAGTGCCCTTCCCTCAAGTGCTGAGAGGCACTTTGGTAAAGCTTCCCTTACTACTAGCTTGGGACTGGGGACATTTTTATCATCAAGTGTCTGGCACATCATTGGTTTTATGTCAGTTTGTTGACTTCATCTCAACATTTAAGTTATCCTTTTTTAATAAAACCAAGTTAACAGTCACATTTTACTGGAGCAAAGAATAGTTTTGACTGAATATTGCCTTCAGAATCTGAATTACATTTCGTTAGATTTAAGAACTTTTGATTAGTGTAAGCCCTAGTCTTAGAATGTATTTGTAACAAATCATTATCTTTTAATTGCATTATCTGTTGAAAGGTAGACAACATGAAATTCACTATTACATTATTTTGTGGCTATTTATTTTAACAGTATCTTGCATGTCCCAAAACAGGAGAACCAGTTACTCAGAGAAGTCATGGTTATGGAAAGCTGCTTACCATAGATGATTTCATTTCAGTATTTTCCCATCTTCTCACTCGTACAGTAAATTGCATATTTAGCATTGTCATAATTCCACTAAAAGTGCAGCTTATTTTGGGGGCAAGAATTTCAAAATACTCTTCAAAATTAGGCTTTGCTTGAAGTTCTCTCCTAGTCAAAAGTCTTCTTATCCCGTTTCCAATTTGTAGAACACACATATCCTTGTCAAACATAAAGTGAAATGGGAAAGTCTTACAGAACATAGAGGCAGGAATAACAAGGGAGGACTCTGGTTTACATGGAGATAAGGAAGGTTTTGCATTTTTAACCTGAATAGAGTACAGCAAATAAGGCTGATTAACAAACTCAGTGCAGTCATTATGGAAACAAGGAGGCATGAGCATCACCTCTACTTCAGTTTCATACAAAATACGAGCTGCTGCTTTAATAATGCCAGATAGGATAAGACTTGTGATTTTCTTAGGAAAGAAGTAATACACATTTAGGTAGTCTTGGTCTTTCTCCAGGCATAGTATAGAGGCTTCTTCAAGTCTGTCCTTTTTTCCTGCTTCTTGGCTATGGCCACTCTGCTTCAGCAGAGTAGTAAAACTGTTCAAGAAGTCCTTAAGGGTTCCTCCAATAACCCCTAATATGTGTTCGTCCTCTTCATAGCATATTTTGAATAGCTCTTCACCAAGAGATTCCCTCAGACTGTCCACGGGTACACCTGCACGGAACCACATTTCAGAAGTCAGTCAGAACTGTGCGGATAGTGCTGGAACTCAGACTTTACCCACTTTTTCCATCCCAGACCAAATCAAATTAGAAATATTCTTCCCTGGAAGATTGCTTGTTTAGGAGGCCAGCTGTGACCAATAAAGGCATCACCTGGTGCCTGGGAAACAGGGAGACTCAACATTGTAGTTTGGAAAGATCCAAGTTTGGAAAGATGTAAACTAAGCCGATCTCAACTAAAATTGAAAGTGTATTTTGGCATAATATTTAACCTAGGACACTAGGATTGATATTATGAAATAAAATAAGGATAAAAAACTAATTTTACTCTTACACGTAATCCTTATTTTATTATCTTCTAAGTTTTTCAATTCAGTGTTTTTGCACACATGCAGATATACTATGCTTCATGCAGTGAATTACCTAGCCCTAGGAACATTCGCAAGACACCTAGCCAATAGGCACAAAAAACCCCACATCTTTGCTAGTAAACTCTTTTAAATGGGATAGCTGCAGGCAATCTGGCTATTGAGAATGTCCCAACACCCCACAGGAATCATTTGGAAAATGCTATCCGGCATGGGCCAGATGTGTGCCAGAAACACAGCTTACGAGTCCAGAAGGCCATGCTTCAGCTCCAGCAACTGTTAATTTAGAAGTACAGACGAAGTTAAGGGCGTCCGTCTCATAAATTAATGCAATTTTCTTCCCACAGATTAAAGCTGGCGTTTCTTCAGCAGATGTAATGGATCGAACAATTTTTTGTCAGCATGAATCTGTAACTTATTACTGAATGTGTATTACAACTTACTCTAGACTTTGGATCTTAAAGGTATATTTATGAATCAGTGACAGCCCAGGCTTGAAAAACTTGGCTGTTTAACTCAGATATTGATCCTGGCCTGTGAACTGCAGAGATCACAGGCTGGCGTCCATAATGCCAGCAGCCACTGCCGCCACCACATGAAGGAAATTATTTGTTAGAAACCACATTTGCATTTTTCTACTATTAAGCAAGCTTACATTACCTGCTGCATTAGCATGATCACTAATTATTTTTTCAAAATCTTCTCTGTCTCCAGGGCTTCTGTAAAGATCAGAAAAAATATAATTTAAAGTTCCTGAAAATTAAGGCAAACATTATACTGAAACTAGCACATAGGAGAAGTTACCTATCCTCTCCTTACTGTGTCAAGACCACGTTCTGCTGATAAAATTGGGATTTTTTTATTAATACAAAATAAGATAATGTTAAGATATTAGATTACCCTGTGCGTTTGTGATAAATTTCACCAATAATACCAATAACAGCTCTACTTCCAAATTACCCATTCACTGAGAATAATCCAGATTCCTGTGATACAAGACTGTAGCCCTCTGAATGCTCTGAGGTCAGTGAACATCAACCTGGGTGTCAGAGCCAAGGAGATGTAGCTTAGATCAACCTACATATAAGCAATAAACCTTTGATACATGTTTTCTGAATAGCTCCACTCAAAATATCTTCTCTCCATACATATATATGCAAAAACAATACACATATAGTTGTCTGCATCATCACCTCATCTGGAATAGCATACCGATTTTCAAGCTAATACTCCAGGAAGCAATACAGAATTAAATCACCTGCATTTAAATGGCTTTTCCAAGTATCTTAAAATAATGGGGGTATATTCATAATGTCCTTTTATCTACTATTAGGGGGCCACCATACTGTTGTGAAATAAAACAACTGTATCAACCTTTTCCTCCCATGTATGAATAGTCTCTGCGATCCTCCAAAACATTTCCTCTTCCAGATAAGGAATGTAATTTTTCCATGCCCAATATGGCTAAATTTGTCCATGAAATCAACTTGTCAATAACTCAAATATTTGTGAATATTTTAAAATAAATCAGAATTAAATTACATGACATAAAATGTCACACAGCAGATTAACAAGATAATTCAAAACAGATTCGAGAAGTCCTGTTTCCCACTCAGTACCCCAGTCCTTAACAAACCCTTTGCAAAACATTTTTGCTGTGAGGTTTAGTTGCAAATCCACTGTACATACTTACCTGCTTTCTTTTATTCTGTGTTTTGCTAATGTTCTCTGAAGTGCAATATTTAGTCTTTCAAACTGGGAAGAAAAGAGGGGTATGTTAATTAAAATGTCATTGCTGAAAATCTAATCATAAGAGTAGCATTTTTTATGCAGAGATGACTTAATTTGCTTTATTTAGGGCTAACATTTTTTCAAGATGGTAAAGGTGTTGAAAAGATGCACCATTTCTGTATTTGTGGTTTGGTTTATGATGATGGCTTCAGCTCCACTCTAGTGGAGCTTCAGTACCACTACAAATAACCCCTCATACCTGATGTGCCATTCTGTTGTGCATTTTTAATATAGTGATGTGCTTTACCTCCAAGTTGTCAAATGACAATAAATACTGCTGCTAAACTATGAGTATAATCATCCCAACTTTATAGCATCACGAAAAAAAAAAAAAAACCCCAAACTTGCAAATAACTATCGTTAGAAATGTGAATGGCCAGGGTAAAAAGAATATGTTTGAAGTTTAAAATATATTCACCTAAAAAACTAGTTATATTCTGAATGATACCCACAGCAATACATAATAAAAAGTGGCTTTCCTAACTACTAACTTTTCTTGGAATATTCAGGGTAAAAATATTTTTAGGACAATTTTAGAAAGTGTCAAGAGAGAAACTGGAAGAGTTAACAAATAAGAGTTTCCAAAGTAGCTACAAAGGATCAAGAGAGCGTTCTGTACTTCAGATCACCTCCTTTTCTGTTTTAAAGACTAAAACATTTCAAGACAATTTTTGAACCTTTTATTTTATATTTGTGTTAAATGAAAGAGTTTGGGTTACACGCTCTGCAAACTCAAATGGCCTCCAGATGAAAATCTAAATCTCCAGATGAAATGTAACCTCTGCAAAGTATTCAGTAATAGAAGACCTTTCAGAGTATCATGAAGATACAGTACAATTCACCTCAACTCTATGCTTTCCTATCCTTTCTGCAGCTCCTAATTAATATAGATGTTATGCTTTCCAAACATGCACATTTCGAACAGTTTGCGGGCACTGACGCTGTCTTATATATGTATTCCCAGAGCACCCCAAGGCCAACCTTTCCACCCAGACGCGGACACACTGCCATGTTAGAATTTCTCTGAGAGGGCTTCTTTGGTCTGGCTTTTCTCTGGCTCTCATTCCCAGAGGAAATCACCCTTCTATACTACCTCTTTTGCTTGCTGCGTATCTAAAATGAAAGGTCTACACCAGAAGAAAATATCATATGAAAGAAAGGTTCTGGAGTCTTTTTCCAAATAAAACGTAAATATGAGTAGCTGTTCTTCCACAGATGTAAATACAATGTAAACCACATCTATGTACAAACATGTGCAGTAAGGGAAGTGTCATCCAAATCATTGACTATCTCCAAGCAGTATTCTCTGTATTTTCAGAAAAACCCAGAACAAGCAAACGAAGCAATTGCATGTATGACATTTTATCTTAAATGTGACCAAAAGTTATTCTGGGTTGCACTATGCCCTGCGCTTCCATGCACACCTCGTTGCCGTCATGAGGAGCTCAGGAATCACCTGGGGTCACGCTGTGGTTCCCTGTTTGGGAGTTTCCAGCTGGGCCGGTGCCGCTTGTCTCTCTGGATAAGGAGAGCACCACAAAGTGTCCAGGCGAAGGGAAGCGTGCTGTGGAATGAATGAAACCTTCCTAGGAAGGAATCAGTCGGGGTGCTTAGGTCTTGATCCCAGGGCAGCCTGAGAACAGGCTGCTGTGCCTGGATAAAGCTGCAGAGGATGTGACCTTAATAACCACAGATAGCTTGAACTTGAACTACAGCAGCTCCAGGGTTATATCACCCTAATATTTTGGACTTTATCCATCTTTCATGTTGGATGGACCAGGTTTCTATAATAAGCAGTTGCATACATTATTACTCTTTAAAGAAGAGATATCAATTATTTAGTAAAAAAGCCCCACCAAAAACCATATATTAGAAATAAAGTTAGATGAAATAGAAGAACTTACTTAAAATGGGAATCATCACACCATAGAAAGAGGTGCTTTACCAGTTCATTTCTCAGTCAAGTCTTTTCCTTTACATTTACAAGTTTAAAGATCAGCTTTAAGGGACAAACATCTTTTATGTAAATGCAGCAAAGGTAAAATATAGTCAAACAGAAACACAATGTAAAGTTACAGGAAAAGTACAAGAGGGGGAAGAAATACAAAAACATATCTGCAAATGGCTTGAGTAATGTTCCACCCGTTTTAGCAGGATACGCTCAATGTCCTTAGTACAAGTAACTGGATTACAGCTCACTCTGTGGTTACAGAGCACTGCCCATTCGCTGAGCTGTCCCGGTGTGTGCTAAGGCTTCCTTCACCGTTTCCCCGGGACCTGAAACACGCCCCAGGTATTGGATGTTTTGCAGGTGCATTTTCAATGCTTCCTCACCAAGTTCTTTTCATAGAGGCAAAAAGCAGTGTTCGTCTCTACTCGAGCAAGCCACTGTGCATGCACTGCGCCTGTTCTTAGTGCAGTGGAGCAGGGACCCAAGAATCCCTTTGGGAAGCTGCTGTGGGCCTTTTTCATTTTATTAAGAAGATACTTACTATTTCAGTATTTCAGTATTACTGTTGCATTTCCTATTTGCACAGCTCTTCTGTTCAGTCTGTGCAGGGTGGGGAGTAAGAAATGGCTCCTGCTGCGGGGAAACTGGAACCCAGGGGCCCAGTTCTGTAAACCTTACTCATTTACATCTGTTAGCTTCACTGAATCTCACTGAGACAGAAGTTCTGTTAATTTTAGCTGAACTATTTGCCTGAATAAATGTTTTCTAATTTACTTGCATTGACAGACAATTAAGATTTTAAAAATAATATATCAGAAGTCTGTATCACAGCAGATGAAAACAGCTAATTTTTGATAAGGGCTAGTTTTCTTAGTAGCATGGATTCAGTTAGGTGAATATAAGTTAAATAATTAGGTAACGAGGTGGTGTTTCACTGTATGTATACATTAAAAAAACTGCTACTGAAATACATATTTTTAAAGAATCAATTAAGGTGATCAGAGGAAGATTGCAAATACAGCATAAAAATATAGGGAAACATAATGGTTGAGATAGTACAGAGTGAGCAAAATTGTGGCAAAATTGTTTCCAGAAAAGATGGGAAAGGATGAAATGAGGGTTTAATCTATGGAGAGCTGCATAAGAACGCAAACTTTGAAGCCAAAACAACTTTGAAAAGACTTACATTTAAAGGCTTGTATATATGTATTTGAAATATTTATATGGAAATTCTAGTAAAATACCATTCTGAGTATCTATTTACCTCAGGAAAGATTAACTTGCAGATGCTTTCCGTTAATGTGTGCAGATACACTCTACTTCTGCTCGTTTTCCTTTGTGGAAGGTTTCCATGAGCATCCTGTTCATGGACTTCTTGGCAGATGGGCTGAGCTGCTTTGGAGCTGTTTTCCGTGCAGTCCGGCTCATGTTCATCCGTAATGTGGCTTTGAGTCAGTAAGGAGAAAGGACATTCCCCTGTGATCTTCAAGTCCTTCAGTTTTGTACAGAACATACTGTACACAGTCTGTCTTTTGAGATTAAGAGTGCTCGGCTCTGTGTTAAGTATTTCTCTTCTGTTTACTAACAAGAGCAGAAGAAACCAGAATAGAAGATAAGGCAACCACTGTTCAAGATTGGTGGCGGTTATAAATCACAGGAACAAATGCGTGCCCCTACAAAACAAGAGGAAAGAGAAAACAATAATGATGGGGAAAAAGTGCTTACCCTCTTAAATTCCAGTGATGTGCCAGCTTTAGCAGGCCTGCATTAAAATAACGGCTCTTCTAGGACCCTACTCTGGAGAGCACTTAGACTCTTGTAGCATTCTAAGCGTTTTAATCACTGTTGACTTCAGCAATTCAAGTAATTAAAGATGAGTGCGTGGTTAAGTGCTTGGTGGCTCAACTGGGGCTCTAGCAATTTAAGGCAGAAGAGTCACTTTATCTGCTTATGTCTTTGATCACATTGATGGATGAGATTTCTGAAGGAGTACAGAGCAGGCAATTCTACCAGAAAACATTGCAATTCCTCACAAGCACCTATTAAAACCACTTGATATGGCGCAATGAAATCGGTTTGTTCTGGACACTTAGATCTCCAACTACTTGATGCCCCAGCTATAGTGTCTTATAGAGGAGTGTCTGGTTGAAGTCGCCACGTGCACTTCTGGAACAGCAGGAGTGAGAGCTAACACCATGGGAATATGACCACAAAGCTCGCGCCGTTGTTCGGGAATACCGCGGGATTTTGTGATTTACAGATGAGAGCTTTCAGACAGCACACTGAAATCACAGTTGAACCTTGCATTTTAGCAATTGCTTCCTGATTGTTACATTTATTGCAGTAAGACTTAATCTGAAAAGGCTCTTTGTTTGAAGATTGTCTTTTCTACTGACTGTCTCATTGAATCAGAGCTCGTTATCTTAGCTAATGCTCTACGCAGGTAATGTGGAGAGCCCCTGGTGAGCCTGCAGCTGCAGCGTGGCGGGCGTCTCTCTGCAGATGCAGCATTTCTGTGAGCACTGTAAAAAAAAGCTCTTCCTGCCCCGGGACGCCCAGCGGGTCCCTAGGGTCACCCAGGCCTGGAGCAGGGCTCCAAACAACCCCCGCGGAGTGGCCCGTGCTGGTGCTCAGGCAGCCGCAGGGCCCAGCAGCCGGGCGCTGCAGAGCCGTCGCGCTGGACCTGCTGCGAGAAACGTTGGGCACAAAAGGCCTAGTGCAGTGTGCCATAGCACCGGTGTCCCCAGCCAGCTTCCAGGGACAGCTACGGGAAACGGGACAATGCTAAAGACAACGGGAGTGAAGAATATTGAAGGAATATTCTGTATTCCTGATTGCCATTTTATACAGAAAATACTAACATGTTTCTATTGCATGCTTATCAGTAATGCCATATTTTTTCTGCTCCATAAATATAGTAAGATAATATTTGAAGTATCTCCCAGTGCATGAAATACATTCCCATGTACTTCTATTAATAAGTTACTTGCCTGTGAAAAATGAAAGGCTGAATTAACAGTGGTTAAATTAGATAGTAGCAAATATTTAGTTCCTTTGCGTAAGAACAAAGGTAGTGACTAACGTTCAGCAGTAACCACTAGGTTCTTATCCTGTGAGTGGGACTATGGCTTTGTTTTGAGAAGACAGCAGTCTTGAATTACTTTGGGATTTACTCCCACACTCACATATTGTATTTTAATTCAATTATATTTGGTGTGGTAGGAAGAATGTCTTGCAAGTAAAATCATCTCAGTGAAGACTGAATGCCATCATTGTACACCTGAGAATCCTGGAGCCTCCCGAAGCTGCCAGGCCGCAAGGAAACATTGCAGAGGGTGGCCACGGGACGGGACTTCTTTGGGTTCGGTGGCGCGAAGGTCCCCGAGGCAGCAGAGCTGCCAGACGCGCAGCGGCTGCGGCTGCAGCTTGGTGCCGCGCTGCAGTCGGCCACTCTGCAGGGCTACAGGGGTCTGGCGGGGACTGGGATCTGTGCCCTTCCTCTGAAGGGGACCGGGAGCTTCTGCTGGTGGCTGTTCAAAAAAGAGCAGCATGAGGAAACTCGCAAAATGCTTCTGAGTGTGCGTTCTGTGCAGCCGTGCCGGGCCGGGTGTGCGGCTGTGCGGAGGGACAGCAGGACGGGGACAGCGTGGAGCTGCTGGAGCTCAGCACAGGGCAGCGGGAGCTTCGCCCTGGGACGAGCGGCTGTGCGGAGGGACAGCAGGACGGGGACAGCGTGGAGCTGCTGGAGCTCAGCACAGGGCAGCGGGAGCTTCGCCCTGGGACCAGCAGCCCCGGCAGCAGCACAGGCCCGGGGCGGGTTGCCGAGGGGC
>NW_010583441.1:0-24817 GCF_000705375.1 Tinamus guttatus
CAGGGAATATCCCCTCTGTCTGGTGCATGTTGTCACTCTCCAGGGACATCTCCCATTCCATCTGCTGTGGGGCTGGTCCTTGGAGCCCCCCTGTGACAGGGGGGCTGGGGACACTTGGGGTACTCCATGCACTGGGAATGTGGCGTTGTGGACACTCTAGGGACACTCCACCACCACCTCCGCTTGAGGGTGAAGGGACACCTTGAGGGACTTCTGCTGGGGGCACTGGTTTGGGGACCATACTAGGGATACCCTGTGCTGGGGGTGTCAGGCTGGGAGCATCCTCAGGGCTCTTTCTGCTAGTGGCATGGGGCCAAGGACACCTTGTCACCTCTGTTGTCACCTCTGCTGGGAGTGTGGACGCTGAGGCCATGGCTGGCCCCCATGCAAGCCCTTGCTACGCTTGAGGAAGACCAGCCAACACGAGCCCCATTTGAAGGGGCGAAAGGGTCTTGTTTTTGTTTTCATCACAAGTCTTGAGGAAAAGGAGGCTTTCAAGCCTCGCTGACATTTCTGCAGTTACTGGGGTTTCCGTTGCTTTGTGGAGTAGGAGTTCTCCTATGATTTTCAGTGTGTGTCCTGACACGGATCCATCCGGGAAAGCTTGTTCTAAGAAGCCTATCATGAGTCAATTCCCTGGACTATTAAGCGAGGGATGGCCTGATCGCACCTCTGGGATGCAGAGGGAATACGCAAACCTTTCCCGTCCTTTCTCTCTTCCGTGTCTGAGCTAATCCTCTGGTCTCACATCTCGCCATCCTCTAGAAACTAAGGATGATCATCTGTCTACCTGGAAATCACTGGATATTCAGCCTTCTCCAAGCTCTGCTGTGATGCTCTGCAGTGCTGAGCCAGCTTGCCTCAGTTTCCCAGTAAGGAGAAGGATATACGACTTCCCTGTCAGGATTTCTTGGATATAATTTGTCTGGCTTCAGAAAATCCTTGGGGATCCTTGTTTGGAAATGCTATAAAATCAACATGGTGGTGGTTTTAATTGTTATCATGTTTGAGTGAGAATTGTCATCTACAGTCCTGCCAACACACCTCTACCTTGACCTGGATTCATCCCTGCTCACTCTGGTCTTGGGCAAGCAGCAAAGAAACCCTTGGGATTTCTTAGTCCTGCCTTGTTAGAACTTCTGCTTCCCTGTTCAGAGTTAGAGCGATGAGGGAAATGCAGGAACCTACGTGACACTTCTAGCTGACAGACCAGTTTGTACCATCCCAGCTAAACCAAACCCAGCCACACAGTGAAAGCCCAGCACTGGCACACCCCTACTTTTACCCCGGGATAGAGTTCTTGTTCCTTTGGGACGTTGCTCCCTTTCAGCTATGGAGTCACTGTTTGTTTTTTTTTTTTTTTTTTTTCCCAGCACTCCTCTATTCCTCTATCTGATTTCAGTCCTCAAGTCCCTGAAATTTGTTTCTGGGTTAGTGGGAAGAGCGAGTGGGTAGGATCAGGGAGCAGGTACGCCCTTCCACACCCTGTTGTAGCGCTGAGAAATCCTGGCCTGGTTTCCCTCCGCTTTCTACCTCTGGGTCTGTCTTGAGCAATGACTGGTAATCACTGGCCTTGTGTCGTGAGGCGCGGAGAGTTTTCCAAGTATCTCCTCTCTTGGTTTCCCAGCTGTGGAGGCTGCTTATTTTGTGCTCCTGGTGTTACAGCAGGTTTGATTTGCAGAGGCAAGTGTTTGCAAGAGAGCATTTTTCAGGGAAAAATTGGTGAGTAAAATCTGCACAGTTCAACAGTGGAAGAAGCATTTCAGTCACCAAGCAAACAAGTGAATCTCTGAAGCTTCAGTATATGGGCCTATTTCTTTCTTATTTTCTTCCCGTAGAGAAATATAACAGGGATAGTGCCTCAGCTAAAAAAAAAGAGCTAAAAAAAAGGTAATGCAGATATGTTTAGAGGGGATAATTACAAACCTAAGGGTACCTTGAATTACCTAAGGATAGTATAAGAAACAGAACACAGGTAGATTTGTGGGTGGAAAAATAAATATTTTTAAATTCCTTCTACAAATGCTCATAGGGTTTTTGTTTGTTTTATTCAGATGTATATTGCATCCTAGTGATGTGGAACAAATCTGTCGTGCGTCTAGCATGAACAGGAGGTGCAAAAGTCACTGCTTATGGCTAAAGACCATTAAACTGTGGAAGCAGCTAAGGGGTTTGGTGTTTGTGATGATGAGATGGGACGGCCTGCCCAGAAAAGGCCCTTCTACCATGGGTTTCTCTGTGCGATACTCAAGTGAAAGGCCTAACCTCTCTGAGAACTTCACCAGCATCTCTGCTGTTGTCTGTGGAGGTGGGGGATCAGGTTCTGCGCTACAGAGAGACAGGTTTAGAGACAACACGTTGTCCCCTCTCCCTGGAGATGTGCCAAGTGGCTCTTGGTGGCTTTGGGAGAAGTGTGGGGGCTCCGTGCTAGCAGCTTGAGCCCCTGCTTTGATGGGAGTGGAAGTGCTGTTGACACATCTCTTCCCTTCAATCCTTCCATTTCAAACATGCGTTCAAGGGAGTTGTGAGTATGGATTGATTTCCCATCTGTAGCTTGTCCCCTCCATCCTTCCCAGGAGATGCACGTTACTTATCAGGGAATGATGCATTTTGCTCTGGTTATGCAAACAGTGGGATCATTGCATCTCTCATGGCTCTTTCTGTCCCCTTCTCCTACTTGGGGTGTCCTAGCTGGTACCTACACCCAGCTTTTTGCTAAGAGACACAAAATATTGTGGAAATCGATGCTCATCTCTTATTTTTTAGTGAATGAAGGCTTGACCAAAAGAGATGAAATTTGGCTCCATGTACGTTCATCCCTTTCTGTGTATCTCCTTAGTGGGGTCACAGACTCTTGTTCACTCAAGTGCTTTCTGCCTTCTAGCAGATATTACTGTGAGTGGCAGCTGATTTTTGGAAATCTTGCTGGATTTCTGGGTTTCTTGGACATTGCAGCAGGTTAAAGAGAGATTTATCACTATCCTGTCTGGAATTCAGTGGCCAGGATAGCAAGTCCTTAAACAGTTTTCATCATTGCCAATTTTGGCAGCAAAACTGAGAATCGTAAAGGAGACCCAAATCCATGATTTTGGGGGCCTCTTCTCTGTTTTTGCAGCTTCCATGCTGACTCTCAAGGACACACATTCCCATGAACTCTAGAAGCTGATCCTTGGTGCATGTAAATCAGGTGGAGTGATTTTGCCGATGCTGCAGCAGTTCTTGCCAAAAGGCCTGGCTCCACTTAGTTTATGCATGACTTTGGGAAAGTTTCCGATCCTCCCCAAGCAGCAGTGCCAGTGAATTATTGCTGTGTCTTTTCTGCCTGTCTCTGGAGCTGATTTTCAGCTCAGAACAAGCCTTTGTGGTCCACCCCAGCTCCCTGAGCTGCACCTTGCAGAATCCCCAGTTCTGCTGCATGACAAAGGAGAGTGGATCTGGAGATGCCTCTGTTCCCCCTAACGCAGAGGAGAAGCAGGCAGGGCTGGAAGGTGGGCATCCTCCGGGCCGTTCGGATCACGGAGGGAATCTCCAAGCTTGGCGTGGGTGGATTTATTTAGCCCAGCTGCCATGATTCCGAGGCAGAAATTCTGGAAAAAAGAGCCACCGTGAAGCAGCAGCTTGTCTCCCTGGTTCCTATTGAGGAGCACCTCGCTGGCTGTGACACCACGGGGGTTTTGTCTTTGCCAGGGTATTCCCTCTTGCTCCTATTTGCTCCAGGCCACATCCTGCATCGCAGCAAGGCTCGTGCAGCAAGGATTGACATTGGTGTGCGCACGCTGCTCCCATTCACCATTCACTGCACCGTGTACCAGGTTTGCCAGCTGCCAGAGCACAAAAATGGGGCTGGATCCCTTCTCTGGCAGGTAGGAGCGTGACGACAGAATGATCCCTCTGCTTTGTGCCAGGGCTCCTTTGACACTAGCTGTGTCAGACCTGCTGGGTTTGCAACCTTATAGCAGCTGCTAGCTATAATCCAGCACTTGGAAGCCAGAAACCCTTTAGTAATGCTAGTAATAGTACTACAGAGCTTGTAAGTCAGCCACAAGTGCACAGGGAAGGTTTAGGTGCCTGAAGGAAGACTTCAAACACGCGCAGTGCTGACCGTCTGCATATTTTTGTGGTTCTCTAAGGGTTATGCCATGTGTGATGAGCAAACAACGCTGTTTGCGAAGAGCACAGCAGTGTATTTCTGTGGTTACCTGAGTATTTCTCCATTTTTTCTCTCTTTTGAAGTTCCTAATGCCACATCCTGACGCAGGCCTGGTGATGTGATTGCATTTCATCGTCTGCAGTTGGAAAAAGGGTATCGGATCCTGCCGGTACCTAAACTGATGTTGTCTCTTTATACCCAGAGGAGGTGTTTCTGAAAATCAGCTCTGGATTTGCTGATGGACAAAGCAAGGAGCTAAGGATGGACAAAGCTACCGCATCGTACCGCTAACACAAAGCCTTTTGCTGGGTGAGAAGCTGGTTTAGGAGGCCAAATTGCACCTGTGACAGCAGGTCTTGTATCAGGAGCTGCAAGCAGTGCTTCTGGGCCTCTCTGCTTCCCATTTCACCAGTTTCGCAAGCGTGATGTGGCTGTTGAGTGATTCCAGCTTTCTCCACTTAGAGTATCCTGGCCGAAGAGGAGCAACTAAAATAACCGCAGACCAAAGGAGCTGGTCAGCAGGGAGGGATTCAAAGAAGTGAAGGAGAGCGGGTAAGAAGCAGCTATCTAGGAGAGCAGCACTGCTACAGAGACTCACAGGCTACAGACTCCTCGCACTTGCTTGTTTTATCACTTAACAAGTTACTTGGCCTCCTGTGAAATCTGTTTTGCTGTCGTGCGGAGCATGTGACCTTTCCGCTGCCGTCAGTGTCCCGGGGATCCTGTTTCCCAGCACCACGTGCCGTGCTGCCGGCTCTGCCGTCGGCGTGTGCGGTTCCCCGCCGCGCAGGCCGGCCTTGCTCTGCGGCCCTTTGCGGGGACGGAGCAGGCGGCTGCCTGGGACTTGGGAGCGGGTGAAATCCCGTCCTCGGCTCATCCGCGCCCAGGCTCAGCCTGATGCGAGGTTTATTGCGCAGAAATAATGAACTTCAACTGAAGGAAAACCCTGGAAAAGCCTGGAAAACTTGGGAGCTGACAAGCGTATGTGTTCCCGAAGGGGGAATCTTTCCTGGGTTAGATGACGCTCAACCAGGCAAATGTTTTGAAGCTCCAGGTGCCTGAGTTTCCAGACGTATTTTGTCTGCACTCGGTGTTTCAGCTTTCACCTAGTTTTCACCTAGAGTACCCCGTCTCTCCTCTTTCACGGTGATCAGGCTCAGGTGTATTAGCTGGTTGACTCTCACTCCTCAGGCTCCTGACATTGCACATCATGAAGATGCCATGTGTCTCTCCTGGCTGTTCCCACACACGTGGCGGTGCCCTTGGTGTGCTAGTCTGCTGAGGTATTTCATGCTCCATAAAAAAGGCAGGAAAGACGTGAGATGTGGGCAAAGCGGGCTGGATCCAGCATGGGAAGTTAAGGGCTGAGGTCAGGGGTGCCTGATGGGCTGTTTGCAGACCAAGGGAAATGAGCTTGGCACTGGAAAGCTGCTAGTAACATGTCTATGGGCCAGATTTACTGAGGAGAGATGGAGACTCAGCTGGATTGTGGCCAGCCATGAATAGTGCATGTAGGTCTGGAGCCTCGGTGAGGTTACAGAAATACCAGAGAGATTCAAGCAAACACCACAAGAATGATCCACGTTGGAAAATGGCCTTCCCGGCATGGCTGCCATAGCTCAGCTGACTCCATTTGTTCAGGAGCACCGTGTTGAACCCCTTACAGGAATCACCTGCAAACAGAAAAGAGTGTTTGCATGCAAGTGCTGAAAATCCCAGCAAACATAGGCTTGAGCAGGGCTCCTTCCATCTTGCTAATGATGTTTTCAAGATGACGTTCAAGCACAAGAGCATTTCCCAGCCTCGGCATCGCATGGAGTTTGCAAGCCAGGAGCGGGTCCTCCCAGGAGATGTTCCTGGAGGAAGTCGGTATGGGAAGGGTGATGCTTGGCATGCTGTGTGTCTGCCGAGTACCCCGTCTCTCCTCCTTCACGGTGATCGGGCTCACGTGTATTAGCTGGTTGACTCTCACTCCTGCAGTTGACAGAACTAGAGGAAACTGAAGCATCGAAAGTTCCACAGGAACTTAAGGAAAAATTTCTTAGCAGTGAGGGTGCCAGAGCACTGGAACAGGCTGCCCAGAGAGGGTGTGGAGTCTCCTTCTCTGGAGATCTTCAAACCCGCTTGGACGCAGTCCTGTGCCACGTGCTCTAGGTGACCCTGCGTGTGCAGGGGGTTGGACTAGATGATCCCTAGAGGTCCCTTCCAACCTTGGGCATTCTGTGATTCTATGCAGTCCTACATCTAGAAGAGCAGATCTTCTTCAGGGCTCAGGAAGGACCTGGATTTCTCCTTGAAGCTCAGCTGGTTGGGACGTACATTCCACTTAGTTTTCAAGGAAGTAACAGCATCTTTAATTTTTTTTTTTTTAATAGCAAAGGGATGCATCAGAATTAGTGCTCAAAACACAATGACTCCCTTCCTTTGGATAACTGGTGAAAGAAACAGGGACAGAAAGGACAGGGCCTCACCTTGCTTTATGGTATCTCGTTTGGAACAGAAGTGTTCTGCAAATGGGACTAGAGAGCTTTGTACTCCTTGGAAATTGATGCAATTAGCAGGCTATAAAGTTGTGCAAGAAATATCCCTCCTTGTGTGGGCCAGCATGGGGTGCAGTGTCTTCCTGCCAAAAGAAACCCACACTTGTGCAAGGAATATCCCTCCTTGTGTGGGCCACCATGGGTCTTCCTGCCAAAAGAAACCCACACTCCTGCATTTAGCTTAACTGATAATAGCAGTTAAACCCCACCTTCTCTGCAATGGGATGATACACCCAGCCAGGAGAGCAGACTCTCCTGTTCCCACCCATTCGAGCAAGCTCTCTTTATCCCAGTTCCCTTTGGACAAACGCCCTGCTGCTCTGCTGTCTTCTGAAGTAGGTGTTTAATTTGCCATCTTAGACTCTTTGGGCTCAGGAGAAATTTTAGCAACCAGTTTGGCAAAGAGAGTTTTGTCCACGATGTGGTCAGGCCCCATTCAGAACTGATGGGCTGCGGGGTGGTCTCGCCTTGAGAAATCTGTGCCTGCTGAATGGCAGGGATGCCTTCAGGATGCCGACAGCGCTTATTTGGGCCACTGCTATGTCTATAAATAACCCCCAGGTCAACACCGGGGAAAGCAGGCACTCGTGGGGCGCTCTGCCCTACGCAAGACCACACTCCAACCGCTCACTTTGGCATCCACCTGCTTTTGGAGCACGAATGAGACAAGGGGATTGCCCAGAAATGAACGTTGCTGATGCAATGCCGCGCTCATGTGACGCTTTCTAACCTCTTTGCTTGCCTCCCTCCTGGTTCATCCGGCTCCAGCCCTGATCGTCACCCGGGTATTTTAGGGAGTTCCTTGCTGGATGCATCACCTATGCAGAGGTGACAAATGCTGGATGGCCACTTCCCAAACGGGTTGTATCTGCCACGTGGTGATTAGGGAGGGTTGAGTTTCAACTCGTTCATTTGTGCTTTGTAGCTATTTGCTGCTGTAGACACTACATAAAAATGAAGAGTTGGTTTAAGGTTGTGGGTATTACCTGGCGAGCACAGCTCCAAGTGCGCTGTGGCTCCCAGCAAACAGCAGGTTACCAGCACAGCGTTGTTCAACACAGACACTTTGTATTGTAATTACTCACCGTTGGTACAAAGTTGATGACTCTTCTTATTTTCCATTTGGTGGGGCGGTCTAAATAGACTGGCTGCCAGGGCATCTCTGCGTATATCCCTATTTTAGAAGAGATGCAAGGTCAAAACCAGATGTCTGTCTTGCTCTTTCTTTCTGGTTCGATCTGTAGTTCATCCTTTTCCTCCACATGTGTTTCCACTCATCTTCCTAAGCCCAAAGCTGCTCCCTGTCAGCTTTTGCAAGCCACAGCCTTTCGTCACCCTCGTGGCTCTCAGTCCCGTGCGAGAAGATGGTTCCACCAGGAGATCCTGAGGGCATCGCAGAGGCTCTGCCTTGTTCAGGCTTGTTCTTCCCTGAAATGCTGCAATAGCTCATGCTAAGCTTGCCTGGACATGCAGTGTGGCTAAGAGCTGGAAAATGTGCCAGAATGGAAGAGTAGGGATGTGGTCAAGGACAAGGGTGAGGACCAGGAGACAAGGGGACCTGTGCCAAAGACACAAGGACTTGGAGCAAGGCGAACTGCACATGCTGCATCCTCTGCGTGTGGTTTCTATCTTTTCTTATCCTTCCCTGCTGTTCTCTTGCAGGGGCTGCTTGTGCTCGGGTGGGCCCAGGGCTGTGGGCTGTCAGCGGTGTTCCCCTTGGCACGATGCTGTCAAGGACGTCAGCTCTTGGTGCATCCCCATGTGGCAGCTCGTTTCTGCGTGGGTTGGAGACGCTCCTTGAGGAGCTTCCCCAGCAGCTCTGAGCTGCGGTGACTCAGAGCGGCTGCGTCCGCAGCGGGAGGAGCTCCGTGCCCCATGCCAGCCTCGTGCCTCCGTGCCCTACTTTTCCCCTCAAAAAGACTAGCCAAGGTTGCCTTTTCCCATAGCCTAGGTAGAGTATGTAGTCATATGGATAGGTTGCCCTGCTCCACGTCTGCCTTGTGCAGTTAGTCCAGGAATACCATTTTCTCAGCAATTTGATAGCCAAAGCTTGCCCAGATCCTTCAGAACAGACCTTTTGGTGGCAAAGTCCCATGGCAAGCACAAAAGCTGCCCAGTACCCTACGCCCATTGCCCGCAAGGCCAGCATTGCTGCCAGGGTGGAGCTGACTCGTCGTAGAGGAGGCTCTGCCCCTTGCAGAGCAGCTAAAGGTAACTTCAGGTCTGAAAATCCTGCATAAGGAGGCCTTCAAAACTTAGGTCCTTTCATAGGAAAAGACTTGGATTTTTTAGGGAGCGCAGAAATGGTTCTTTCAGAAGTTTGCTGGTGCTTCTCGGTGTTCAGAGACGTTGAGATGAGGCAACCCTCTGGTTTTGCTGCCTGCTTGTGAAGGGGCATGTGATGAACTTCCCCTGACGGTGGGAGCGGAGCTGCTGGTGGAGAAGCAGCCTCAGCCCATGCAGCTACGCTGAGGAGTCGCAGAGGGTTGGACTCTGGGAACTGGCTGCAGGGAGGGCTGTTACAAAGACTGAAATGATCTAAGTTATTTTGGGGAAGGAAGGAAAGGGAAAGAAGAACCACTTGTTTTTGCTCATCTCTTTTGCATGCCTAAGCTCAGCATCTGTAGTGAGAAAATCCTCCTGTCAGTGACCAAGACAGGCACAAGAATTTTCTTCCAGCATGACCTTCCTAAGGAGCATGCAGGCATGGAGTGTGGCTCTGTGGTTCCTTGTTGGAAGCTGTGTTGTGAAAGAAACTCATGTTTTAAAAGAACATGTTTCTATTTCATTTTTTCCTGCCCTCATTTCCACATACTGCAGAAAATCCGCCTCCTCCACTCAGGGGTTGGAAGAGGACCAGCTGCATTTCACTCACGCCTGCAGCTCGGGAGGAATCCAGCCTTTGCTCCAGCCAGCAGCCTGGCCAGACATTTATTCTACAAACCACCTCATTCTAACCAGTCTGTGTTTTTTTTCCTCCATCCAAGAGGAGGTTCCTCCATCTCCTCCAACCCAAGGGGCTCCTCCAGGCTCAGAAGTCCTCTGAGATCCCCTGTCTCTATCCATCACTTGAGGGAGACGGCTCTAAGTTATGACTTTGTTCCTTCCACCTGCGTCCTTGATGCAGGAACCCGTTTGAACACTGGCAGCACGTGGCTCCTGGAATCGTTTGTGGGTACTGGGGTATGAGGGCTTTCTCTTCCCACCGCATCATCTCTCTCCAGACATAGAAAAAGACCACACGTTGCAGGAGAACCTGCAGACCATTCTGAAACCAACCTTTATTGCACGTTTCCTGCTCCAGGGAATTTACCACCTTGCTTGGATGAATTTGGAACAGGTATAATTGGGCTGCGAGTTCAGATGAGGGAATTTGGCCATGATTCTTCCAGCTCAGCAGCTCTTTGTCACGTAAGGGATGGGACCAGCTCCCTGCAGGAACATTCCTGACTCTCCTGTCTTAGCTAAGAGCTGCCATTCTCTGAAGAGATAAGAGATCTTCAAGCTAGGAGGACATTGGACATAGATATATTCATATTTTTAACAGCATTGCTGGGAATGGATCCCCCAGGAATGGTGAAACGTTCTCTGTCCCCTTGATGAATTTTACATCAAGACTGGGTGATTTCCTCAAAGAATTTCTGTGGTTGTAGTAGTTGTTCAAGTGGAGAAAACAACTTCTGACTTAGGGAGGCAAGTGACAAACACAGTCAAGTTTTACAGTGCCTCAACACGATTCTTTCAGTGCAGAACTTGGCTGCAATTGTACTATGGTATCTTTGCTCTTATCCAGTATTTTGCCCAGGTAAGTCCTAAGGTCTTGCTGATATCTCTGCGGCAACAGGGTTTGTTCTGGTGACATGAAAGCTTTGAACAATCTGAGCCTGAGGTCAGGAAGCAGCTACGTTTGAATCACCACTCTGTGACTATCAATACAGGTTGTGTGTTTGAATCACCGCGCCACGACTGTCACTATGGGTTGTGTGTTTGAATCCCCTCTCTGTGACTGTCAATACGGGTTGTGTGTTTGTGTGTTCATGGCTGTTTTTTCCTAGAGCAGCTCATGATTTTGGGATAGAAACCCACAGCTTGGAGGGGATACCACATTTTTCTGTACAGGCTTCATTATTTTTTAATCTAATTTTATTTTTAGTCTTAAATGTTAACAAGTGAGAGTTGGCAAGGACATATAAGATCATAAAATTTGTGTTCAAGTGATGTGTTGCCCATGCTCACTTACCTCCACAAGAGCAATATAGTGCTGAGATTACATCCTGGGAGAGCAACCCGTGGAGCAAAGCATGTGCAAGGAGCTAGACAGATGTCCAAGCTCTAGGGACAAGAGAAGGGCCATGGGCAGCCGGGAGGGGGAACAGGATTTGGGTATAAGATGATTTTTAGGATTTCTAACGAGTGATATTTTGCAGAAACAGAAAAACAGTTTACACTGTGTCAAGTCTCCAAGACTGAGTTGTCAGCAGGTTGCAGGGCCAGCACTAACCTCGGAGCTAACTTCACCAGCCTCTTGCAGCTGCAGACAGGTTGAGGATGAGTCAGGCTGTCCTGGTTTTCGAGAAAGCAGCAGCTCCATGACATAAGGCCCTAGCAGCCACGTAGCCTCACCCCAGCAGAGAAAAATCACTCCAGGTGGATTTGTCTGTCTTACTCTGAACTGCTTTGCAATGGCTAAACCACTGTGGGAGACCAACCAAAAATCCTCTTGTAGTGTTAGCTCTAAGGGAGAAGGCTGGGCAGCCCATCTGCCCTGCAAAAGGGGAAGTTGCTTGTGCTGGTTGGTCTCTAAAATGTGCATGAATCTGTGGGAGTGAGGTTCTCCCTGTGTGTCGATGCCTTTAGAGTCCTATCAAACCCAATTGCTGCACCCTAGAGGTAACTTGTGTCACAAGTTAGCAAGCCGAGAGTTCCAGATGCTGTTTCAAACGCCGGTTATGGATGTGCAGGCGTCTCTGACTATCCCATTGGTGAGTTGCAGAGGGCTGTTTCAGCCATTTTCTCTTCCATTTGCAGCTGCAGAGCTACTTTGCTGCCTGTGAAGATGAGACACCGGCCATCAGGAACCACGACAAGGTCGTGCAGCGGCTCTGTGAACATCTGGACCATGCTCTGCTCTATGGGTGAGTGCAGCCCAACACATTTTGAGCCCACAGGATTTCCCAGTGGACTCTCCGGTGCTTCCCGCCATGCTTGGCCTGCAGAGATGTCTTGGCTTGCCAAAGCCTAGGGGAGCCAGGTAAGGAGTAATTGGGATGGGGATAAAGAAGCCTTAATCCTCTTCTGGGCATCTTTTCTTCCAGGCTGCAAGATCTTTCCTCAGGCTACTGGGTACTGGTTGTTCACTTCACCCGCCGGGAAGCCATCAAACAGATCGAAGTGCTTCAGCATGTGGCCACCAACCTGGGACGCAGTGAGTATTTGCGGATGCTGCCTTTGATGACAAACATTGGCTTTGGGACACCCAACAGGTCATCCTGGACACACATTTGGGGCCTGGGGCTCCAGGCAGCCCTGGAGGGTTAGCAGGCAGCTCAGTGCTGGGTCCAGCTCACCCTTTTTTCAGGCCAGAGAGATGGGTGTCTACACGATAGCGCTAGAAATACAGAACCAAAGCGGAGGGCTGTCCTTCTGAAGATGAAAAAATCAACAATCACAGTTGCCACTTGCAAACAAGGTGCCCCCAAGTGTCAGCATTTGGGTTCTCAGATCTGCAGCTGGAAACTCGGTGCTCCTCTGGATCCTAACAGCAGACCTCAAACACAGCCTGAAGGAGCTGTGCTGAGCCTCTCTGTGGTGTGTCTCAGCCACTTCCAAGATTTGCAGTGCATCTTAGGACTAGGTGCTGAGCAGGCAGAGGCCTAGCCATGCTTCTGCTTCTGCCAAACCGAAGCCATCAGCTGAGGAGTGCTTTTGAGAAGGATTCTGGCAGATAGGATGCAGGGGTGTTACATCTATCTCACCCCAGAACATCTTGCTGTAGCCATTTTTCTGCCTGATGCTTATTTTACCCTGCTACAAATTGCCAGCATGCACCAAGGCTGCTTTTGGGACTGAACAATGCCCAGAGACCTGTTCCACACTGCCAGATTGTCCCAACTTCCTTCAGCTCCCAAGTACTGGTGAGAGCGGAGCTAAGTCCAGGCCCCACCAATCACCTCTCTCTGCACCAGTGCTTTGTGTGATGTCCCAAACTGCGTCTGCACTGACTTAGAGTGATTCTCCCTCTGTATTTTGTGGCTGCTGCTCCTGTTGAAAGTGCCACCAGGCTCTCATCACACTAAGGACACATTTATGCGGCTCTTTCTCGGTCGGCTGTCATATACCCTCTTATCAGACCATGAAACTGCCCATTCTTTTTCCTCTGGTGTTTTTCCCACAGGTTTTCCCAGCAGTCAGTTGCTCTCCTCAAATGAATGCAAATCTTATATTTTTTTTATGAATTTGTGATTATTTACAGGTTTGCCTCTCTTCTCTGGAGATCTACAGATAAATCTCTCTGCTGCTTTGTTTTTAGGCCGGGCCTGGCTGTACCTAGCCCTTAATGAAAACTCATTGGAGAGCTATTTGAGGCTATTTCAGGAGAATCTAAACCTGCTGCACAAGTACTATGTCAAGTGAGTATCCCAGCTTATTTTTGTTTGGACTTTTGGGCTTTGTAATCCCTCCCTTTCAGAAGCCTATTTTTCTGATGGGGAACAAGCAGTTGATCAGAGTCTGATCTTTCCTTGTGGGGTTTGTAGAGGTCCTGCAAGATCATTACAAGGTTCTCAGAGGTGGAGACACCGTCCTATAACAGGGCCTACAAGCCTCTCTTCTATTCACTGCTTCTGCTCCCAGCCCTACACGTACCTTTTATATCCTTCTGTGTTTTTCAAGAAGCTGCTGAGCACTGGGGCTGTTTGCACTGTGGCTCAGGACATGCCACCAAGACTGAGGAAACAGAAGGGTGCTTGTAGTGTTTTTTTTCCCTTTTCCACTCCTCTAAAGCTCTTCTGTATTCTCCACATTGCAGGAACGCCCTGGTTTGCAGTCACGATCATCTGACCTTGTTCTTGACACTGGTGTCTGGGCTGGAGTTCATCCGCTTTGACCTGGATCTGGTGAGGGGCAGTATTTTTTATCTAGGTGTCTCAGAGCAGCAGCAACTCAGAGGCTGACTCACTCTGTGCCCTTTTCCCTGCAGGATGCTCCTTACCTGGATCTGGCACCGTACATGCCAGATTACTACAAGCCTCAGTACCTGCTGGACTTTGAGGAGCGCCTGCCCAGTTCAGCGCACGGCTCGGATAGCCTGTCCCTCAACTCCTTCAACTCGGTCACCTCCACCAACCTGGAATGGGATGACAGTGCCATCGCTCCATCCAGCGAAGGTAAGCAGCCTCAGGGGGCTGGGGATTTGGGGATTTTTGTTTTGTTTTGCTGGGGTACAGTAAGAGCTTCAGAGTCAGTGCTGCACATTCCCACTCCCCCATTGGCTGAACTGGTGGCCGGACAAGAGGTAGGATGATGTGGCAAATGGTGGACCAGAGCAGAGGAGGAGAGCAAAGAGAGACCCAGAAGTTTGTCTTTGAACTGCACTTCCACAGCCAGCAGAAATGAGAGGGCAGTGCTGCACTGTGATTTAAGCTGTAAACACCCTCTTGCACTGGAACAGGCTGCCCAGGTGGAGCCACCGTCCCTGGCAGTGTTCAAGAAACATGTAGAGGAGGCACTTGGGGACATGGCTTAGCAGGATGGTGTTGAAGGGTTTACAGCTGGACTTGAAGATCCTGAAGGTCTTTTCCAACCATCATGATTCTATGATTCTATTTTACCTGGGACAGGGAGAGGAGGACATCCTATGCCAGTTCATCAGGCATCATCCATGTGTTTTGGAAAGACTGGTGAAATTTCCCCATGGAACCAAAGCTGGGCCCATATCTGAGCATGAACCTCATTTCAGTGCAGGTACACAGGTCTGCAGGGGACCTTTTTTAAGTGCTTGTTCTGCAGTTCAGGGCTCCATATATGCTAGAGATGGAGGGGAATAGTTTCCAAAGTCTTTCCTCCATGACTGCAATCTGAGAAGGAGGCTGCCAGTCCTCCCAGAGATGCTGCTTTATTGTTCATGCATCTTATCTTGAGCAGCCTCTTAAGTTTTTGGGCTTAACTCCTTATCTGCATCAGGGCTTGTATGTACTGAGGGTTATTCCTGATGGACTGAGAAGAAATTTGCCGTACATCTGCCCCCTTATCCCGACCCAGGCTGGAGCAGGGAGCTCCTGCAGTACCTGAAGCATGTTCACATGAAGAAACAGCTGCTGCTGTTCTGAGTCCAGAATACATTTGACCGGTTTCTTTTTGGAAGAAGTTTCAATGGGGCAAGATCAGGAGGCTCTGGGATAGACGCAGTAATGTGTTAATTTGATGCAGTGAATTCAGGACTGAGTCCACATACAGAGAGGTTCCCCCCACACAAAGGTCTGCCCAGCCTGGAAGTAACAGGCTGCCTTTCATCACCAAAATTAACTGATCCTCCATTCTTTACAAGATAGAAACTGCAGTCCTTAAAGACACTGGGAAGGAACAGACAGGGAGGCAAGAGGCAGATGCGCGGTTGGGCATGCGCACCGTTTCGGCGCCGTGTAGCTGTGACCCTCCGCACTGCTCTGCTCATCCGTGGTGCCCGTGCTCACGCTGCACGTGTGAAACGGGGCCGTTTGCCATCGCAGAGGGAGCAGGGAGGCTTGTGCTTGGCCAGGATGCTCGGGGCAGCAGCTTCTCGGATCGAACTGTGACGGTTTCTTTATGTGCCAAAGCCCTGCCTGTTCCCTCCCTCTCCCAGCCAGCTCCCAAATCCCTTGGCATGACCGGCCCGTTGGCAGCATCTTGGGTAAGTTGGAGACAACATAAGGAGCCCATCCCTAAAGGTCAAGGGATGAAGCTCTTTGGTCCCCAGAGACTTTGCAAAAACAGATGTTTCACTGCATGTTGCCCCCCTGTGGCTTATTTTCCTGTTCCTCCATGAGCAGAACATGTCCCGGTGCCCGCACCTCTGCCTGTCGATATCAGTTGGGCAGGGGGTGTTGTTTGGGATAGCCTGCACTCTCCAACCCGTTCAGAGAGTGGACAGAAGAAGGATTTGAAGAAGGGGTCCAAGGCGTTCTGGAGCTAGAATCCGATTTCAGCATCACCCTGGTTATCCGCTGTGTCCAGGCAGTGGTTGGGATCTGTGTCTCAGCTTCCCCATGTGCAGATGGGACACAGAAACGCTGTCCCCAGCTGTGGGAGCAGGAAGGCAGCTGTGTCAGATTCTTGCAGCACAAACATTGCTGCCGTTCTCCCCACTTGTCTCAGTGGGGTCTCCCCAGCCTCCATGTGCCCTTTGGCTTCATTAACTGTTTCACTGCTCAGCGTTTTGACAGAAGGGTCTTGCTACCCTGGGAATGCAGGTGGAGTTTGGGATTTTAAGCTCAGAGGACAAGTTTATCCCCTTAATCAGACCCCTGGCTTTACAAACATTAATGAATCAAACGTCACAGTAGCTGTGTGAGGTAAGTGTGAAGTGGGGAAACTGAGGCACGGAGCACTGAAACTGCTTCCCAAAAGGGTTCCCTGATTAGATCAGTGTTGGGGTTGGATACGCAAGCATTGAATGACACCATGTTTGCTTTCCAGCAACTCACTCATCCTTTGCTGGTCCCGTTGTAGCTCCCACAACGCCAACATCCAGCAGTAACAACCATCGTGCAGCTGGTTCCCATTTGTATCCACGTTCCCTAACTTTTCTCATGCATTTCAGATACCAATGGAAGGTTGTTTCATTTCTCTCCCCGACTATCTCCCTCCCCAGTCTCACCCCTCACATGCTCCCCTGTCCCCCTACCCTCCCCGCTACTTGTGTTTCTAATCCTGAGTTTTATCCCTCGTTTTTGTAGATTATGATTTTGGAGATGTCTTTCCAGCAATGCAGTCCATGCCCAGCAGAGACTGGGAAGGTGGGACATACTCATGTGTTACAACCCTTTGGTTTTCTCTCTGCATTGCTGCTATCCTGAAGCTTGCTGCATGCTCCTCACTTCATTTCTTAACCAGTAAGCACCACATTGCACTGGAATTCAGCAAGGCAGAAAAGAGGCAAAAAGATCCCCCTGATCGGGAGCTCATGCATCTCATCCCTGATGAAACCATGCACACAATTTTTACTGTTATTTCGAGTGTGGATCAGCTACAACTGGCTTTTAGAGCCAAGTGTACGTGCTCGTGTTAGAGGAATTTGTCCTTCTTCCTCCATGGGAAGGTTTATGCCTACACTCATATCTTTGCAACCAAAATCTGGGCACAGCCTTCAATCTGAATGGCTTCGGCCATACCACCTAAATATTTGGGGAAGTTCTGCCTGAATTCCATGTGGATGGTCCCCAGACTCTAACATGCTCCTTTTGTCTTCTCTCTTACCCACGCACAGAACTGTCTTGTTGTCACAGTACAGCGTGAGCAGCCAACCTGTTCCCAGCTGCACCCTGTGTGCTGCCATCACGGGCAAGTCCTGCCAAGCTCGGAGAGGGGACTGCCCTTCCACCAAGGCCTTGCTGTCCCAATCCACCTGGGAAGGGCCGGGATGGAGCAGCCTGGAGTGTCTCTTGGCAGCTGCTCTTCCCTGCAGTGAGGGCAAGGGCCAGTGACCTCCCTGGTGCCAATTTCACGTGTCAGGCAGAAGACTCAGGTTGTCTCTGAGCTCCTGATGGAGTAGGTGATGATGGGCAGCATGGATGTATTCCTTGCCGTTTATCCATAGTCGTTTTGTTTGGAAGGGGATTCACTGCCTACCGAGTGGTTTCTCGTTGGCTTTGGAAATGAATGGTGTTGGAGAAGAGAAAGACGGGGGCTGTCCTTCCTTTAACCTTGAATTTGTGGGCAGATGCCACTGAGCATGACTCCTACAGCCCTTTTCTGATGCTCATTTTCTCTGTTAGGACTAACGGGGCCTGCGCAGGTGAGCGCTGCGTCCTCCCTGGCGCGTGCAGCGCCCGGCGTGCGCCGTGCGAGCAGAGCCAGGGGCTCTGCCATCACAAGCCTCTTCCTAGGAGCAGGGAGCACGGAGCGGTGTGGAACACAGTGTCCCTGCAGCTCTGACAGCCCCGAGCCTTCCCGCTTTGTCCCCCCGTTTTGGGGAGTGGGCCAACAGGTTTCTGATAGTCTGTGCAGCCGTTCGGGGTAAAACACTGCTCGTCTCCCTGCTTCTGCCCCCGGGACCCCCAGATGGGACCTTGTCCCCAAGCCTTGGGTGTGTATCCAGAGTTCAGACCCAAGGGAGGTCGGGTGCCGAGGAGGCTCGACCTTTTGAGCCACATCTGGGAGGTGCAGCTGTTTCCATCGAGGTTTCCCTGTCGTCTCACCAAGCAGCGCTGCGGCCCCGAGATCAGCGATTCCTGCGTGGGGATGCTGCCTCTCTTTCCTGGGGATGCTGCCTCTCTTTTTTAATCCACGTGCAGGCTCCCGGGCGACTGAGCTTTTGTTTCCAGGCTTTTTCTTAATCACAGTGGGTGCGAGACGCAGAGCGACGCTGGTTTGCCCGCCGGGCTCTGTCCCCCTCGCAAAGAGCACAGGACAGCGGTGCTCTGCAAGCCATCCTATGACCATGTAGTGCCTGGCCTGAGCCCCCAGCGCGCAGCTTTGCTTGATTTAACATCCAGCTCTTTCTCCAGGGGTTCTGGGGCTGGCAGCAACATCCGATGTTGACCTCACTTCTCCGCTCTTGTCTTTGCCAGATGGAGACCTCACGGATACGCTCAGCTGCCCGCGCTCCACCGCGTCGGAGGCCAACGGCAGCAAGGCCTCTGTGAAGAGCCCCACGCAGCGCTACAACCCCTTCAACGAGGAGAAAGCCGACGTGCCGTCCTCCGCCGAGACCACCCCTGTGCACACGGCTTCCCAGGAGAAGGCTGAAGCCACCCCTGAAGGCACCGACCAGTCTGAGAGCTGCATGGAGCTGGAGGTCATCAGGTAGGGACTGAGCCCCCTGGGTGGCATCAATCTCTTCGCCCAACAGCCCGTATCGGAGAGCTGAAAGGAAGACGTAGGCTTTTAGTTTTAATATTTCTCCACTTGGTGGCAGATTTCCAGCTATCTTGGTTCTCAGATCTTCTCTCCCCTCTTTCCTGTTGTTCGTCCACGTGCTGTGGCTAAACTAGTTGATGGAGATGTGCCCACAGTGCTGTTGACCCGCGTCGGACTCCTGCAGCCTCGGGAGCTCCTGAACCCAGACCCAGAGCACAAAACTCTGTCTGCACCCCAAAGGCAACCCAGCAGGACTGGGCTTTGCCCTTGGGCCTTTTTTCTCCTGCAGCCCAGAGGCACCGCAGAGCCCTCTGCCCTGCTCTCTGCAGAAGGGGGAGCATCCTGCTCGCTTCCTAACGGGAGGAGTGCGGTGCCAAGTGCCCTGGCAGCAGTTCAGTGCCATGGCAGTTGTCTGTCCACCCACCACAGGCCGGTTTTCCCGGTAAGCTCTTCGGCTGGAGCAGGCTCCACACTGCATCTCCCTCTTCTGGCAGCTGGAGATATGGCATCCTCCATCCTATTCCCTCTCCAGGAAAACAACTTCTTTCTCAGCATCCTGCTCTCAAACAGTGATTTCTCCCATGCCAGTTTTGCTCCTCATCCCTTTGTGGATCCTCTTTGCAGCCAAGGGAGACTCAGGTTGTTACATCCAGTGGAAGACACCTCTTTACTCTTCTGGATGGGTGGAAACTGTCTCTGTGCTCTATGGGAATTTTTTTTTTCTGCCTTTAAAATGGTTGACACAGAACCTGGCAAATCCTGGCTCTGGCTAGAGAAGTGGCATCAAATAATGTTGCTGATTCCTCTGTGCTAGAGATAACCCCACAAGAGGATTGTTGGGGTGGGATGGGCCCCCCTTTCTGTATTGCAAAAATCTAAGCAAGGAAAGACGAGTGATGTCTATGTTGGTGTCTGTGCAGGTTGGCTAAGAGGAAGAAAGCGGGCAAGAAGAAGAAGGTGAAGCCAGAGGAACCGTTGAACATCCCTGCACCTGAAGTACTTGAGTCCAGCACCCAGCAGGCCGGTGGAGATAGTGGGGTGAACGGGCTGAGTGACAGAGATGACCCACATGGAGTCGATGGTCCTGCTCCTCCAGGTGAACCGAGCCCAGCCGCGCCAGAAGAGAGCACTGAGCGCTCTGCCCTTGGCCAACTGGCCTTGCGCATTCCCGAGATGAAGGACACGTCCATGGAGAGCGTGGGGCAGCCGCTGAGCAAGGTGATGGACAGGTTGAACGGGCACCTGGATCCAGGCGGCTGGAACGCCCCGCTCGAGCACCCCGGGCAGTCCTTTCGGACCGGCACGCCAGGGGAGACTCCAGATGGATCGTCCTCTGGCGACCTTAGTGAGGGGATTTCGGCCCCCATGGACTTCTACCGCTTTACCGTTGAGAGTCCAAACACTTCTGCATCAGGTGGTGGCTACCATGACTCTCCAGGGCCTGGCCAACCGCCACATGTTTCTGGTAGCCTTGAGACTCCTGAACAAGAAGAAAGTGGAGAGGGAGAGGGAAAAGCAGTTGGGGCAGTAGAAGACTCTGGAAGGGTAGCTGATGAACCCCAAGTTGGCCAGATAGAAACCAACCAAGAGGCTGTCTGTGAGCTGAAGAAAGAGCAACCCAGCCCTTCCGTGAGCAGCGCCGAGGACTCCGGTGTGGAGGAAGGTCAGGGCAGTCCTTCAGAGCTGACCCACCCCTCTGAGTTCAGGTGAGGCTGTCTTAGACTACCTCAGTTCATGGGGGCCTTGTGAGAGCACAGAGAGCATCTTCCAAACAAAACTATTCCCTTAATCCTCAGTTTGGTGGACAAAGCCCATCTTTTTCCAGGGTGAAGATGATGCTCAAGGGGTGATGGTCAGGAGAAAGTCTTGTGGTCCTGCAGGTGCCCTAACACGTACAGTTTCAATAAGGAGAGGAATACACTTCCTGGGCTCTCCTCTACCACACGTTTCTCTCTCCTGTGTTTCAGCTTGCTGTTTTCTGTCTTCAACAGGGTAGATAACAACCATCTCCTACTACTGATGATCCATGTCTTTCGGGAGAATGAGGAGCAGCTGTTCAGGGTAAGGCAGTGACACCAGGGTAGATGCCTCAGGCTGTTCTCCAAGAGTGTCCTGGGTTGTGTCCCTGCTTCAGCCATGGCCAAAGGACTCTTCTTTCCTCTCTCAGATGATCCGAATGAGCACTGGGCACATGGAGGGGAACCTTCAGCTCATCTATGTCCTGCTGACGGATTGCTATGTGTATCTGATCCGGAAAGGTATCCCTTCCCGATGGCCTCTGGGCTTGTCTGGACCACTGTAACAACCTGCAGAACCCTTATTTAGCAAGGATTTAACCCCTTGGAGGGCTGGAGAGCCAAGAGGAGAAAAGGTTGCCTGATCCCTGGCTTGCAGCCTGAATTTGGGTAGTGCTGGTCTGCTTTGCCCCCGTTCACATGGCTCTTTTTGTCTGTGCCAGGGGCAGCAGAGAAGCCGTACATGGTGGAGGAGGCCGTTTCCTATAACGAGCTGGACTACATTTCGGTGAGTGCTGCTTGGAGCAGCCGGGTGGAAGGTCAGCAGTCCTGGGAGGAGCAGGAAGAGGGATCAGGCCTCATCTGTGTGGTTGCAGGAGGATCCAAAGCCTCACATGATACCATGGGGGCTTTCTGCAAAGTTTGGCAAAACTTTGTTCCCCGTCCACTTCCTTAACCTGCCTTGTGTGTGGCGCAGGTTGGGCTGGATCAGCAGACGGTGACCCTGGTGTGCACCAATCGGAGGAAGCAGTTCCTGCTCGACACGGCAGACATCGCCCTCACTGAGTAAGCAGGGACCGTGTGGGAAACACAGCACTTGCCTTCAGGCACGTGGGGCCTGTGGCAGCAGTGGGGGCTCCCGGCACGATTTGGGAAAGGCGAGAACTCAAGTGACAGCCCCTCGCTGTCCTGCAGCCAACGAGGGGTTGAGGTTTGCTTTGAGGCCGCCCGCCGAACTCTGCAGACAGCTGGAAATGCTTTGAGCGGTGTTAAAATTTGAAAATCAACTCAAGTGCTGCAGAGGCTTCCCTGGAAATATACTGTGGTCCCCAGTCTCCCTCATGGCTGGCAGCCCCAGGACACTGAGCTGTGTGGGCCTTGCGTGCCTTGTGATGAGCAGGCATGAGGTCTTGAGTTTCAAGGTCCCAGGTCTTGAGTTTCAAGGTCCCACAGCAAGTTCCCAGGTCCGTTGTTATGCTGTGAGCTCAAGAAGGTGACCTGTACCTCTGGAGGGCCTATAAGGTCGCACTGCCATGTGGTGGGGATGTGTGTCTGTCTCCCAGAGTGCTCTTTCAGTTCACAGCTCACCCAGGTCCTTCTTGGAGATCAGACTTTGCAGCCCCTTTTGGTCTTTGGTTAATTTTTAGACCCTTCCCTCTAAAAAGTAGGTTCTCAGGGCAGAACCCCACATCCAGGGGAAGCCTTTTTGGCACTCCATCTCTCCTGGTACCGTGTCAGGCCCTGGCCTCAGTGGAGATCTCTGTCTTCTTCTCAGGTTCTTCCTCGTCTCCTTGAAGTCGGCCATGATCAAAGGGTGCCGGGAGCCCCCTTATCCCAGTATCCTCACAGACGCCACCATGGAGAAACTGGCGCTCGCTAAGTTTGTGGCCCAGGAGTCCAAGTGCGAGGTGAGCTGGGCTGCTCCAACCATCACTAAATGTGGCAGAGGCTCATGGGAGAATCCCTCCCGTTCACTTCTCTGCCCGTTTGCTGCAGGCCTGCGACGTGGTCGTGCGTTTCTACGGCCTGGTCCACTGGGAGGACCCCCTGGACGAGGCGCTAGGACCCACTCCCAACAGCTGCTCCTCTGCCGAAAACACCGTCACCAAGGACGGCATCCTGCACTACAAGGCGGGCACCTCGTACCTGGGCAAGGAGCAGTGGAAGACCTGCTTCGTGGTGCTCAGGTGGGGCTACAGGGCGGGCATAGCGGGAGGTCCTGGGACCTGGAGGGCCACCTGGGAACCCGAGGTGAAGCCCCCAGGCTTGGCCGCAGGATGGCAGCCCCACGGAGGGCAGGGTGTGCTGGGGTGTTTGCGTGGTCATCGGGGCTGGGCTGACTCTGCTTGCTGACCGGGTCTCTCATTTTCCCTAACTGCAGCAATGGGATTTTGTACCAGTACCCGGATCGCACGGATGTTACCCCTCTGCTCTCCATCAACATGGGGTGAGTAGCGGGAGGTGGCAGCCTTCAAACTTGGGAGAGTTCACTGGGATCTGGGGATCAGAGCTCCTCCAGGTGTTTGGGGCTGCTGGTGCCCTAGTCCACGCTGCAGGAGCTTCATATGTGGGAGGCTGGGGAACAACTCCCTGCTCACTCCTGGCTGGGCACAGATACGCATTTGATTTGACTCCAAGCCTGTTGTGGAGATGGGGTGGTTTCCTCCCAGATTTTGCATGCCAGGACAACCTTGTGGTAGGGGATCGGCCTCTGATGGGCCACGAGTCCTCCTCCAAGAACCACACTGGGAGGTCATTGCAACCCACCAACTCCCGTTGAACTCCAACCCGAACGGGTCCAACTCCCGTTCCAGCACTATGTGCAGAGCTGGGGCTGCTCTTGGAGCATCCACATGGGGTGCTGGGAATCTGCTTCAGGCCCTAAAGGCAGATAGAAGCCGGTGGTGGGGGGAAAAGGGAAGCGATGCAAAGCACAGGGACAGCAGATGGAGGCAGGGGCTGGTCTGTCCTGTTCTCCCCTGCTGATCTCCACCCTTCTCCTCTCTCCCAGAGGTGAGCAATGCGGGGGATGCCGGCGCTCCAACACCACCGACCGGCCCCACTCCTTCCAGGTGATCCTGACGGACCGGCCCTCGCTGGAGCTGAGCGCCGACAACGAGGCCGACATGGCAGACTGGATGCAGTACTTCTGCCAGGCCGTCTCCAAAGGGGTGAGCACCCTTCTTTGCCCAGAGCCTGCCTTGGGGCTCAGCCTTCCCTTCTGGTTATGGGACAGGGAGTCGCAGGGAATGAGCTTCCCAAAATGGGAGAAGTCAGTATGGAGCTGCAGGAAGGAGCCGGGAGTGACGATTGAGGGTACAGGACATCCACGGAAAGGGGCTCCTTCATGTTTCTTCCTCCTCGCCACCCACGCAGGTAATTCCCCAAGGCGTTGCTCCCACGCCGTGTGTCCCCTGCTGCCTTGTGCTGACGGACGAGAAGGCCTTCACCTGCCACGAGGACTGTCAGACGAGCTTCTTCCGCTCCCTGGGCACCGTGGAGCTCACGGATATCACCACCGTCTCCACGGAGGTCGGCAAGGAGTACTGTATCCTGGTGAGTGTGGTGTGATGGGGTGGAGCCTGGCTGCTCCCAGCCCGGGATCGGGCTGCTCTGCTTACCGCCTTGGGCTTCTCCCTTGGTTTTTAGGAGTTTGCTCAGGACCGCAAGCAGTTCCTGCCCCCCTGGGTCCTCTATTTTAGTTGCACTACAGAACTAGAGAGGTTCCTCTCGGCACTGAATACTGCATGGAAAAACATTTACCAGGTGAGCACCCTTCTCCCAGAGCTGCAGGGTAAACGGAACCAGGGCGCTTCACCTCCTTGCACAGAAGTGAGGCCAGCCCAATCATCCAGCCCTCCCGTAGAAAGCAGGGAGATGCAAAACTCCTCTGTGTCTGTATACCCATGGCAGACAGGATGGCCAAGACTGTTCTACCACTCCTCAGCCACCAGAGGTGACGTGCAGAGGGGATGGGAGGTTGTACCGAGGGGGAAAGATCAGGTGAGGACCAGGGGAAGGTTCCCAGAGTGAGTGCTAGAAATGAACTCCAGGACTGATAACACAAGGGACTTGCATGGCTGTTTGAGGTGGTTTTGTAATAAAAGGGAGAAGAAAGTGGAGTTTGTGACTTGTCTGGTGTCCACGTTTCAGGTAGATCTCCTGCACAAGGCCATCCTGGATGTCGCCGTGAAGAAGAAATGCGAAGACGCCCAGAGCCTCATTGACAGTGCCTGGCAGCGCAGCGACAGCCTGTGCCGTGGACGAGCCGAGCGGGACCCGTGGTGCTAACGCCAGCGGGGGAAGGACGCCTGCCAGGACGGCCCCGGGCTGCGCGG
>NW_010583441.1:49230-63316 GCF_000705375.1 Tinamus guttatus
AATGAGCTAAAGAATAAACTAGAAAATACGATTATTCTCCATAATAACATTGTGAGTTGAGTCGCCTCTTCAGCATGCCAGTTTAGAAATTTCCTGGGAAGGACATGAGCCTGAGAATGGAAATTTAAACTGCACACCTGGTCTTGTGGCTTACCCTCAGCCGAGTCCTCATGGTGTAGTGAAGGTTATTGAAATAGTTAATGAAGAGCAGGGCAAAGCTGAGCTAACGAGTCGCTGGTTCCTTGCCCGATGGTTCCGATGCGCTGGAGGTAGCGCGGGAGGTTGTTCCTTCCTAGGTGCCTGGAGAGAGCGGGTGAGCAGCGTCAGCTGTGGCCTCCTCGAGGCTGAGAAAATGTGTCTAAATCTGGTCTGCAGTAATATTTTCAGATGTGATGATGACTTTATAATAAATAAATAGATCACGGTGCCTGCTTGGGTTTCTGTATTTTGGTAGTTATTGCTTAGCCTACTACATTGAGTACTCGTCTCAGGCAATCTAATAGTGTGAAGACAACAACCCTTAATGAAAGAATAAGCTTCCTTTCTCTTCCCTTTTAAATTGAACTTAGCAGTTTAAAATTTAAAGCAATTTTTGTCACACTTAGAGCACTTGGAAACTTCCAAATCTGATCAAAATGCACTGACTGGACTCTGATTAAAAATATGGAAAAGCCAAAGCAATCCCAAACACCTGTAGAAGAAGCATGAGTTGATGATCTGCACCACTGCCTGCTCAGTTTGGAATGCCTTACTCTGCAGATGGAGAGATCTGCCTTGTTTGTGTGGTCCGATGGAGAAATCTGCCTTGTTTATGTGGTCCTTTTGGGTATCTTCTAATCCAAATATAATAGCAAAACCAAAGCACTGCCCTGTGTCTTTCCTGTGCTGTTGCTGCTGGTGCAGACACCTCCCCTGATCCTGAACAGCGACGGCTCCCAGAGCGTGCGTGGAGGCTCATTCCAGTGTGTCCTCTTTAGACTTAACCGTGGCAGCTGTGGGGGTCCTGTAATAGTTAACACAGCCAAAAATAAATCACTAAGTTGTGCATTTAGAGTAGGTCTCTTCCGAGGAAGATGTCCTCTGGCCTTGTTAACGTCTTTTTCCAGCGCTGGGATTCGAGCTCATCTGTGTTCAGCTCAGCTGTGCAAAACCTTGTCTTGATGTTGCAGCAGAGCAAAAGCTGTCGCAGCCCAACCAGCTGCAGAAACTTCCAGCATCTCAACTGTGGAGAAACTGCCTAGAGCAGGTATTTGCTGTCAACAAAGTACTTGAGTAGGTGCCTCTCGCGGGGCGGTTGTCAGCAACGGGATGTTGGTTTCCTTGAACCGACACCTGGCCTCTGTAGAGTATTGTGCTGCCAGTTGGTTTAGTCACAGCAAAGAGCACTTTCTCCAAGGTGATGTTGAGTCATGAACCAAGGAGAAAAAATATTTGTACATCTGTATTTGGGTGACTGGCTGGTGTGGCGGTATCGGAGCAGTTGGCCAGCGGCTTTAGCTTAAATATAGTTCTTTGTGGAGGAGTCTGAATTGGCTGGGAATGCACAGTTTTTTTTCTCAGGGTGATAGTGTTGTTTGTTGTTTGTTTTTTGTTTTTTCCCTCCCTGTTAAGATAGCAACATTTTTAGTAATAGGTGAGGGTTGGTGACTTGATTGTGGCTCTGAGCTCTAGATTCCATAGCTGCTTTCCAGTAGAAATTCCAGGCAATCATTTGATCTCTTTCCCTGCGACAGTTTGGAGCTGCTGTAAACGTTACAGTAGGTTTGCAGTCTAGTAGACTAGAGAGGAAATGGCAAGAGGAAGAGTTACTGGGCTCCCAGTGTGACAGGGCTGTGCACAAGATTTTCTGGTGTAACGACCTTCAGCTGCTGCAAGCAGGTGCCTTCAGCTCTTGCAGTCAAAGTGAGTCTCTCAAGGGACAAAATACAAGGTCACTTGGATGGTCGAAGTGAGGGTAGCTTTTTAGTTTCGTCTGAAATTCCTTCTTTCTGAAAATGCAAGAAAACAGAATATAAAGTTTGTGCTTCACTAGACAGGTATGAGCCAGTGAGCACCAAGACTCATAAAGCCTTAAGATGATACACATTAAAGTACTTTACAGCATGGCAGGGAGACCATAATGTTATGACTCTGCATTTTCTTCCATCTGCTACCGAATGCATGAAAGAAAACAGAGCTTGGAGAAGCAAAGCTGGGATAGGGAATTACCCTTTCACGTAAGAATGAAAAACTTGATTAATCAAGAGATTCTGCTACAGTTATGATGCAGTATGCTCCTAAAATTGAATCTGAACAAATCCTAAAATCAGTCACTCAGTAGACTGTTAGTGTTTAGAAGGTACTTAATGTGGTCCATCACCACCAGAGCTTTATTCTATGACCGGTTGCACCACCACAAAGCAGTGTAATTTATTTTTATTCCCACCTGCTCCGGAAGCAGGATTGATGCGATCTTGCTGTGTATCCATGTCCTTCCTTATCGCTTCTGAAGCCATCAGCTGGGTTCAGCTACACTTGCGGCCGAGGGGGCTCGCAGTTTCAAGGATGTGACGTTCCTGGGCGTCTCGTGCAAACAGGCAGGCTAATAGGGGAGAGAGACCTGATTAGCGGCCCCATGGAGAGAAAAGCTGCAGCAGGAGTGCAGCCCTTATTAGACATTAAAGAATCCACATGGGAGAGAAGTGTTCCTGACCGTGGGAAAAGGCATTTATTGGACGCCAGAGAATTCGACCTCAAGACGTGCATCCATAAGAAATGAGCGTTCGTTATTTCTGCTCACAAAGCCACTTTGATTTTTTTTTAATGTGTCTACCAATAAACCGAGGGATGGATGCTTATATACTTTTTCTTAATTGTGCGGAGATGACTACTAGTAAAAGTAACTTAATAACAGAGTTTCTGTCTCTTTACTGGGTGGCCAAAGCAGCTGTATGAATGAGAAACTTGGGTTGTTCAACTATATTTGCGTAGTATTTACCCATACGGTTCTACATTAAGCCCTTAAAATACAGTAAAAAATTGCCTTCCGACTATGCAGTATCACCATGTTCTGATGCAACCCTGAATTTAACTGACGTTGCAGATGAGGGAACTGCTGACTTGGGCAATGATATTAAGTGCTAGATATTGCACCAAGTACTGAGGGTGAGCAGAGGTTTTATGCAGGTAGCTTCATGTAATTCTGAAATTCAAGACCTGGGTTCAGTTTCCCCATAGACCTTCAGTCTACGTTAAGGCATTCCTAAAGTGTTCCCTCATTTTCCAGGTGGGAAGACGTTCTCGCTTTCCTGCCTGCTCTCCCTCTCACATCTTCTCCAGTGGAACATAATTTAATTTGTTTATTTATGTCTCTACCATAGCAAAATGGTGACATTGGCAATTCTACTGCAGATCAGTTGTCTTAATTGGGAATAGCTTGTTTTTTACATCCTAACATGGAGCACTGAACTGCAAAGCAGGAGGTGAATGTTTATTCGGCACAGAGTTATCTACGAAGACTATCTGATCCGTCGAGCGTGTTGCTCTTTAATAACAGAGGTATCGGCTGTATCAGTGAATGTGCCGATGCTGGCTTTTTAATTCCCCACTCTGTCATCTCCTGCGAAGGGATTACGAGTGGAGACAAAGCCCTAGCTGTTTTCGGCGTATGATAGAAACACGTGCAGTATCTCATTAGCAAACCCCTTGTTTGTGGTCAGAGCTGGGAGATTTCCCACAAAGCGCTGGCTGAGGCTAACACAAGCTGGGAAATGGAAGAGTGGATGGGGCTCCACTAATAACTAGGGTCGTGGGGGCAGGAGAGAATTAAAAAAGCAGTAGGAAAGCTGTGCTAAAGATTCAGCATAGGCATATGAGAGGTCTCGCTTTATTTCGCAACCTGGTTGATGGTTCTTATTCCTGAAGTTTCAGCATTCCCCACAGGTCTTTATGGCTCAGAGGAGCAGCAGGGTAAATGCCCCAAAGAGCTTTTTCTTGAAAGGCTGGTAAAGATTGCTCTGAACACGTGTTAAAAGCGTCTGAGATTGCAATCTGGAGGAGCAGGGGAGCTTGGTAATTAGGGCATGTTTCTGAATCACTGCTGTCACAAGGTCTGTTCTTGGGACGAGCCCGAAAACCAGGGCTCCGTGTGACCTGAAGAGCTCTTGGTTTGTGCAGTTTAGTGTTGCGAAGGGAAAGGTTTTCATGGCATTACGAAAACTATCCCCTCCGCTCGCGACAGCTCACTGGTGTGGAAACAGCAATTTTATGTGGAGAAAGGTAGAATTAGAGGCATTTAAATTGTTTTATTTTTAGCCATCCTTAAAGCAGCTGGAGATGAGCAGAGCCAATACCATACATTGAATTTTCCCGAGAGGCTGCCGGAAACGTTCCGCGTGTCGCTGGTGGCCTTTGTGCTGGAACCCTCGAGCTTGGGAATTAGTACAAAGATGTTGGCTTCGGTAGGACCGGCTGCTCCGTAACAAGAGCTCTCACCAAACCGTCCAGGTAGCACCGGCTTTTGGGTCTTCTGGAGTCCAGCTGGGGCTGTCAGTGCCAGTCAGCTCCTGCGTTTGCCAATAAGCAGTGAGGTATCATTTACCAAATGAAGATCTTTTCCAGGTTTGTTTTGCGTGGCAGCCTTACGAGGACGAGCGGTGAGGAGGAGCAATTACAGCGCATCGTGTGACAGCTCCTCAGATGGTTGTTAAAGCTGAAGTGGTGTTTTCCAGAACCGTGGAATTCAGGAATGCAGTTTTGTATCTCTTATGAAATGATGTTTCAATTAACTTGTGTTATTTTCCTCCCATCCTTGTTCCCTTTAAGAACTAAAAGGATCCCAGACTATCTAAATATTTTTCCTGGGCAAGGCAGTTAAGCAGCTAGAGTGCAAATGGAGCATAAAACATGGCAGTGTGCAATATCTGCTGTCAGGCAATGTTATAGCTATTTTATATTGTGTGTTTTTATGTTTTCTTGAGATTAGCAAATGCCTGGGAAAAAAAAAATGTGGAATGGTAATAGGAGCCTGTATAGTAGTATTTGTACATCTTGTGTTGCCCTGTAACTGGAGGTCCACTTTGGGGAGGGGGAAGTACAGGACTAGAATAGTCCCCAGCGTGGAAGATTTGGGCTGATTGGTAGTTACAAATATGGAGAAGAGACGCAGGCATCTGGATAAGTATTATTTCAGCACACGTTATTTTGTTATGAAGTAGCAGCAAAATAAGAGGAATGTGATTGGTCACGAAAGGCTTCAAACTGTGTACATGATGTGCTGAATAACGTGGGCCCTGGCTTGTGCTACGTATAAAATAATCAGGGAGGAAGGGGTTTGAGAGTTGCGCGCACACTGAAAAGCAGCTGTGCGCTTCAAAGGGCTGCAGACGGCTGCCTTCAGCCGAGGTGAACCCCAGTGAATCCAAAATATTCCCGTGTCCGCCTGTATCAGAGCGTCCCGTCAGATCACACTCTTAATGAGCGATGCAGAGGCAAACACAAAATCCTATGAACTGCCTCTGCTCTGGTGACGCGCCTTGCATTTAATAGCGTTTGGACTGAGGTGTTAGCCAACTCATCGTGAAATTAAGGTGTTTTTGTAAACCAGGATGTAACTGGCCTGTAAAATTCAGGAAGAGCAGAAATGGGTAGGAAGGGTTTCCCCAAGCATGGCGAGAGCACAGTCCAAGAAATAAGGAGGTAATGTAATTTAAAGTGTAATTCAAGGAAAACAGAGAGTTTAAGGTAAAAAATCTATGCTTCTCTTCCTGCTTTTTAAGCAATGCTTTCCTATTTTGCATGCATAAGCTAATAAAGATCCTAATCAGTTTCTAAAATAACGTAGCCATGTGGAAACATTCGCATGCTGAATATTTGCTGGCCAGTATTCTCATAGCCCCTCCTTTGTTTGAAACGGTTTTGCTTGGCAGAAACAAGCCAGGGAACGGAGCGGTTAGAGGAAACCCCCAGCCCCAGCAAAATGGAAGAGCGAGGAACGCAGGAACGTGGGCACTGAGAGGTGGCTCCTCGGCGCTGCCCTGGCCGCCTGGGGAGGAGGAAGGAGAGCGGCCCCGCGTTGGCGGCCGTTCCCAGCCCGGCTGTTGCTGTTTGGGTGGATGGGCTGCATGGAACAGGCGGAGCGGCCGTGCTGGGAGCCTGGGCACGTTTCAGCTGCCTGCTTGTGCAGGTGCTTTTTGGTAGCGTACGTGATGGATTCCTTTCCTCGCGCTGGGCAGCCGTGTTAATGTAGCTTCGGCACAGCAGGGCTCACCTAGCGACTTTTTTGAAACGGCCACCACGTTGGTACTTATGGTTTGGTGTTAAAATCACGCTCTTGTGCTTCATCCTCTGCTTCTGGCTGACCTGTACACTCTGAAATATGGCCTCAGCCACCTCTGTTACAATACAAAACAGGGTTGGAGCTAATGATTAATCAGCATGAGTTTACCTGGGCAGAGGCATTAAAAAGCCTGGGTTTCGTTGGGGCTGGTGGATTTGGAGCTCGGCGAACACGGCTCTTTGTTTTCTGCTCAATGTGCCAGGGATGGTGAAACGCAGCCTTCTTGGAAACAGCTGACGCGTAGGTATAAAGATACGGACAAATGTTTGGAGGAGCTGCTGTGCGATCGTTCCCAAGGGTCACGGCGGTGCCTCCTGTTGTCCTTTTGTCCCCTCTTCCCAGCCCTGCGGATCCGCACAAAGGTCGCGTGGCGCAGAGTGCTCCGCTGCTCCCGCGAGCGCCTCTGCCTCCATCTTGCTTTAAGTGGTGACCTGCGTAAGGAGCCGCCGCGTCGCTGCTGCTCCTCCCTCCCCTGCCCTGCAGAAAGTCTCTCTTTTTCTTCCCCCCTCACCGTGTAACATATAAATGTGCTGCAGTAACGCGGCTGAGCTGCAGCACTGCAGCTCTCCCCTCCTCTCGCGCTGGGCTGGGCCGCGCAGCGCGGTGCAGAGCGGTGCGACGCGGTGCAGAGCGGTGCAGAGCGGTGCGACGCGGTGCAGAGCGGTGCGACGCGGTGCACTCGTCCTCCGCCAGCGCCTGCCAGCACGGGAGCAGCTCGGAGAGCCGCCAGCGGGAGGGCCGGGCTGGAGCACTACATAGATTAATCTTCACGGTGGGGGACTAAAGGATCTGTAATCATAGCACACAGAGCACATTGGGGCACGGAAAATGCAAACCTTCCTGTTTCGGCAGCTGTCCTTGAACGCTCAGGGCTCTCTCCTTTTCTGTTTTCCTTTTTTTTTCTTTCCTCCCCCCACTCCCCCCCCCTTTCCCTTTCTCCTCCTCCTTCCAGCAAAGACGATTGTCACAGATTATCCCTGGGGCTCATCAAGGGCACGGTGCGGCAGAGCAGCGCACAGCAGACTAAATATCTGGACAGTGGACAGATTAAAACACACCAGATCTAGATGATTTAGGACTGTGGTTGCGGTAGAATATGGAACTGTGGTAGCCTCCCACATTCATTCCTGATTGGGGGGGTGGAGAGGGGGAAAAGGATGGAAAATTACAGTTTTCTACTGTGTGTCTTAGTCTCCTGACAATTCAGGAGATGTTTTTTCTTTTACTTTCAGCACAAGTCAGTATGCATCAGACCATTTTGAATTTTTTGCTATAAAACTTTGAAAAGTCAGTATTTGATAATGCAGAGTTATTATGTGTAACAATGTTTTCTGTTGGCAGCAAATACACATTGCAAACTCCCATATTTTATAGCAGCCATTTTTGTTTTCCCCAAAATGAAAATGGCAAATAAGTGATGGCTGTGAGCGTGCCGCTTTCGATACAGAAATCGAGCTCCAGCTGAAAGATTTGTGCTTGTACTGGTTGATGGCTTTGGTGCATCGGGAGCGTGTTACGCTGTTGTTCTGTAATCCTGCACTTTGTGGGCAGCAGGAGCTAGACTAGCTAAACATCTTACCATATTCTAGCCCTTGAATAATTGAGTTCTGTCGGTACGGCACTCAAAATCACGCGTGTGTGTTACGGTTTCACGATGAGGAAATAAAAGATTTACAGGATGGTGAGTGGGAACAGTCGTGGAGAGGCCCCGTTGCTGATGCAGCCGGCAGGCAGCCCTCCTCCGGACGAAGCAGCTGTGGTGGTTGCAGTCGGAAAGGTCAGGAGGGAGTTTAGATCTTCTAGGGAGTCTTAAGGCGGTTGCCAGAAATGGAGTGTATGTAAACAGCAAGCAAAAAGGAAGGATGCTCTAACCAATCACTTCTCTAACTGCGATATTGAGAATAAAAACTCAATGGAAGTTAAAGCACTTGATTCTAGGGCAATTCTCTCTCCTTTTTTTGTGTGTCATTAGAGAACCACTACGAAAATAAACGTTGATGGGACTTACGCGAAGCTAACTCGCGTACCTGCGTTATTATGGTCACATTTCTTCTGGCAGTCAGTCCCTCTCATTCACCAGCTCCTTTCTGTTTTCCTTCACCCTTCTTGCTCTCCTGTTTCTCTTCTCTTGCCTGTGTCACCTGCAAAGAGGCTGCTGTGCACCTGTAAGAAAGGCAACAAGCTCCAAGCAGCACTGCAGCATGTACCCGCCTTTGCCTTCTTTTGTCTGTCAAGGAACATTTTTTTGCCCGTGTTTATACAGATACTCCTTGATGACTACCGGCCTGTGTTTGTATAAAATAGAGAAAAATGAAATCTAAAGCTAAACCAGATCCTATATAAAGTATAGTAGGTCAAATCAGGAGGAGAGGCCCGCAGTCAGGGAGGTGGCGTTTCACACCGTAGCTGAGAATTAGTCATACAATAACAGTGATGACATTTTAAGGCATTTTGAAAGTCGTGCATAAAACAGTGTCCAGTGCAGGTTCTGAAATAATTTACTCCTCTGATTTGCAAGTGTGTGAGCTGCTTTCTTGTGTATATTGCTGAAAACAGCATTGCTTGCTTAAGGTCACTTGAATTTGTTTCACCATTGTGCTGCCTTTGCGAATCGACAGAAAATGGTTTGTAAAAGTTCTTTATAAAGTTGAGGAATTTTTTTTCCTCCACTCCCCTTCCCCTCCCATTGTATATTTCATTTTGCTTGATCAGTAGATTCCAAAATAATTTGTCTAATCCTCCTGGTTGAGAGGAAGGATTGCAGTGCGATCTCCAAGTCTGGGCTGTTTTAAAAGGTTGCTGAGTTGATACTTGACATTTTTATCCCTTTTTTTTTTTCCGTATCAGTTTATCTGGCCTTTGGTAACCATCTTGGCACAGTGCTTTGTGGTGTGTAAACATATTCGGTGTTCATTCCTTTTTTTTTTTTTTTTTTTTTTTTTTTTTGTGTGTGTGTGTGTGTGCGGACACTTACTCACCTGTAGGTGACTATTACTTAACTCCATAACATGCATTAAGTAGGGCGGTGTCACATTCCTGCATGTGGCTTGTCCCAGATTGGGCAGCTAGAAGTTGAACTCCGGTCCAAGGTACATTTATAGGTCACAGTCTAAACACAGAACGAGGCTGCGGTGAATGAATGAGGTTGAGGTGGGGAATCAGGAGTCGCATGAAGACCATTGTTTAGTGCTGAATGGATTAAATATAGACCAGAGTAGTAGAATTGCTGTGTTAAGGTCATTATTTCTTAAGGAAATTGTTGGGATGGCTTTATTTTTACTTGTTGTGACATGGTTTTGTTTAATTGTCTTGCTTGTCAGATTAAAAATTAGAGGTGCTATTCTAATTGCAAATACCTTTCTATTTCGTTAGCTGCTATTGCTCTGTTATTATAAAAGTGATTTCATGGTAGGCTAACCAAAAGAGAGGACTTTTGTAAATATTTCTAGCAAGTGCAAATGGCCTTTTTCCTCTTCTTGAAAGCACCTCCCCCAGACTCTGCTGTGTTTTGATTTTGAGAAAGGTTTTCTTATCATCTAGGAGGGAGAAATGATTTGCATAATTGTTACTATACAGTCATTTTCTTCTGTCATTAATATATGTGCTTTGTTTTGCCTTTTTTTTCCCAGATATGGACGTGTTGAAAGTGTCAAAATCCTCCCTAAAAGGGGGTCAGAAGGTGGAGTGGCAGCGTTTGTGGATTTTGTGGACATCAAGAGTGCGCAGAAGGCACACAACTCTGTCAACAAAATGGGAGATAGAGACCTACGGACGGATTATAACGAACCAGGAACCATTCCCAGCGCTGCTCGGGGATTGGATGATACAGTTTCCATAGCATCTCGTAGTAGAGAGGTTTCTGGGTTCAGAGGAGGTGGTGGGGGGCCCACTTACGGCCCCCCACCATCGCTTCATGCACGGGAAGGACGTTATGAGCGGAGACTTGATGGGTAAGTTCCAAGGTTTTTCTAGGCAGGTATTTTGTATTTGATATGGTGAGAAACACAAACTCGTATATAGGGCCCCCAGATGGATTTAAAATTTTGGGAATTATCTATGTTTCCTATTTTGGGTTGGAAACGGAAGTGATTTCTATCCCAATGGCTGGTACCTTGTGGATCCATAGAGGATGTTTTCTGCAGCTGGTTGGATATCTGCACTTGAAATGAGGTGGTTTTAAGATGGAAGATTTCCTTGGCCAGCACCGATATTGGAGTTACTCTTTTCTAGAAGTAATGATTCCATTTCTTGGATAATATTAAGGCCTTATTCGGATGTATCCCTACTGCCAGATGGAGCTATATTGCTACAACATGTGTTGAAGTTCTCTGTGGAGTATCTGTGGAATACTAGAACCTAAAATGCTGTGAAAGCTTCATGCCTAGTTCTCAGTTCTCGCTATACGCAGTTTATATGTTAATTGGATTGTCACCTAAAATTTCTAGTAGCCTTTAATGATGCGGTCCTTTGGATCTACAGACAACATTTAGCCATGGGAATACGCTTGGATGGAGAAGACCGAAGGCAGCTTTTGATGTTTCCATTTTGGATCTACATCATTTCCAAGTGATTGGGATTATTCTTTCTGATGGTATTGGCAAAAAAGAGATGATGGACATTACTAAATTTTGGAAATTATAGTTTTTTTTTTTAATGCTGGGATAAGAACTACTGCCTTGAATTTATTGGATGTTATACAGTCAAGACGTCAGTAGCCATGGGGAGTGGATTACTATCTAGTCTCTTAAAAAGCTCTTTGCTGCTCCGCATTAAACATACTTTAGTTTTAAGGACGTGGCGCTAATAATCAGTTTGTGGATACATCAATGAGCAATGACTGGGCTGGATGGTTACAAAGGCGGATAGAGGATGCCTGCTGGCCGGCAGTGATGAATTCCCTCATGCCGTGGGTGAACTTCTACCAGCTGCTTGATTCAGACATAGGGCTGGAAATTAAAATAATGGATCTATTTCAGTGCCTACTGTCTCAAGAAAGAAGTCTGGGGGTTTCAGATCTGTGCTTTCAGTCTGAGACTGTTGCTTCCAGTGGAATTTTTTTTTTTGTCTTGTCACTAAGATTTTTTTTTTCTTGTTGATTCATCTAAAATATCATTTGACACCCTTGCCCATTAAGAAGGTGGATTACCCCTGTAAGAGGGGCCAAAATTGGGGAAGTTATGTTCACAATTCTCTCCCTAGATTTAATTGGGAATATAGGTCGTGTTTCCACACTTGGAAAAGGTTGGTATGTCCTGCCCTGTGTATATTAGCCCCTCTCCTAACCCAAGTCAAACCCTTTCTTTCCACTAACTCCAGTAGTACTTAGTACTAATAGATAAATCAAAAAAAAAAGCACTGTAGCCGTTAGATTTTCAGCTCTGCTAGCTCCTCTGTCTGTCTTCTGTGTCCTTTTTATGGATAAGGACTTCATTCTTTTATGCAGCTATAGCAGTAACACTCTAGAAAATGTTGCTTATACTCCTACCTCAACTGTCACTGATTAACACTTTATAGGATGCTAAATGCAATAATTTATGAAACTGTTGATCTTGTTCCTTCAAAAGGGAGGGGGGCAAACCTCTGTGCTAGACACTCAAATATCTTTAAAAATGCCATTGTTGCAAGCAACAGATAATAAAAGTAAAGAGCAACAATGACTTTTAAACGGGTATATATGTTACTGGAATTTGCTGTTGCACTAGTTAGGTTATTTATATATATATATAAAATTTGGAAGAAAAAATGCAGGCAAGCCATGAGTTAGCTCTTTATAAAGTCTGAAAAAGGAATTATAATTTTAACAACACATGGTTATATTTAGAGTATTAAACATGTAGTGAATCACTGGAGAAGTTACTGAAGAAACTTCTTGAGATACTAATCAAAAAAGATTCAAGTCCAATTTTCAGTTTATAAAGGATATCTGAAATATTGCTGCTGTTTTAAATAGAAGACAGACTTGCAGTGCAGGAGAAGAGGAGTAACTATAGAGCAGAATTAGGTTATTAGGATTCAGGGGATTGAAGTGATTAATAATTCAACCTGAAGGAAATATCTGAGAAAGATGACAAAAAGGCTGAAATGTCCTTTGTAAGAAGGATAATTAATTTTAAAATTAACTTTGGGCACCCTGACATATTTAGAATTTTGCAAGTATTTTTTTAAGCCTTCAGAATATCATTCCTGATCTTCCCATTTTGCAGATGTAATTTAGCCATACCATCCCGATACTTGTCTAAACGTAGACTACTAAACTATTTGTAATGTTCTTTAAACTTCACCTGTCAGTTTTACTATATCTGTATTTGAGAGGTCACACTAACATCCTTAGAGCATAGAACTTTCCTTAACTGACAAGCAAAATGTTATAAATGCTAAAGCAAAATGGCTCTTAGCAACTTTAAATGAGTATGCTTACAAGCATAGAAGAGGTGCAAATTATGTAACTGAAGAACAGTAATAGTCTCAACAAATCATTGAGAAGTTAATTTATATTCTTTGTGTAGGGATTTGAATATCTTTTGGGGGCTGCACCCTTTTTGGTAGTTATAAATACTTGCAAATGAAGTATATTGACCCTAGTCATCAAAATGTGCCTTTGGGTATGCAGCTTTCCCAAGAATTGAGTGTAGCAGTCTGATAAAAGCAAAATTATTTGTAAGAGGGTAAAATATTTTAAAATAACAGCACCAAGAACCACCCCCTAATTTTTCTGAGCTTCTGTGTGGGTAGTCCTACCCCTTTTGAAAGCAGCTTCTTATCTCTGGGTTATGCTTTGCACTGAGGCTTTCATGGCTATAGCCCAATTTGTGATGCCATTTTTGCCAAAAGATAATGATAAGATATGCAAAGATGTGCAGCGGCAATTACCAAATTCAAGGGAAAAAAAAATCTGAAAAAGCAAAAATGCAATTGCTTTGTTTAAAAATGTGGGTGTTTTTTTTTTGTCTCTCTAATATAAAAGAAGATAAAATATTCAAAACAAAACACAACCACCCGAACTTATATTAGGGTTCTGCTCTGAAAACCAATATATTATCCTGTGCAAGATGCTGGTCATGAAAGCCTCAATATATGATTTAAAAAAAATGATTGCTCAGCTTTATTTTATATGAATATAACTTTGGAGTCAAGTATAATGTTTAAGTTTGTCAGTGTTTGCTTGATAGGTTATTGTTCCTCAGTGAGGAATCAGTTGTAAAATTAAATTCAGTGCCAAAGTGAATGTTTGCATGATTTGCTTTTAGTTTTGCTTGCCTCTTTCTGATTGATGAAATGTTTTTCCCCCCCTCCTAAATGCAGGGCTTCAGATAACAGGGAGCGTGCTTATGAACATAGTGCCTATGGACACCATGAACGGGGGACGGGAGGATTTGATCGGACACGACATTACGAGCAGGATTACTATAGAGATCCTCGAGAGCGGACTTTGCAGCATGGGCTCTATTACACTTCTCGGAGTCGAAGTCCAAACCGTTTTGATGCTCACGACCCCCGTTACGAACCTAGGGCCCGGGAGCAGTTTACATTGCCCAGTGTGGTACACAGGGATATCTACAGGGATGATATTACACGGGAGGTACGAGGCAGAAGGCCAGAACGGAATTACCAGCACAGCAGGAGCCGGTCGCCGCATTCGTCACAGTCAAGGACGCAGTCCCCTCAGAGGCTGGCCAGCCAGGCGTCCCGACCCGCGCGGTCCCCAAGCGGCAGCGGGTCCAGGAGTAGATCCTCGAGTAGGGATTCTATCAGCAGCGACAGCAGTACCCG
>NW_010583441.1:86344-107464 GCF_000705375.1 Tinamus guttatus
TTCCTGCAGTACTGTGATATTGCAAGTGTGTGTAAAGCAATTAAGAAGATGGATGGGGAATACCTGGGAAACAACCGTCTCAAGGTAAAGAAACCCTCCTGTGGATTGTATCCTTTTCCTTGTTATTTTTGCTTATGGTGTCCTAGAGTTTTTTTGCGTCAGCTTAGGCCATGGAAGTGAGGTTTTTTGCCTCTGCTGTAGGTCAGATCAGAGGGAGATGATTTCAGTCATCACTGTAATTGGGATTAATGGACATTTTTGTTGTCTGAGCAAGAAGGCCAAGGATTGACAGGACTTGGACACTGCCACTCCCTGGCCTGTAGAAGTAGTCCTTGAAGATCCATGCTTGGTGACGGAGGCTGTTAGTCCCCAGTGTCAATCCATCATTTTCCAGAAGCATTTGAATCCTACCCAAACCAAACATTGTCAAACATTGTTTCAGCATACCAAATTATTTTTTATCAATTGCTGTTTGATTTTTGCCTCACACCTGTGGGAGATGCCCGATTTTAGAAAATCCATACAAAAGATTAGGTTTCCTCACCTAATTCTTACTTAGGCATGCTCTGTTTGGTCAGTTTAACCCTTGCCAATTGTACTGATGGAAATTTTGCCCTTTTGTGTTTAGCTGGGTTTTGGAAAGAGCATGCCTACAAACTGCGTGTGGTTAGATGGGCTTTCAACCAACCTTACGGATCAGTATTTAACACGACACTTCTGCCGATACGGGCCTGTGGTAAAGGTAGGTGAAGGCTTTTGGTGTCTGCTTTGCAGTTGTTACTGTCCTCCTCTCTTTACATCCTGTCCTTTCAACCCCGACTGTCCAGGGCTTTCCAGCTCAGCTAGAGAAATTCTCTCTGGGGTGTAAATTTGGCCTACAGGGATCTGTAGCTTTGCTGTCCAATACAGAGAGGAGTCATTTCTGGTTTTTTTTCAAAAGAAATATTTTGAATGAGCCGAGATAACGAGTTTTGGAACTTGTTTGTTGCTCTTGTGCAGTACAGTCTCTTCCCCCAACAAAATTTCCATGCTAACACTATAGAGACAGCAGTCTAATTATGTGGTGAGGTTTATGCATGCTCATTACATAATTAGACATAACTGTATTTTTTGTAAGACCCGCCCCAAATGACTTTTTAAAAACAGTCACGTCACCAAAGACACATCAGAGAAAAGAGCAAGTCAAGGGCCGTGCAACAAACCCCTGTTGTTTGGTGGGACACATTAACTTGTGTGGCCAAGTCCCGCTCTACGCAGCTCTTCTGAGACTTAGGCACGTGCTTAAAGCTGAGCATGGGAGTTGTCCTGTGTATTTCTGGTGGACCTTGGTGTGCTTTAAGTTAAGCAACATGGGTAAAGCTTTGCAGCATCAAGGTCTTGCCTCCATAAGGATTTTGGGGGGAGGGCTGTGTTGCAGCTTTGACACTCCTCACTGTAGTTGTTCCTGAACAGTAAGCTGCTGTTGCCAAGGGAAGCTGATATTTGCAAATCAAGCATTTAGTAGCTGATGAGTGGTACTGCAGACTGATGACAGAACTGTTTCCATTTTGTGATTAAATGTTCCCTTTACCTTTTTTCCCCCCTAACACTTATTGGAAATTTTTCAAAAAAATGAAAAAAAAATATTTTTTTTAAAAAAGGAAATAAAGAGAAACTACAAAACTGAGTCACCAAAGGAAAAAAGAAGTAAAATACAGAAAAACAAAATAAAGGCATAATATACCTCAAGCCACAATATCCACAATTCAAAGCAGTCCCGTGTCCTTTTATTGTCTCTTCAGTACAATATGCCTCATCAGAAAAGCCTGGAAAATTTTACTTTGCTAAAATTATTTTCTTACTGGTATCCTTATGACTTAGGATTTTGTTGGGACTGACATTAAGTCCTGTGGATGAGGCTCTTATTTGGTTTTTGTTTTGTTTTTTTGTTTTTTACAGGTGGTGTTTGACCGCTTAAAAGGCATGGCCCTGGTTCTCTACAATGAGATTGAATATGCACAAGCAGCTGTAAAAGAGACCAAGGGGAGGAAAATCGGTGGGAATAAAATTAAGGTGTGCAGAATGACCTCCAAAAATTAAGAAACAAATTGTACTTAGGCCTTACCCCTCACACTCTGGCATTTGCAGACTGCCAGATAAAAGGAATATGTAGAGGGACATGCACGTCCCAGATCTCCAAGGCTTAAACTATTTTTTTAAAAAATATACTCGGCTTATCAAGATGTTAGGGTATCTTGAACCGTTGCTTATAAAGCCTTTTCCCGTATTCTGCCGTTCATTTCGCTGAACTTGTGTCTCTCAGCTCCTGAGTGTTGGTGTCCGTGTGATGACCCTGTTTACCCAAATCCAAGACAAAGTTTTGTCCTTCTGGTTTTTCACAGTAGAAATATAAAATCCAAAGGTTACATGGGCCGTTAGTGGGGGAATAGCTGACAGAGGGCGACCCAAATATGCACGTGGCTTGTGTGCCATTTCTTCCTTGCAACAGATAAAAACTAAAAATAGAACTTTCTGGGGGAAAAAAAAAAGGTAAGAGATATTTTATCCTTGAAAAGCGCTTAAGCATTTATGGGGTTGTCTTGGATTTAGGTAAATGTGGCCATATACCTGTTATGACTGTCCCACTAACTGGGGACTTGAGGTGTCTGCCAGCCCCTCTGGGTTACCTTCCTCCTCCTCTTTTTTCTCTCCTAAAGAGTGGGTAATGATTTCAAGCATGAATCTCTTCTCCCCTGTATTTAACCTAACGACTTCATGCCCATCATGAAGGAGTTGATTATAGCATGGTGTCTAAGCGAGTTGGTAGAATGCAGCTGAATAAAAATGACAGTTGTTCCAGGGTTTCTGCATCTTATGTTTGTGGGTATTGCTACATAACGGCCCTGGAAGAACAGCAGCCTTCATGTGAGCGTGTAGCCAGGCGCTGTTGCTGAGGCTGTACAAAAAGACTGATTAAAAAAAATGAGATAAAACATTAAAAGATGAAATAAAGCATTATGTGGCATACACAGCAATAAACCCATTTTGATCCTTAATTCTTGGCGTCAGCTGTGCCATTAGGTTCTTAATACTGTTGTGCTTGGCTAGGGAACAGCAAATCTTAGAGCAGTGAGAACAGGGAGCTGGTTCCTTTCCCAGCCAGCACCCTGCGTGTGTAACCCCAGGCAAACGGTGTCGAACCTGGACGAGGGAATGACACTGCCCTGCCTGGAGCACCGTGTGGGGACCGAGGGCACTTCAGAACTGCAGCTAAAGTAGTAAACACCTCAATGCCATAATAATTTTTTCCCCTGCTGCTTTGCTGAAGCATTTTGGGTGCCCCTAGTCTGCAACTGAAACAATATAACCCAGTCCCTGCCCAAGAAGGCAGTTCTGTAGCTCCATATGTATTTACCAAGCTTAGCAGTGCATTTCAGAGAGAAAGGTCGTTTTTCCTGAGGAGATAAAGAGCCAGTCCTGAGAGGTGCTTCGTATTTTTCTGTTAAATGGCATCATCCCCTATTTTCTATGCTGTGCCCATTCCCAGTTTCTGCAGCAGGCAGTGAAATGTTGTCAAACTGGGGTGTTTCTTTCTCTGAATGTGAATGTTATTTACGTTTTTTTTTAATTATATTTTTCAGGTGGATTTTGCAAACCGGGAAAGTCAGTTGGCATTTTATCATTCCATGGAGAAAACGGGTCAAGACATCAGAGACTTTTATGAAATGCTGGCCGAGAGAAGGCATGTATCTAATATTTTTATTCCATTCTCTTTTCTAGCGTCATTTTAAATGTAATTACATTTTCTTTGCGTCACAAATATTAAACAAGCACTTAAATTCATTTGAGTTTTATTAAATTGTGCAAGTTAATACAAGCAGAATATCATGTATCTGAATTACTGTCAGTTAACTAAAAAATCATACTCAAGTGGAGATTTGGGCTATCTGCTGAGCTATATATTTAGTATCCGGTTAATGTGTTGGGTCACCTGGACAGAGTTGTGAGTCATTCATTGTTTCTTAAAACTACAAAGAATAATATATCTGTATTGCCTCCCCATATCCTCCAAGTAATGTGTATGTTAGCAGACTATATATACGCTATAACAGGCTGCTGCTAGTGCTAGTCTGTGGAGTTGGGAGTGAAATGTAGTCTTTCACCTATTCATTCTCAACAGGCTAGCTCGATAAGATCATAGAATAAAGTCGGATAATAATAATTAAGATAATAAAGTCTGAATGTGGTTGCATTTTTCTTTTGCTCTTTGACTTGAAAAATGTATCCTCTGAAGATGTCCTTGCACAGCATCTGTCGTGATGGCTGCAGAGAGGCTCTTCCCTCTGTAGACCCCAGCTAAATGCAGCCACGTACAGAAATACCATTCTGCTCTTCTGCCCCTTCCAAGAGCTGAGTAAAACGTCAGTGTTTTCCCAGCTAATGACTCTGGCAAAGGCTGAAAAGAAGGATTTTCTTTTTGCGCAGGTGCATTTTTATTGCCTTTAGAGTTCATTTTGGATGGTAGGTTTTGCTCTGCCTATAAAGTAGCATCAAGCACAGTGTGCCATTAGTTGTACTTGTGCTCTAGATAAGTTCAGAGCAAAATAGATTGGAATAACATAGATGCAACATTACCAGTTTTAAAGGGGAAGAGGAGTTGGGAAGTTGGAAATCGGGATTTGCATAATAGAAATGAATCTGTGCATTCCCTCATGCTTGCCAAATGTTGTGACGTGCCAGCAAGCAGTCAGGAACAATTTCCTGTGAACTATACCAAATTCAGCAAAAAAAGAAGTGCATTCATCACATATCTTTTGTTGCACAGCGGTCAGCTGCGCTCAATAGTGAACCATTCCTGACCAGAGCACTGGTTTCCTAGGGCAGGATGGTACTCGGGTACACACTAGGCTGGTTTCTTCTGTCCTTACGTTCACACGGTCATTGCTGGATGCTTGGGAGTCATGAATCATGCAAGGCTCTGTGGTGGCTCCTGTAATTCTGCACCTCCCAGTCCTCTGCCAAGCTGGTTCAGGCAGTCCTGGGTCCCCAGCAGTGACGCTAGGAGCAACCGGACTAACCAGCTTCTCCTAGGCTGTAGTTTTAACACCTAATATAAAACAAACATGATATGTGGATATATATATATATATATATATACACACATATACATACATATAAACTTCTAAAAATGTATTGCTATGTAATGCCACCAGCTTAATATGGTGGGGAATCTTAAATCTCTCCAAAACCAGAGGAAGAGCCGTGCACCTCTCAGGAAAATCCATAAAAATTCCTTTTCACGCTGAAAGCAAAAGTGGATAGTGTAATCTTTTACCCTGAATTTTCCGAGGCAAATTCCAGGATATCCAGTCCTGCACGTTTGCTAGGCTGTGAGGATGCATGTGAGCTTTCTTGAGTGGGAGGCTGGAGTATCTCAGTGGGAAGTTACTTTTTGCAGTGTTGCACCTGCTCAAAGCTGCTGGATGGAGCGACACAAGGTGCACAATAAAAAACGTGTTCTGATCTAGTAGCTCTACCCACTGCTGCTTTTCATGACATCCCACTTTGCTTGAAAAAGAGATTTTTGTCTCCCATGCTAAGCTCTGTGTTTCTTTGGTTTTGTTTTTTTTATGTTTTGTATAATGTCCCAGCTGGGAGGTTCCAGCACAGAATGCAGATGGTGAAGTTAATCCAAGTAGGTGAAACCGAGTGTGCAAAATAGTCGCTAATGGTGGAGAATTTGGAGCACCAGCTATGTATTTCCAGGTTATGAAAACCTATTACATGCAGTGAAAGAGCTAATTCTGAAATTAAATGATCACTTGAAGGGTTTAGGATTAAAAAAAAAATCCTGTTACCTCCTACCTCCTGTTCACTTTGTGTTTGCAGAACTAGGTGACACTCTCCCAGTAGTAGCAGCTTCTTGAGATGGGCTCTTCTGCACATCTGCATGACAGACTGTGTGTGGGTGCCCATGCACTCTGCAGGCTTTACCTTCATTTAATGCAGTGTTCGAATTCGGCAAAAAAAACAAAGCAGGAAAGCTTATTTAAAACATACTCAGCAAAGTTGTCACTAGCAAAATGACCAATTAGTTTCGTACAGCGTTCGAAGCGAATGAAGCGTTTAATCCACTGCACACTGATTCATTCTTGTTAAATCTCTCTGTGCTGCTGTGCATAGCTGCCCTAATATGCATATAAAGAAATTATCCTCAAACAATTCCCCTATGCAGAAGAGCATTTTGTAATGCTATACTTTGGTTGAGAGGGGAAACTAATCACCCTGTTGTTCTTTTTGGCAGAGATGAAAGAAGAGGCTCTTATGAATATGCCCCTGATCGTACTTACTACGAGACTGTTAGGACTCCAGGGACGTATCCGGAAGATCCTCGTCGAGAATATCCAGCTCGAGGCAGAGAATTTTATGCCGAATGGGATCCCTATCAAGGAGACTACTATGATCCACGATACTACGATGACCCCCGTGAATACAGGGATTACAGAGGAGATCCATATGAGCAAGACATAAGGGAGTACAGTTACAGGCAACGGGAGAGAGAGAGGGAGAGAGAGCGGTTTGAATCCGATCGGGACAGAGATCACGAGAGGAGACCCATTGAGCGGAGCCAGAGCCCAACTCACTCCAGGCGTCCGCAGAGCCCCGGGGCGTCTCCGTCGCAGTCCGAGAGGCTGCAGAGCGATTCCGAGAGGAGGATCTACAGCAGGTCGTCCGATCGCAGCGGGAGCTGCAGCTCCCTGTCTCCTCCTCGGTACGACAAGCTCGACAAGGCCCGCGTGGAGCGTTACGCTAAGAACGAGAAAACGGAGAAGGAGCGCGTTTTCGACCAGGAGAGAGCTGACAAAGACAAACGCTTGGTGAGGAAGGAAAAGCCAGAGAAGCTAGAAAAGGATAAAACCGATAAGCAAAAACGAAAAGCAAAAATACACTCGCCTAGCTCTCAGTCTTCAGAAACAGATCAAGAGAATGAGAGAGAGCCCAGCCCTGAAAAATTAAAGGGCAACAGTAAACAGAGTAAAGAGAGAGGTGACAAAGAAGGGACGGCAAAAAACCGCCTAGAGCTCATGCCCTGTGTGGTATTGACACGAGTAAAAGAAAAGGAAGGGAAAGTTATTGATCAGCCCACTTTGGAGAAATTGAGAGCAAAGCTTGATAATGACACTATGAAGTCTCCACTTCTTGAACAAAAAACACAGACGTCTCAAACTGAGCAAACAGCAAAATCTGAGCAGTCAAAACTGGAACCTGTCAGAACTAAGATACAAAAAGAGAAAGCCCTTGCCAGTCATGTAGAAGTGGTTGATAAGGAAGGGAAAATTAAACCCAAAAAGCACTTGAAGACGGAGCAAGCTTCTGAGGGGGCAAACGCTGTGGACTTAGATAAGTTGGAGGCTCGCAAAAGACGCTTTGCTGATGCAAACTTAAAGGCTGAAAGGCAAAAACTGGAAGCAAAAAGAAGCAGTCAAGATGAGGAAGATGCGCGGGCAGTTTTGAAGAAACAACTTGATGCGACAGCTTCATCTAGAGAAGCTGGGATTTTAAGGGAAGGAGAGTTGGAAAGAAAACCCTTGAGGAAAGAGATGCTTAAAAGGGAATCTAAAAAACTCAAACTGGAAAGGCTTATCCCTGTTACTAGTCCCAAAGAAATTCAGGAGACTCTTAATGTTGCTGGGATTGGCTTGCGTCCCACTCCAGATCTGCAGACTCGGCTCATGGACACAGCTGATGAACCTGTGGAAATCCAAGAACTCCCTCCTAAAAAAATGAATCCAGTAAAACCCCAGCATAAACAAATACAGCTACTAGATGACCAAGGAACAGAGAGGGAGGACACAAGGAAGAATTACTGTGGTCTGCCTGAAGACGCTCCTGACCATAAACTTAGCCAAGAAAAACCTCAGTCAACTGATACAGAGGAGAAAATTGGCATCGACATCGACCATACTCAAAGTTACAGAAAACAAATGGAGCAAAGCCGTAGATTAAAACAACAGCTGGAAATGGAGATTGCAAAGTCAGAGAAGTTTGGCAGTCCAAAGAAAGATGTTGAAGAATACGAAAGACGGAGCTTGGTCCATGAAGTAGGAAAACCTCCACAGGATGTCACGGATGACTCTCCACCCAGTAAAAGGAAAAAGACTGACCAGTTTGATTTTGAAATTAGCACTAAAAGAGAAAGAAACTACAGGAGTTCTCGTCAGGTGAGCGAAGATTCTGAAAGGACGTCCTGTTCCCCCAGTATCCGACACTTCCCTTTTCACGAAGATGATGACACGCTAGATTCTCCCAGGCTAATGCCATTAAAAGAAACCAAAGAGTCACCTAAAATAGAAGAAAAGGGTCTTTCATACTCCAATATGACTGTGAGGGAGGAGTCTCTGAAATTTAATCCTTACGATTCCAGCAGAAGGGAGCAGATGGCAGAAATCGCTAAAATAAAACCATCAGTACTGAGCTCTGAAGATGACCCAAATAGATGGGAAACACAAGTGAAACAAGAGCCTGGTAGAGTGGATATCAGCTTTCCAAGCAGCATTGTTAAAAGAGACAGCATTCGGAAGCGGTCCCTGCGAGACCTGGAGCCAGGGGAGGTGCCTTCAGATTCTGATGAAGACGGTGAAAACAAATCCCAATCTCCTAAAACCTCGTCTTTATTGGAGAGTTCCAGATTGTCTTTTTTATTAAGGGACAGAGAAGAGAAGTTACGTGAAAGAGAGGAAAGATTGTCAACTTCCTTAGAAAGAAACAAATTCTACTCTTTTGCATTGGACAAGACAATCACACCAGACACAAAGGCCTTGCTTGAAAGAGCGAAATCTCTCTCTTCCTCTCGAGAAGAAAACTGGTCTTTTCTAGATTGGGATTCAAGATTTGCTAGTTTTAGAAACAATAAAGACAAAGAGAAAGTTGACTCGGCTCCAAGACCTATTCCATCTTGGTATATGAAAAAGAAAAAAATTAGAACTGATTCAGAAGGTGGAAAACTGGACGATAAGAAAGAGGATCATAAAGAAGAGGAACAAGAGAGACAAGAACTGTTTGCTTCTCGTTTTTTGCATAGTTCAATCTTTGAACAGGACTCTAAGCGCTTGCAGCATTTAGAGAGAAAAGATGATGATCTTGATTTCATTTCTGGTAGATTGTACGGGAGACAGTCTTCCTCCGATGGGACTAACAGTGCATCTGATTTGGTGCAAGAACCAGTTGTTCTTTTCCACAGTCGATTTATTGAACTAACACGAATGCAGCAAAAAGAAAAGGAGAAGGATCAAAAACCAAAAGAAGCGGAAAAACAGGAAGACAAAGAAAATCGGCCAAAGACACCAGAAACTGTTCCTGATAGTAAAGAATCAGAACATAAAACTTCCTCAGTAGTTGGTCCCTCTTCAGTCACTATCATATCGCAGGAACCGGTGCCAGCTGCTTCTGAGAAGGGTGCAAATGAAAAAATCGTAGTGGAAACAGCTTCCATAAAAGAAGAAAAGGTTCCAGAAGCTACTTCTACAGCAGAAGAACAAAAACCTGTTCCTGAAATTGCTGTTCCTCTCAAAACCGAACCACCTGAGCAAACAGAACCCCCAGCAATTGTAGAAGTTAATAAAGAAGTTGTTCCTACAACTCTGGTGTCGGAGGAAGACACTGCGTCAACAGAGCATCCTTCATACTTGGACACAAAACCTCCTACTCCAGGAGCGTCATTTTCCCATGCAGACATCAATGTAGATCCAGAACCTGAGGGTGCCCAGTTGATTTCATCTCCTCTTAAGCTCACACAAAAGTCTGAAGAGATTACTGAACCTAAAGAGGAAAATCCTCCACCTTCTGCCAACACCGATGCTAGTGCAAGTCAGAAGGTAGAGGTGGCCGCTGAGGTCCTACCTCCAGTTTCTGACAATGATATGGAAGTTGAACCTCCGGTTGTCGTAAAAGATAAGAAGTCTTATAAGAGTAAACGCTCCAAGACTCCTGTCCAATCGGCTGCAGCTGCTGTCACGGAAAAGCCTGTCACGAGGAAAAGCGAAAGAATTGACCGGGAAAAGCTCAAAAGATCGAGCTCTCCTCGTGGGGAAATGCAGAAACTTTCAGAATTGAAAGTGGAAGCAGAGAAAGTTTCAAGGAACGCTGCTAAATCCCCCAGTTCTGCTGCAGAGCCGGAAAACATGGAGCCCAGTTTGCCGATAGGCCGAACGAGGCGCAGAAACGTGCGATCTGTTTATGCTACCACGGGGGACAACGAAGGTCCATCTCCAATCAAAGACTCTGTGGAGGTCACGAGATCTACCAGGAAGAGAGGGGAAAAGGAACCCCAGGAAACAGTGACGACTGTTCCTACTACACCAAGAAGAGGCAGACCTCCCAAAACGCGCCGCAAGCCAGAGGAAGACATCTCTCCAGTAAAGACGGAACCAGTGCAACCAGAGCCTGAGGAGCCTGAGGCTAAAGAAGCTGTGGAGACCCCTAAGCCCACGGAGGGATGGAGATCTCCTAGATCCCAGAAACTCACACACAGTCACTCGTCAGCTGCTGCCAGCCAGCAGGGAAAGAAAGGGAAAAATGAACCAAAAGTTGATGCTTCGCTAGAATCTGAAGATGCTGCTGAAAGAGCTGCTCAGGAATCGAGCAGTAGTGAGAACAGCAATAAAGCAAAAACAACCGAGAAAGAGGCAGCCGCAAGCGAACAGAAACGTGAGAAGAAAGAACTCGATGCAGAGAAAAACCAGCTAGAAATGGCCATGGTTGAGATCGTTGAGAAGAAGCCAGCACCAGAAAAGGTTACAAAATCCAAAAGGGGAAGGTATAAAAACACCAAGACTGTTGTAGATAAAGCATCCTTGTGTCTAAAAAACGTAGAAATACGCCTCAATGTCGATGAAGTCAAGGGTGCCTTGCGGCCAAGTGAGGAAGAGTCAGAGCTGGTGGCAGTGTCACCAGCAAAAATGAAAAGTCCCCCCAAAGAGGACATCTTGCCTCCCCATTTTGTTAAAGATGAGGTGGAAGATTCATTCCAAGAGGCGGAAAAAGAAGTTCTGCGGGAACCGAAGCCGTGCCCGGAAGCTGCCCAGTTAGCGAAACAGATTGAACTTGAACAGGCCGTGGAGAATATTGCAAAACTCACGGAAACTCCTCCAGCAATTCCCGCCTACAAGGAGCCCACAGCAGACGTGACTGAAGTTCGCCAGGAGGAGGAAGGTGACAAACCTGCACACCAGGCTAGTGAAACAGAACTGGCAGCAGCTATTGGCTCCATCATCAATGATATCTCTGGGGAGACAGAAAGCTTTCCTGCACCCCCGACTTACCCGGCTGAATCAGAAGCAGAAATCCCTACAGAACCGCTGGTGTTACCATCGCCTCGAGAGGAAATGGAGCCAGAAACCGATCAGGCAGTTAACAACATCTTGGAAGCAGAAGCTGCTGTGGAGGCCGCAGTGCAGCCGGTTGCTGCCTCTGCCCCGTCCGCTGCGGCAGAGCCGGAGAGCAAGGAAGGCGACGTGAGCTTCAGCGAGTCTTCCAATTCAGCACAGGAAACAGAAACCTTGCAGGAAGCCGAAGTGGCTCGGAAGGAAAAGGGACGTCAAAAGACCTCTCGGCAGAGGCGTAAAAGGAGCACGGGCAGAAAAGGTGACACCGCTGAAGTCAGCGCGTTTGAGCCTGAGAGGGTACAGAGCAAGTCTCCCCCTTCCTGTGAAGCAAAGGCAAAGCCTGAAGAAGCCTTGAAGGAAGACAAGCAAACCAAGACTGCTGCTCAGATGTCTCCAGAGCCGTATACTGCCGATGCCACCAAGGCTGCAACCGCTGATGTTGTCCCTGCCCACGAAGCCGTCACTGAGAGCGGTGCCTCTCCAAAAACACCGGCACCGGCTCCTTTGGACCTGGCTGCCCCACCAGTTCCTGTGGACGAGGGCAGTCAGACAGAGTTCAAGATACGGTCGCCTATCGAGAACGCGCCCATCACACCGCCGAGTGCTTCCGGTCCAGCTGTTCCCGCGATTCCTTCGGCAACCGCGGCCAAGTTACCCACCCCGGTGCCGGCTGGGTTCGTCCCCCTTCATTCCAGTGCTGCCAAGGTGCCGGAATGGATCGTACGGCACGAGGAACCGCGCGCCCGTTCCACGCCACCGCCTGCGCTCCCACCGGATACGAAAGCGTCAGACATCGATACAAACTCAAGCACTTTGAGGAAGATACTCATGGAGCCCAAGTACGTCTCGGCGACGAGCATAACTTCCACGCATGTGACAACGACACACGCGGAGCCGGTGAGCGCGCCACGTCTTGAGGAGGCACCTCTCCACCCTGCGGTAGAGGCCATCAAACCAGTTTCGGAGGAGAAGCCAGCAGTTCCCATCACCAATGCTCTGGACCCACCAGTGGCAGAAGCACCAGTGTTCAGCGAGAAAGAAAAGATAAGCACTGTCATTGCCCCCAAAGCCACCTCTGTGATCAGCAGAATGCCCCCCAGTGTCGACCTGGAGGAGGCTCCGAGGATCACCCTGGTGAAGCAAGCTCCCCAGAGCCAGACCTGTCTTGTTAACGCTCCTTCACCAAAATTTAAGCAGAGGTCGAGCGCCAACGATAACAGCAGGTTTCATCCGGGATCTATGTCTGTTATTGAAGATAGGCCTGTAGAGACTGGCTCCAGTCCAGGCTTGCGGGTTAATACCTCAGAAGGGGTAGTGCTCTTGAGCTACTCGGGTCAGAAGACGGAAGGCCCACAGCGAATTAGCGCAAAGATCAGCCAGATTCCCCCCGCCAGTGCTGTTGACATCGAGTTTCAGCAGTCCGTATCCAAATCTCAGATTAAACAAGAACCTATCACGCCATCTCAGCCAACGCCGAAAGGCTCTCAGGCTTCCACGGGCTATGGGGCCGTTTCCACCCATTCTCCTTTGGTACTAGGCACGCCACCTTACAACACGTCGCCCGTGATCTCCTCCATTAAACAGGAGCGCGTGGCCTTGGAGAAGTCTGACTCGGCCCACCTTGCTGTGCAGACGCCGTCATCGCAGCCCGGTAAGGTCCTCTCGCAGACTGTAAACACTCCGCCTGTACTCGTCCACAACCAGATGGTTGTGAACAAAAAACTGTCCGATCCCGCTGCTCTCAAAGTGGAGACCAAGACTCTGCAACCCTCCAACTTGAGTCCTGGAGTCAGTCCGCATCACCCGTCCCTGTCTGGGAAGGTGCATTCGGAAGCAAACCACGTCAGCTCAGGACCCAGCACCCCGACCGAGCGGGCCATTTCCCACTTGGGGGTCACGAAACAGGAGCCGCATTCGCCGCGCACGAGCGGGCACTCGCCGTCACCGTTCCCACGGGCTTGTCATCCTGGCAGCACGTCGTCCCCGGCTTTATCGAGCAGTGCCCCGGTCATGCTGGCGCCGGGCATTTCCGTGCCCCCGTACATCTCCAGCATGCACCCGGAGCAGTCTGTTATCATGCCCCCTCACAGCGTCACGCAGACTGTATCCCTGGGCCATCTGTCCCAAGGCGAGGTGAGGATGAGCACCCCTCCTCTCTCCGGTATTCCTTACGGCATGCGCCCGGAAGCGCTCCACTCCCCCAGAACAGCTTTGCAACCTCAGATGGAAATCAAACCTCAGCGATCCAGCACGCCTCAGCCGGCGCCCATACGGGACATCGTGATGCCCCCGCTGTCCTCCCAGCACCCGGCCGAGGAGGAGATGCACTACCACCACGGCGCCGTGTGCCGCGCGCCGGCGCCCGTGCAGTCCGACGTGCTGGTCATGCAGCCGGACTACCGCATGCATCCCACGGGCATCCGGCTGGAGCAGTACAACGTGCCGCGCGACGTGCGCATGATCATGCACCCGCACATGGCGGCCGTGGGCGAGCACCACGCGGAGGGCAGGCAGTCGCGCACGCCCGACGGCGCCGTGAAGACTCCCCCGGTCAGTAAGACCCCGCAGCCGGGCAAAGAGACGCCCAAGGCCTCCGAGGGCAAAATGGCCCATTCTCCGCACAGCGAGCCCCGGCTCCTGAGCGTCCCCTCGGGCGGCCAGCTGCCCGGGCTGCCCTTGACGCAGCCCGTGGTGGTGCCCCACGGAGTGCAGATCATGCACCCAGCGGGCAGCTCCTTCCACGACTATCGCTCCGTGTACGGGGACATGAGGAATTACCACACAGCGGCGCAGCTCGGCCACCCCCAGTTCGCTGGCGCGTCGCCCATCGGGCTGCCGTCCCGGAGCATGACCCCGTCTCAGGTGAGCGGCCAAACACACTTTCTTCTCTTTCTACCTGAAATCCCACGCAGCCTGGGCTGACCGCAGCCCCGCTGCAGTTCTGCTTGGCCCTGCGAGCTCCCAGTTGGAGTCTGAAAACTCTTCAAGTCACATCGGGAAGTGTTAGGGCAGTAATGTTTGTTCGGGAGGTTTGGGTTGAATGTGTTTAGCATTAGTTGGGAGAGACTGAAGAAATCCGTCTTGTTTGTGGCTCCAGAGCTCAAAAGGGGAGATGTGAAGGGTGCCTGTGAATTTTGAGACACAGAGACATCTTTGGGAATTTCGAGGCAGACTGGAAAAGCTTCCTGGGACAGACACAGTTGGTCAGGGGTGGCCTCGTGGGCAGGGGGCAGTGGAGCAGGGTTCGGGAGAGGCGGTTTGGGTGACATGGAGCAGCTCGGAGCGACTGCGCCAGCGCGCGCTGGGCGTCTCCCCGCACCCCCTCTCCCAGGGAGCAAGCCCTGACAGCGCCTGTGGCCTAAAATCTCTCCTCTCTCCCCACCACCTGCTTCTCAGAGCCTGCAGGAGGGCGAGCACGCGCACGGCAGCCAGCCGGGGCGCAGCAAGACTCCGCAGATACCCCCGGAGGCCAAGGGCCCGGCGGCCGCGGGGCCCGAGCAGGGCCACCACCCGCCCGTGAACAGGCACGCGGCGCAAATAGACCCTCACGTCCACCTTCAGAGGGCACAAGCAGACACAGGCCAGACCTCCTACCCCTCGCCCGTCGCCATCTCGATAAAACAGGAGCTTCCGTCGCCGCACCAGCCGCAGGCGGTTCCCAAGCAGTCGCTGTTCATCTCGACGACGTCGGGGCCCGGGGCCCTGTCCCTGAATCGCCCCGAGTCCCAGTCTACTCTAAAACAAGAGCCGTCTCCTCATGCTGTTTCACAGAGACCTGTGGATATGGTTCAGCTTCTGACGGTAAGTGCTGCTCTGTCTTCTTTCTTCTCCAGGAAGCTTCTTGTGTAGAGGAAAATCGGCACATTTCACTAAGCATCTCTCATTTGCAGCAACAAAATGTGAGGTCTCTTGCATCAAATGCCTCAAATGCTGGCAAGTGCTCTCACTTTGGCTGTTTCTCTCCGTGGGGGATTCTTCGCCGTGTTCACGTTTACGTGGGGTTGGCTGAAGTCTCAGGGTAGGGCAGCAGAAGGCAGGAGAGCCACCTGTGTCTCTTGTTTACCTTTTCAAGCAGCTTGCAGGCCAAGGGGAGCAGTGCTGCAGCTTTGTGTACAGTCAACTGTTGTTGGGAAGAGTGGTGGTGTGTTTAATTAAAAAAAATAAAAACGCCCAACCTCCTAAAGGCTTAAATCCTATGACTGAGGACAAAAAATACGGGGACATGGCTGAGGGATGGGCATGTCTGTGAAAGCCCTGACCAGGACTCAAGGGTTGTGCTCAGCGCCAAGTGCTTCCCGTGTCACCCTCCGCAGCTCTCGCAGACCTGCAGTTTCGCAATTCCTCATTCCTAAACCAGAAAATAACATTTGGTAACAGCTCTGCTCTGCCTCGTGCTGCCTGGGTGGGAGGCTGACATCGTTTGCGAAAGACTGGGAAGTGCTCAGATGTTGCAGTGAAGGGAGTCACCCAAATATCTCAGCCAGCTGGAAGAAAAAGGAGGTGAAATAGCAATGTAGCAGGACCTGACCCGAGCCCGGGCCGGCGCGTACAAGCGATGATAAGATGTGACATGTGTACCAAGCACTTCAAACAAAGCGGTGTCAGGGCTGCCTGTAAAAACATCAGAAGCAAGCGAGCAGCTCGGATGGGTTTCCTTCCAAAATGAAGATCCCTCTCGAGCAGATGGCAGTGCTTTTCCTAAGCTCTTTTTGTTCTTTGCATTAAGATTTCTTCTCCCGTTGCTTTTCAGAAGTACCCGATCGTGTGGCAGGGCCTTTTGGCGCTGAAGAACGACACGGCCGCGGTTCATCTGCACTTCGTGTCCGGTAACAACGTGCTGGCGCACCGCTCGCTGCCCGCGCCGGAGGGCGGCCCTCCGCTGCGCATCGCCCAGCGCATGCGCCTGGAGGCCTCGCAGCTGGAAGGCGTCGCGCGCAGGATGATGGTAAGGGCAGGACTGCTGCAAAGAGCAGTGCAGGTGCCCAAAGCTTGTCTGTTCTGCTCGTCCTTGGTGTAGCCAAAGGGAAAACAGCGCCTCTCCTGCAAACCTGGAGATGGGCAGTGGGTTTCCTTTCACACTGGGACCAAGCGTAGAGGTGAAACGTGTGTTAATCTGGCACTCAGATGAGGGAAGGGGGAATTTCATACCTGGGAAGCCCTGCTTTTCAAGTTCCCAGTGCCCTAGCTATGCAGCAAACTGCTGCCAGCTCTAACACGTCAAAGCAGGGTGGAAGGGGGAAGGTAGAAGGCCATGGAAACCTGATGTTTTTCATTCCTCTTCACAACCTTCCAGGCCAGGCTGAGCTTTCAACGCGTGTCTTTCCTAACACCCGCAGTTGCTTCCAAGGAGTTCAAAGAGAGGATTTTCCAGCAAGTGCTTAAAGTTAATGAATGTGTGTCAGGAATAGACCTGTTCCAAGCAAACATTTCACTTAATTGCTGGATTTTCTTTCCAGGTGGAGAGCGATTACTGCCTTTTACTGGCCTTGCCTTGTGGACGAGACCAGGAAGATGTAGTGAATCAGACTGAGTCACTTAAGGCTGCATTCATCAGCTACCTGCAGGCTAAACAAGCTGCAGGAATCATCAACGTTCCCAACCCTGGCTCTAATCAGGTATTTAGCAAGGAAGCTTTTTGTAGATAAAATAAATAGAAGTTGTACCTTGATAAGGGACCTTGAGGCCCTCCGCCCTCAAGTCTTTGCTCAGGATTGCAGTTAAGATGCAGCTTTTGAAACAAAACCCTAACGTTTGCCATGAGTTGTTACATCACTGGTCGTGGTGCACGATATAAGTATAATTACTGAAGGGGACCACACAGCCAAAAAACACCCAAAACTAGGTTCGTTTTTGTTCTTTGCAGCCCTAAGTCTTTGGTTGGAGAAAAAAAAAGAAAAAAAAGAAACATTTTCCACCTCTTCATTTGTGTTGGAAGGAGAGTCCTTACTTGCCCTGGTTTCTTCCTCACGTGATATCCTGTTTTTTTTCCAGAACACCTGATATTTTTTTTTTCTTTTCTTTGTCAAAGACAAAATATTTGGGTTTGGTAATCCCAAGTATTTGTTCCAGATGTGTTGCTCCATCTAACTAGATTTAATGTGTTGCCCTCAATAACAGTCCCCCAGACTGAGAGCAACCACTGAAAGCTGCCACTTGATACAATTCTGGGGTATTTCATGGTAAAATCAGCCAGGTATTATGTTTCTGGTGTGGAAAAATGCCCCACTATGAGAACCAGCCCTGCGTTGCTGCTGAATTGCCTCTTGTTTCCTTCTTCTCCCACTCGTGCTGTTTCACGAGCGTTCTGCAGCGCTCAAAACCGTCCCCATCCGAGTGTCAGGGTTAGATGGTTTAAGCCAGCCCAGCTGCTGCGTGTCTCCATAATGAAAACCATCATTTCCCTCCGGCTTTTACAAAAATCAAAAAACGAAGGAAGAGTGAAAAGATTCTCATTCCTTGCTCAGTTGATGACTTGCTTTGATACAGTCTTTTGCAGTTCTTGCAATAACTTCACAGTAGAGAGGGGGAAAAGCAGCAGCTGCTCCTTCCCAAGGCTTGTGCTTGGGGCAAAGGGGAGGTGGGGAGGGTTCCTTAGCTCCTATCTCTCTTTGTCTTCATTTCTTCATTTTTTCCCTCTTTTGCAGCCTGCCTACGTTCTGCAGATATTCCCACCCTGTGAATTCTCGGAAAGCCACCTGTCCCGTCTGGCCCCAGACCTCCTCGCCAGCATCTCAAACATCTCTCCTCACCTTATGATTGTCATCGCGTCGGTATGAGCTGTTTACCGGTTACAGACTTTTCCAAGGCCCTGCAGCAAAAAAAATAAATATATATATATATATATATATATAAAACACAATTAAATAAAAAATAAATAAGAGAGAGAAAGTACTGAAACAAGAAAATGCTGCCAGACTACCAGCCTCCTGCCCTAACAGGCCTCGATCAAACTGTTGCTGGGTAGTGGTTCTGCTACCTTGTATGTTTACATATTGCTTTAGCTTATGGACAACTGATGCACTCAACAGGCGGACTGGTATTGGGTTTCTGTGCCTCCTTTTGGGGAAAATAAAGGATGGCTATTTTTTTTAACAAAAAAAAAATAAATAAAAAAGAACCTGAACTGCCTTTGCACTAAATTAGTGACTCGGACCTTTGCACAGTTGGAGACACGCTGTGACGTTCTGGATGTCTTGACACACAGTTAACATTTGCGTTGTGGACTAAACGCAGGACCTGGGAACTTCTGCTGAGATTTGTGGGTCAAGGATCATTTCACACATTATCTTTTTGGTCCTTTCTTTTTTTGTTGTTTCTTTTTGTTGTTGTTTTTTTTCCTCCTCTCTGGATGTGAACCTTCCTCTCCTCCACTTGCCCCTGCTGCAGCCGTCTTCTCTTCATCTGGGATGTACAGTTTACACTGAAAAAAAGAAAAAAAAAAGCAAAACAAAAGGGAGAGCTATTTTCCTTCCTGGTGGGATATGCAGAACTCAGTGGGTGTGTGTATATATAAATATATATATATAATATATATAAATATATATAATGCTGACTTTAAAGAAAAAAAAAATCAAATCCCCACAACATACATTTTTTTTTAATCTGTGCCAAAAATGTGTTTTCAGAGAAAATCTTATTTTCATACTCAGACTTTGTATTGTCACTCATTTGTAAGTGCGCTTCATTTAAACATGCCCTTCCCCGCCCTCATCTCACGATACGTGGAAGTGTTATACACTTGTGCAAAAAGACTTTGGACCTTCCTCCCCTCCTCCTCACCTCCCGTAACACTTATTAATTTATGGAACTGTTTTTTTTTTTTCCTTTTTTTGTTTTTTTTTTTTTTTGGTTTTTTTTTTTTTTTTTTTCCGCCGGTTTTTTTTTTTTTGTTTCCTTTGTTATCAACTAGCCACTTCCTTTACTACATACACACTAATGCGGCGTCGCTCGCTGGGGGTGGTCGCGGCGGCGGGTCGGGCGCGTTCCCCCCGCCTTGATCTTCGCTGTACAGAGATGCTGCTGCGGGGGTTCCCTTGGCGTCGGTCTTGTTTAAAAGGGAGAGAAAAAAGTAGAAAAACCAGATAATTTTATCAGAGTAAACTCTAATCTTTGTTTATTTTTGGTTGCGTGTTGTAAGTATTTGTCGAACGGCAAAGTTGCGTTTTATTTTTAACCTGGGTGATGTTAAAGCCACTGGTAATTTTCATATGTTGTAACAAAATAACTTACTTTAAAAAAAAATCCCCAAAAGAGAAGGAAAGAGAAAAAATGCATTTTTTTAAGAAGGGTTTTGTGTCTTCTCGATGCCAGGGCTGAGGAGCAGGGGAGCTCGGCGGAGCAGCCCCGGGGTGCAGAGCGGCTCTGGGCCTGGTGACGGATCATCCAGGCGCCTGTGAGTCCGACTGTGCAGCCGTCAGGGTGTGTGCCCAGCCGGCCTTGTGCCTGGGTGTATGTGCAGCTGTCCATGCAACTGGCTGGCTGTACAGCCAACAGCCGGTGTCTGGCTGTGCGACCAGCTGTGCATCCAACAGCCCCTATGTCCAGGCATTTTGCTGTATATCCAGCTGTGCATGGATCTGGCTGTATGTCCGACTGTGAGAACACCTGACCAGCCAACTGTCCAGCTGCATGGCCAACTGTTGGCGAGTCTGGGTCATATCCAACAGTCCACCAGCCTGGTTCTGAGTCCAACCGTCCATTTGTCTAGCTGTACAGCCAGCTGGCCTTGTGATTGCCTGGTCATGGTCCAGCTGTCCATGAGCATTGGTTAAATCTTAACTGTCCATTTGTCTGACTGCACATCCAACCACCCCTGAATCTGCCTAGAGTCCAACAGTGCCATTTGTCTAGTTGTACATTCAACTCTGTGCAGCTGCCTGTACAGCCATGAGGCCAGCTGTGAGCACAAGCACCCCTTCCTCTAGGTGTACGTGCACTTGTCTGTGCGCCTGGCTGTACCTCCCGGTGTCCCTGTACACCCCCTGGCTGGGTGTCAGCCTGGTTTGTCTGACTGTACATCCAACCATCCCTGAAGCTGCCTATGAGTCCAACAGTGCCATTTGTCTAGCTGTACATCCAACTCTGTGCAGCTGCCTGTACAGCCATGAGGTCGGCTATGAGCGCAAGTGCCCCTTCCTCTAGGTGTACATGCACTTGTCTGTGCGCCTGGCTGTATCTCCCGCTGTCCCTGTACACCCCCTGGCTGGGTGTCAGCCTGTGCCTGTGTCCCTGGCTCTGCCTGCACCACCCTGGAGGAGGCCGGTCCTGGCACCCACTTACGGCCACGTCCTCCCCTCTTCTCCCTACCTGACCGTGGGGCCCAACAAGGAGCCGGGGGGCGCTGGGTGCCTTGGCGGGGGCACAGGGGGAGCGGACGGATCACAGCAGCGCCGGCTCCGCTGGGATAGAGGGGAGTCCCTGGCCCGATCCATGGAAAACCTGGAGCAGCCCCCAAGCCAAGAGAGGAGAGAGCCCCACCATGCGGATGGGACACACTAGGGTGCTGCTGAACAACAGAGAGGGCAGCAGGACAGCTGTAGGTTTTAAATAAGCTTTAGAAAATAATGCAATTTATTTAATCTAGATATTACACAACTTTAGAGCGGATTTTTAGTCTTTTCTCTCTCATTACAGAAATACACTTTTTACATCATTCCCAGGAGCTCTTTAAATAAACCGGGCAGCAAAGCAGAGGGCAGGCCAGGGGGCTCCCCGGCCGGCGGAGGGCGCAGAGGACGGCGGGGGGGGACGGGGCGGG
>NW_010583442.1:3909-59778 GCF_000705375.1 Tinamus guttatus
CTGCTCTCTTGACTGATTTGTTCCTACAAACTATCAAATAAATTATTTTCCTAAGTTGGCATATTACAATGGGAATAGTCAAGAAAATACATGGATAATTGAATATTTTATGATTTCTCTTACTATTCTATGTTAGTTTAGGTTTCCTTCCTATGTAGCCTACAGATGCCCTATTTTTATCCTCGTGACAACAAGAGTCCAGCTGCCGGTCTATGAAGTTGCAGCAGACACTGAATTTCACTGTTGTTTTAGGCATTGTTATACTTTGTTCAGTAGCTACGCAGCTACTTTCCTTGCTCGTAATTCTGTGTCGTTTTCTAGTGTTTTTCATCAATGAGTTTTCGAGCTATTTTGGTTCATCATTTAATCTCTCTCACCATTCCTATTCATGTATATTAAGTTTTTCTCATACACGAAAAAAAAAAAGTTTCTGCAATTGATTGATTTACCAAAGACAGCCTGTAATAAAGCTAGGCACAAATCTTGGCTCTCTTGCTTTCCTTTTCTTGCTATTGTCATTTCTTCCTTTGCCTACCTAAGACAGAGCAAGTAAAATACTGAAAGGTGTCGTGTTTTTGGTTAAATGAGTTTCAGCAACACTTCTGTATTGTAGAAATATTTTCTCTCTACTACTTCTGAGATATTTATAAGCAGCTAGGAAAATTAAATCAAGCTGCTCTCTGTTTTTCTTCCCCAACTTCTTTCATCTTAGTATTAATTTGTGTAGCATTTAGATACTTGGGATAGCTAGGTATATTTAAAAACTCTTGTCAGTCTGAAATACATGTTGGATCTGGAATAAAAGTGATGGATTGAGTAGGAGTTGATATTTTAAGCTTTGATTCTGTTCCATCCTGATAATAAAACTAGGATGCAAAGTTGCAGTTGACTCCATATAGATGTTTGGGTTTTCAGGGTGATGTTCTGTCCTTGAGGTTCTGTGGTGGTAGATGAAACTGCAGGCTGAAGAACATGATGGATTTTCCTTTCTTGGTTCTCTCAGTGATTAGCAACTGAGACACAGAAAATTTCCTTCTGACCAGTACTGTAATAATGGAAGGTAGAAGCCGACACATTCAATCTCTGCTGGTTGCTACTGTGGCTGCCACTACATTTGTCTGGAAAAAGGTTTTAGGTCTGCAGCAGAAGGAGATGTCCACAGCTGTGAGTGAGAAGCCTGAGAGGGCTTGATCTCAGGCACCAAACTGTCCTGCTGTCTCTCTGCTCCTGCTCTGTGCATAGGCCACGGAGGAGGTGAGCAGAAAAGCTGCTCTATGGATTAGTGTTTCACTTTCCAGGCCTGTCAGAGCAATTTTTTCGCATGCCTTAAATTTTAAAGGAAAATTGGAACTATTTCAGAATCGGGAGTATACACAGTCTAATCTGTATAATTGCTGTGTGACAATATGAAATCAGTTCTGAATGTATATCATTCAGTAAAATAATAATTACCATAGCAACACGCACTACTTCTGAAACACAGCTCATCTGTACAACAGCCCAGAAACAAGAAGCCTAAACTCTTCACAGAGCTCTAAGATCAATTAGTGAGATTTCCTCCCCTTTATTTTTTTCAAATCACTGAATCTGAAAGAGGCCAACGGATGTCAAAAGGTAAACAACAATCAAATGTTGTTTCCATAGTTTAGCCTAAATTAGGGATAAATCAGTATATTGTATGTCTTATGCAGAGATTATAGCTGACTTTTTTGCATCAAAGAAAAGTGCAGCAGAGAGAAAATTATGGGTATCATTTTGGTGATTCTGAAATCCTACTCACACTTTGCTCAGATAAAATACATTCTATGAACATTTCCTCCAGGGTTCCTTTTTTGCTGTTATTCTTCTTTTGGTTAAGAATAAAGCTGTCCAACAGTTATCCACAGGGACTTTCTGGAGTGAATTCCACTGCAGGTTAGAAAGTAAGGATCTAATATGAATTTTAAATTATACTGCTTAAAATATAGTGGGCCAGGTAGAGTTATGATTGTCTCACTTTCATGATCATCAATAACATAGATGTGTTTTGAAAAGTACAGAGTAGCTTTCTGTGGATGTTCTTAGAAAATTAAGAAAAATGCTTTATTTTTTCCTTAGATGGCTAAGTTTGGAGTTCTTAGTAACAAAATAATTTAAAATGTATTTGGGAGGAAAAAATCTTGTCTAGGGAGGAATATAAAAATAGTAGTGGTCTTAGATGCAGAAATTCTTCTCTGCTGTAGTTTGAAATGATAGAAGTAAGGATAAAGAGATGTTGCCCTGCAGGGACTAAAAAGCTGCTCAGCTGAGGATAGATGGCTACACTAAAAATGGCTTTCTTTCCACAGTGAATTTGGAAGTCATTTTGCCCATAATATGAGGCCTATGGTATTGCCTTTTTTAAATGAGGAAGGGAAACTATTTTGAAGGCTTAACTTATTTATGAAAGAACTTACTGGACATGCAGTGCATTTTCTACCCACTCATCAACAATAATAATTCAGGATATTTGACTGGAAAAGAGGTGCTAAAACCTTTGGGATGTCACTTATCTATGTCTCAAAAATTTGGGAATGATGCAAATCACTCTGCCATAGTCTCCATTGTTAGCTTCCATAAATAGGTGTTCACCCCATCAAGGGAAAAACAGCTTTCTGCGTTCTAATGTGGTGCAAAGGTGCTAACAATTAGATCAAGAGGCACTTGCATTTGTTGTCCTTCTGCAGAGAAAGTGCCGATGTTTTGTGTCCTTCAGTGAGGGATCTGTCATGAACCCCACTCTCATTTTTATTGACAAGTTCCCTAACACCTCAAGAATGTAGATTATCCAGGTTCATAGGAATATTATATCATTACCATGACCGATCTGTACACATTAACTACAAATGGGATGAGAACTATGAAGTCAACTTTTGCTATCAATTAATGTGAACAATTACTTACTTCCTGTATAGACACACTTAGAAGAATTTTTAATTTACGTTTCTATAGGAAAATGACTATAGAATAACAGATAATATCCTTTTTTTTTTTTGCATTCCATTCTGCATGACTAGAATGGCTTCATATAGAGCAATTTAATTGATTTCCATTTTTTTAATAAGTAACTTATGTTCAGAGAATTGAATTATTTCTTTGGCTGCCTGCTCTGCGTGTATACAATGCAGTTACAAGGAAGGAACAGAAAATGATTTTTCTCCAGATGAATGCAAAATCATGCCATTTTCACCAATCTATTAATGACTTAATATAGTAAGGGCCTGAGATTACTGCATTTTCAGCAAACAAGGGGTGCGTGTGCGTGAGAAAGTGCTTGCTTGCTAATTTTCCATGTGTTTTATTCCTCGTATTTTTATCTGGGACGTTTCTGTGTGGAGGAGTTTCTAGTTTACAGTCACTTAGTTTTACAGCAGCAACAAAATCCAAAATCCTTTGGAAGGACTCTTTTTTTTCCAGGAAGAAAGAACATGTTTATATGTGCAGTTCAGATTGCTTCTTTATTCCTTTTTTTTTTTTTTTTTTTTCCCTAGCCTTTGCTTTCTGTGTTTCCATAACAACAGGAAAACTCTTTTTATAGTGCCTTATTATTTTCCAGTAAAAGACATGGTTTGTCTCCACTCTCTTCCCTCTTTTTTTTTTTTTTTTTGGATTGATATTGAAATGGGTACAAATTGGAACAGATAACATAAAGAACAGTTCTCTCTTTCTCTCATTATAGAGTGTTAGGAAGGTATTCATAGGTCAGGCTTGCTTCTGACTTGCTGTAATCATATCTGTTTTTTTCTAGAGAACATGCTTGTGATCTTCACATTTTCCACTGTTTTTACTTCTTGTTCTGTAGACATGTATCAGGGTAATCCAGTGTTCAGCCAAAGAGCAGCGAGAAGGACTTGCCAGCACTACTCTGAGCTTTGGGGAGGGTGACTGCTTGGGGAAGGTTTGATAAGCTCAGGGACACTGTCTGCACGTTGAGTCATTCCTAAGCGCCAGATTGGCCATGCCTTTTATCAGTGGCAGATTTCATCTGATGCACCTTTTGGCAGAGCTTTCTGAATAAAAAAGGTTTTATTTTGTTATTTTTAACCACAGTTGTCAGCTTGAAAGCATTAGTTTAATTTTTGTGTGTGTGCCTATATATCTCTAGAGAGATCATTAAGGACATGATGGATAGCACACACATTTTATGTCTTTTCATTCATTTCCCCCGCGCCCCCCCCTCCCCAAGCTATGCTTTATTGCTATTTCTAGTTTAAATTTATTTAAAGCATAAATGTGGTAAAGAATATTAAATTTATATAGCAACTCTGGATTTCAGCTTAGAAATCATGTAGTAATTATGAACAGATTTTTTCCTTATGTTATGGATATCTGTTCTTATTTTTGAAATATTTCTCACAAAATTATCAAAGTGTCAAAATCAAGGTTTGGTAGTAGCTGAAAGAGACTTCTCCCCACAGATTTTTGTGGTGCAAATTCAAATATATGAGCAGGTGGCACTTTGCAGATGTATCCTTGTGTGCAAAAACCAAGTCCGATTTTGTTTCTAAAGGCAGACTTTTGAAAATTTACTTCCAAAAGCTTTATAATAGCCACAGTAAATAGGAAGTGCTAGACCAAAAAAAAAAAAAAAGGCTCATCATTTTGGAAAGTTGCCTGGCAAGATATATGCTGCATGTGAAGGTTACTACAAAGAATGGCTACACCTTTTATTGTCCACTTCCTTGTCATTTTTTTGTGCAGGGCTGCAAATCACACTATTAAGCTGCAAGAATATGGGAGGCTTTTTGTTTAACAAACTGCATTGCAAGGTTTCAGAGGATGCACATCTTCATTTCACGTGGTGTTAAAATCCTTCCTTTCTTGCAGTTTCAGAAACTTTTGTATACTTGATGCACTTAGATATTTTGATGCCATTTAAGTTGCTATGTTACTGAAGGCTTCAGTATTGGATGTTGGTACTGATCCTTACTCCTCACCCCATTTTATTTGCTGCTTTCACTGGTTTCATTAAGTATCTCTAGATGAGGATTAAAAAGATGGGTTGGAGGTCACATCATCCTCGCCAACTTGTAATTATGTCCCTATTATCTCTAAAATCAAGACTGATCTTATTAAGTAAGGAGATTTCCCTCCCACTCCCTTGCGTATGCTAACCTGATTAAGACAAGGTCATTCTCAAATTCTTTAAGTTGCTTGAACTACTTGTTTTTTGTCATACCCTAACAAATATGTTGCTTTCTGGCCTCTATAAGTAGGTGCCCTAAGATGTAACAGCTCTGTCTCCTTTGCCTTGCACATTGGTCTGATATCATGAAAATGGATGTAGTTCGCTGCAGTCTCCAGTTTTATCAGTGGCCTTTCAGATTAGCCTTCTCATGGATCCTGGGCCAGAAGTGTGCTGCTTTGTCCTGGCTTCGTTCCAAGGCAGTTTTATCCTCTGTGTTTTTTCATTATTTCCTTACTAACAACAACAAAGCACCTAGGTATGTATGTTCATCAGTCTGACAGAGTTCAGAGAGTTGCTCAGCCACCGGGGCACCCTGGCAGACATCTCAGTACAATTTCAAGAAATTGGATTTCAATTGCTTCAGACCTCTGCTCTTAATCTTGTTTTGTCTTGTTTTGCTCCTTTAGAAAATTGCAGAAAAAGTATTGTTTGGGGCTATTTGGTCTATGCTTTCTGCACTGCCTCATGCATTGTATATTAAGCAGTATGGAAGTCAGCTTTAAGAGGATTCCTTTTCCCTATTCTCCAGCACATGGCTTAAATAGAGGCTCCGAAAGGTCTGCATGAAAGGTCACCCGTCAAAGTACAGATTTCCTGTCCAAGGTGGAAGAGCAGCACCAAACCTCTGAAATGTGTTGAGAGAATTACTGCTGCTTCTCTCTTCTGCAGGAAGCTCTTCAATAAATTAAGTTTAGAACGTGTCAATGGAACTGTTGTCTGCCCCTGGGCTGTACATCTTCTTGACATCTGAGTCACACTCATTATTCTTTTTCAGGATATAGTATCACGTCTTGTGATGGGCAGTGCTGGGCAGTCAGCTAGAAGCAAATTAATAAGAAAACGTTGTCCGGTTTTGCCTTTTTGTGTTACTAACTATTGTCTTAAACGGTAGGTGTCTGTGTTAACATGAAGTATCCCAAGCTAAAACATTGGCAATTTACCTGTAGAGACATGACATTAGTCAGACATAATTATTGATCAGCAGAGGCAATATGGACAATTCTGTGCTGTGTTGTAAGTGTTGGATGCATTTACAGTAACTATGTATTTACAGCTAAAACGAAAATTGAAAGAAAAAAAGATGCAGGGTCCTGTTCACAAAATGTCCTGGCCTCCTCTTTTGGTTTTGAGAAATAAAGCAAGTGTTTAGTGTTTTTCTCGTGGTATATGTGCACCAGGTTTATATGCAATTATTCCCTCTTCCCCACCGCTGTCAAATATATGTATTGCACATTTCCAACATAACAATGGAGTTTGTTTATTATTTCTTTGTGATCCTAGTTGATAAATTAGAGGTTTTTGAAAACCAAGTCTGCTACCTGGTGCAGTCTTATATTGCCAAATTTTAGACAAATTTAGAATGTGAAGGAGATCAAACATCTCCTTTTAAAAGATTCATTTTGTCCTTGCTCCAGTGCCAAGTCTGGGGAGAAGTGTGTGTGTTTAAGAGGAAAGTGAGACTCTCATTGCTTTTATGCAAATTGTTGCTTCTTTTAGGGTTTTGGAGTTTGTTTGTTTTCTTTTACCAGAGATTATTCAGCTCCAGAGCCTGATGGACCCATGACTTTTGTCATTAATACAAAGCTTAGTCAAAAAAAAAAAAAAAAAGGAAAACATATCACTTTTTCTTATGAGTGAAATTCAGACAGACAAACCCAGCTGTTGCTTTTTAAAATAGCTGCAGATGTCCTCAACAGTAAAGGGTCTTCACATGTTGCTATAGCAACAAAAATTCAGTAGAACTTTAAGATTACATATCGTTGTGTTTTCTTTTTTTCAAAATTTCCATTTAAAAAACCTCCACAAATCATTTTCTTTTTAAAAGAAGAACTTGCAAGTTCATTAGGAAAAAATGGAGTAATTAATTTCAACTTATAGGTTGTGTCTACCACTTCTGTGTTACAGGAAGTATCATCTAACTTTTTAAAACCGTTGTCCAGTGTCAGGTTGATATGGTTCATGTAACCTGCATTATGTTTTTCATTTTTCTTGATGTGGGACATTTATTAAGTCATACACTTTTTAACTTCCCTTGAAACTGTGTAATGGCGTTTTCGAAGGAAATAGTTGTTTTGATACTGAAAGACTGGAAATGTAATGAGAAATTTATTCAGCTGCTTTGTTTTCTGGTCTTCTGGCTTGAAAACATAAATATTTCTCCTGTGGTTAATGAATTTCTTTAGTAAGTGTCAAATCAGCCCATTCTTTGTTTTGCAGCAGTTTCTGCATTGTGCACAATTTATATCTGTGTATTGGTCTTTAGTTCTCTTTACTAAATTCAGGATTGACATGTATGGCAGTAAGGCAAATATTTCATTAGAACAGATTATTATTCATTGGATCTTTCTTATTTTTATCATTATGTCTGCCTCTCAAACTGGAACTAACCTGAGTGGCAAATCATTCTTTTCATGTTACTAATACTTTACTTCTCTTGCCCTTTTCCCCCCTCCCTTTGACTGATGTTTTAAACATTTAAATTGCAGGTTCTTTGTGTCAGGAAGCATATTCTATTATGCACAATAGATATCATTTGAAATTCCACTGGAAATGGCAATCCAGATACTGCACCTTCTAGTATGCACCAGGGTAGTTCTGTGCGTTGCTAAGGAGGGTGGTGGTAAGCAAGCCCTTCGTTGCAGTCAAGTAACCACCATCCATTGCTTTGTGCTTTGCTTTTGCCACTGCTTTATCCTGCTCGGTCTGTGTATTCTGCCTCCTACCTGTCACTTTGTCTGCACTTTCACTGTCGTGGAAGTGACTAGAATATTCTTGAAAGGGATTCCACAGTTGGGATTCTAGTCGCTGTCACTTGACAAACTAGATGGAGTTGCAGGAGGAACAAAGCACAAACACGAGAGCTGCGTGAAGGCACGTGCAAAGGTAGAGCAGCTGCCAGGAGAGCGAAAGGCAGCACAGAACCAAACACACTATTGTGTTTGTTCATCGACGGGGTGCCCTTCCATCTGAACTTGCACTGAACTCCTCTCAATTCTGCCAAAGGGTAACATTTGCTGCAGTGGCAAGTTTGTGCATTTGTGCTGGTTAGTTCACTGAACTTCATGTTCCCATATGAAACTTGTCTTGGAAATCGGTATTATTAACACATTTTAACTTATTTCAATCTTGAATCATCTAAGCCAAAATAGGTTACCAAAGATCAACATGATGAATCTGCAGCAATATGTGCCAACAAAATTCCTGTGGTCATGGTCTTTTAAGCTAAATCTTCAATAATGGCTTGTTGTCACAGTAATTTTATTTCCTGTGTATATCACGGGCACATAAAGATGACAGCACATTCTTTCTCTGATTGAAGTTGCTAAAAAGATTAACTTACCTCATACATTTCATCCTTATTGTGTATTTACTTTTTCAGGACTTTGTCTTCAAATGACTGAATTACATGTTTTCTTTTACATGAGAACAAACTGTTAAAAATAATAGATAATTCTTGATTTGGTGTTGATCTTACTATTAAATAAATTAGAAGAAATAGACAAAAAGTTCTAGGCCTGCTGAGTTGTTGCAAAACAGAAAATGGAAATGCATGGGTGCAAATGGAGAGAGTAAAGGAAGGTGGAATATAAATGCACAGGATGTTCTACTTCTTGAATAGTCAACTTTGTAAATAACACACTCATGTTAGGCATAGGTGCATAGAGAAAATAGCATAATATGCAAAAGGATTGCACTGAAAAGACCCAAGATGAGTATTGAAGTGAAATAATTAAGTTGGCATGGATATAGCTTTCCAGGAGACCTCTTCTGTCCTCTGCTAACATTTTTTTTTCTCTAGAATTTTTACTAGCTTTTATGCTCTGTATCAAATATTCATGAGCGGCATGGATTTTTCTTTTTAAAGTCCCAAACCTACTTAATTATTTCTTGCTTCTCCAAGTATGCAGGAAACCTGCGAAAGGACAGAAAACCATGACTAACTTGAGAGGTTTCCATCAGCATCTGATCTAATCCACATTGTGGTTGTCCATCAGACACTTATCCCTGGCATATAGTTAAAATACTATCCTATCTGAAAAATACACCTAATGGTATGAAATTATAGTTTCAACTCATGTTGTCCTATTCATTCAGTGGGACCTTGCCTAACACCTAGTAAAGAAATCTAAATGGATGTGAGATTTTTCAGTGTGACTCTTCTGGACTGAGTGCCTGACTTTCCATTATTCAAAATCAAGATTTTTTTTTTTTTAAATAAGTTGACCTGTCATATGATAAAAATGCCTGTGAGTATAATTAAATTGAATTCTGTGCTTAAAGTGACCCTCTGATTCATGGGCATTTGCAGTAGAAAGAACAAAAGTAAAATTAAAGACTTATCTGAAAGGTACAGTAATTAAGTCTCTCAGTTTTGATTATTACCTGCTGTGATGAGAACAGTGGAAAGGCAAAAGGCTGCCAGCAGAATATAATGTAGCTATGAAGATACCTTTACATGGAAGAGGCTTCTTTAGGGGGACTTTTTTTTTTATTGGATAGATCAGCTTTATAGGAACTGAAGTCACTAGAAAACCTCAATACTGGTAGCCTCTGCTTTTGTCAAGTGTTGGCTGCTCTTTCCATAGGTGTTAAATGAAAACTTGAGCTGGGGAGGCTCTAGACCTGAGAACATGATGCATATTTCACAGGAAGTCAATATGTGGTTTGGTGCCTGTTTTGAATCATTAAGCCATGGAATGAGTTCCGTTCCTAAAAGCATGCCTTCCCCTGGCTTTGGACTAAGGGCCTGATTAGAATTTTTCATCAGTTATCTAAATTTCCGTTGATTTCAGTGAAAGTTAGCACATCCAAACATCTTTGTGACCAAGCTTTAAATTCTGTAGCCGCAAGACACACACTTATGTAGGACAGGCACGGGAAGGGTACACAAGACTGCACAATGTTCCTGCAGGTTACCTTACGAGGTTAATTAATAAGGGCTCTGCTCTGGGGATCCCGTGTCTCCTGAATTACCCTCTTTCCTTTTCAGGAAAAGAGGTAAGGGAAATTTCACACGTCTTTAATAGAAGAGAAAAAAAAAAACATAGAAAATAGGGCTGAAAAAACTCAGGAAGTCATTCAGTTCATCTTTCTCCCTCAAGGTAGAACTAGCTAAATCTAAACCATATCCAACTAGTACTTTCCTGACCTGCTCTCTAATTTTTTGGGAGTGGAGATCCCACAACCTCCTTAGGCAGCCCTCTATTCCAATTCTTGACAATTTCAGTTACAGGTGGAAACTTTTCCTTGCTGCTATTCTAAACCTCACCCATCATAATTTTCTCAAAATTATTTGTCTGTTCATTTTTTATGCAGAAAACAGTATGTCTTGATCTACTTCACCCTTTTGCATAGGAGCTATCATGTTTCCTCATATGCCATAATTTCCCCATAGGTCGTATGCTCTGAACTTTTTATAATTTCCATTGTTCTTCTCTGGCATTTGTGTTTGTTTAATGAAGTTCTCTTACAGCTGCAGTGGTTTGTGTGTCCTTCGATTGGAGGAAAAGAAATCAGAAAAGCGGCACCGCTCCTCGAGTTCAGCAGTGGCTCGAGAGTGGCTCCACCTGAGTGTTCTCTTGGTGGGTAACCTCTGCCTTCGCAAGGCACTTCTTTTTCAGCACACATTGGATAATAAGCGGCCCGCGAGCGTATGCAGCCCTGGAATTCACTTGGGGGGCTCTGCTGATGTCATTAGCTTGCGAGTGGTAGCAGAGGCCCAGAAGTGAACTGAGGCGTGCAGTCGTCTTTGGCCATCTGTTGTTTTTTATCACAGCCTTCAACTTTTTGGTGTTTTGATCTTACAGTACAACAGCAACTCCTGTTAGAGGAAATAGTTTATACCTGTAGGGTGTTTTAAAGAAAATCTTGAGAGGTTCTCTCTGTTTATAATCAGTTCTTCAGACTTGGACAACACAAACTCTCCCTCAACCAGGTGTGATCAGATGAGGCAGTTTAGGATGAGTGTGAGGGGAAAGATACAGGACAGGGAGGGGTGAGAAGATATTCATGTCTGATACCTATCTGCCACCCTGGTTCCTTGTCAAAGGCTTGGGGAGGGGGTGCAGAAGTATTTGCTGTGCTGACTTAATGCTGCTCGTCATTTATTTCTCCTGTTGGTCTTTCTCATTATTTTGCTTTAATGAATCCCAGAGAATAGCTACAATGAAAGACAAATTCTTGCTGACTTGAAATAAAATATATCCATATGTTAATCTCTCTAATGAGGAAATGCCTTAGACAGTCACATTATTTAAAAATGTTTTAAATTATTACTGCAATAGGAAGCATACCAAGTAATCTCAATTATTCTATTCAAAAAAGTACTTTTTGGGGGGTAGTATTTTTGCTGAGTAAGCCAGCCTTGGGAAGATCCAAAACTGATTCGTTTAGATTTTACTTGTGTTATTAAATGTTCTCTTTCCTTGCAGACCTCCTATAACCATTGCTAACTTCAAAGAAAGGCTTTGATCAGTTATGTATTAAAATCAGTAAGATTTGCCATTGTTTACCGTTGGGATCCCATTAAGCTCAGCATAGTACTGGAAAGAGCACCTATATTCCTCCTTTCTTCGATGTGGAACCCACTTTCCCTTGTATCCTGGGCTCTGATGGGCTGCTGTGATGCAGATCAACAAAATCTTCATTGTTTTATTTTTTTTTTAAAAAAAAGGTGGAATAGGGAGACAGAAGCAGCAGTTTCTTAAAAATGTATATATATACATAAAATATATATAATAAATGTAGCCTACTGGATTAGAAACCTGAAGAAAATATATATTCTTCTGGGTTCTCTAAATTAAGCTCACTTTTTTCCTAATATAATGGTGACTCATAGCTTAAAAGCAGAAGAGACACATGAAGAATTGAGCAATACTGCATTGTTCTTGACAAACTGTGCTAAATAGCAAGAATTAATGTCGAACTATAAACAGGGGTCCCAGGCAGCTTTATTAGATTTTTCAGACTTCACAGGCTCTGCTGGCGGGTGAGGGTAAGGCTCTGGCTCTGCTCTCCATAGCGGAGCTGGGGCCATTTGCATTTTTTGGTGCTTTGTTTTCCCCTTCTTTGTTTTGTGGTTGCTTGAGTTTATTAATCTGTTTTATTCTCATAAGTGTTTTCCTTCACCACCATCTAGCCCATATGTAAGTGCACCAATGCCAAGGCCCCAACTTCGCTGTACATTATTCGGGTATCATCAATCGATTTTACAGCTGTCATCAGTACCTATAAAAATATAATTCAAATGAATGATTTCAGGAAAAACATGACGTGGCTGAGTATATCACCTAGCCCTGATCAAAAAGAATAGACAAAATGTTAGAGAGCTTTTGTAAAAGGGTGAGATGTTTTATCACCAGTCTCATTGTTTTATAGCAAAGCTCTAAAATGTTATGCTCATTTAATATCCCTGGTCCCTGAGGAGTTCCCATTGCTGCCTTTGAATTTTCCGTATTTGATTTTGCTACAGTTTATTAATCTAATTTGAATGTGGTTTTTAGTTTTGAAATATGGAAAGCAAAGCTAATAAATAATAAATATACATGTAACTATTAGAAGCAGTATAGGACTGAGCATGCCTCCTCATACACACACAGAAATCTGTGATATTTTCCACTTGTGAAGCTTTCCAGGTGATTTCTACCCCCCGGTACTGAAGGGAAGACTTGAGTTCAATTACACAAGGTCATTCTTGTTGCTTTCTGGAATTTTGATAATCTTCAGCTTGTGCCAAATCAAACCCCTAACTTTTTGTTCTCAGTGACTTCAGAAAAGATCAGGACCTATATTTCTCTTCCAACATCCCTGTAGTTTTTCCATCTGTTTTCTCAGTAATTTTTAGAACAATATTTGTGACTATTGAATGAAGTGGGGGGGATTTTTTCTACTTTTTCTGTCCATTATTGGAACACCTGCCTAACAGTCTATCCCACCTGAGGCACTGATGTTCCTAGGTTATGACCGCAGCTCTACAGCTCTCATTTTACTGATATGAGATGAAGGAAAAGAAAGTCCTGAGGCATTGTGGAGGACAGGAGTTGAGAGAAGTGAGAGAGAGAGGAACAGTGCACTAAAGTGGGAAAAAAAAATGACCAGTTGTTCAGAAGAACAGGTGGAAAAGACACCTAAGCTTCAGAGTACTTATCCAAAGGTTTAAGGAATAATAAAATTATTTGACGGCTGGCTGGCTGGATGTCTAGAGATTAAATGATTTGCTGCAAGAAGTGTCATTATTCAGATGCAGAACTGGGAACAGTGTTTAGTGTCTTGTGTTACGTCTTCCCATTTACTACTGCTGTGTTGTTATAACTTAAATCTTGCTCTAACAATAACTTTCCTTGTACTATATCTGAGCTCAGCTGGTGTCCCTAATCTTTCTTTTCTTGATATAATATTATTTTCAATCTAAAAAATTGCTGTTGATCGCAGTTGTGTCTTTCCTGTTGATGCCATGCGTCATTAGAAAGCCCTGGTGTGCCACCTCTAGTTTCCTTTGAAAGCTCTCTGGCTCTGCTTTTAATAGACTTGTCTGCAATATATTAGCAATCTTCTACAACCAATGCTAAGAAAAGATAATTCATTGTTTTTCAGTATGGATTCAGAATACAAATCTTTTTTTCCTGGTGCTTGCTGGTGGTTAGCACTCTTAGTATTCACATGCCTCTTGTTATGGTCTGCCTAAATTTTCTCTCTGCTTCCCCTTTTCCTCCTCATCTTATTTCTCTAAGAAAAAGTTTGGGTTTTGTCCCACTTCTGAATAGAAAGTACATAATTTTCATAACTTTAAACAAAAGGCAATGCTGAAGAGTCAATTAAAGGATCTTTGGTTAAATGGCGGCTGCATTTTCATCATAACCAGCTGATAAGATTTCACCTGTATGTTGGTTTAGCTTTTTCTACTAAAATAAAAATGTGATTTAGCTTTATTGCTGATGATGCAACTGGAAAATGTTATCTTTTCCTGCTGTTCTTCCTTTGTTTTACATGCCAAATATTGCTTTGTGGGCTTCTTTATTTGCCTGCATTATGGCTAACAAGGCTGATAATAGGTCCCTTGTGTTTTCTTTCTCTTTGTGTGGATGATTATGGTTAGCAACTTTGTCAGGGCTTGGAAAATAGCCTCAATAGACTCCTTGGTTAGGTTGTGCTTGTGGCTCTGTTGCCCTGTGCTAACATTAACTGTCTGTATTAACGATGCTTTAGGAAATGAGGTATGTTTGCCCCAATTACTCTAATGTATGCTGTATGAGGAGAGGATATATACCTGGCTTTTTTGGATTGAAAAAGACCCTTAATTCTATGGGTAATTGGTAGCCAGAAATGCATTAGCTGCAAATAGAACAAGGCCGGTTGCTGATTTGATAAATATGGGGAATTTTACCTGGCCAGCACTTTAGACAATATAATCATTTCTCTCCAGAAGCTCCCTGTTTTTTTATGAATGTTTTGATTTCATATTCTGCCTGTGCATCAGTCACTTCCTGAATATGTATTACCATTGTAATTGATAGTGTGACTCTTAAGAACCTCTCTTAACTGCTGATTATAACAGAGCCACTGCTCCATTTGAAGAAGCTTTGAGCCTACTCATGGCTGCGGTGAGTCAGTCCCCACTCACGTATTACCTACACGCAGCTTCAAACAAGCTCTGTTGTGTTTGAGGAAGGTACCTTCTGATCAGACTATGTTTTTGCCGGATTCTGAATTAACCTCCAGATAACGTGTTTCGTTTGCAATTGTTTATCTTCCATAAAAATAAAATCAAAACTTTTACACATACCCTATGTGATTCCATATTCCACTTTATGATTAACTTTATGTGGAATGGACATAAGCCCAGGCACTAGGCCAAGGCAAAACTATGACACTGGTTTTCATCACATGTTTCTCTTTTGATTCTGCTCAGGCTTGTGTTGTCTATAGGCTATTGCATGCTGCCTCGTTGCTTGAGGTATTACATAACAATTTTTTTTTCTTACATTTAGAGCTTGCCTGCCTGCTGAAATGGTCACCTGTTCAATAATAAACTTGTGGGAGAAGATACCAATTTTCTTTTGTATCTCTGAGGGAGAAAGATGATGTCATGTTATTCTTACATTAACTGTAACGAGTTGGGGCAGCAACATTACTTCTGATGTGGGACAAATGAAAGGATTAATTCAGCATCGCTCATGCAAAGTAAAATGCAGCAAGCAAGATTTAAAAAAAAAAAAAGAGTTCTGTACAGAAACAGAGCTGCAATTTATGGCGAAAGACTAGGTGTAGAATTTGTGTTGAAAAGTCCATGGTAGAAAAACAGTTTCTTTAATCTTAGGAGATTTACTTTGTAATGTCATTACCAGTTATAAAAGGTGACAGCTCTTATTTTCATTTGACCTTATAACAGTGATTGGAGTATATATATAGATTTGTTTTTAAATTGTGCTGGAAATAATTTTAGAACATGTTTTCCAAGTTTTAAATAATTCACTGTACCTTTCAGAGACTCTACAGCACACTGCAGACTTGTTTGAGAATCAATCCATATAGCCTTTGTGCGCAGAAAGAGCTATATATAGCTGCATACTGCAGGCAAGCTGCATGTTATGCAGGCTCTGGACCTGCTTTACCCAAAGCAAAAGCCCTGTTCTTTTTCTTCTGAGCTTGGTCACTCATGTGGCATATGGAATATTCCATATCAGTGGAATCAGTAAAATCATAATGGAAATTTTAAGTAAGTCTCTGGACCGGAGGAGTTGGAAAAAGAAGCCAAGGAATGGGGAGCAAAGAGCAACAAAAACACTCAGGTTCCTTGAACTTGCTGGACAGTTTTTGTGTTATGGCTCTTTCTTACCATCTAACAAATGAGGGAGTGTTAGATGCCTTGATACCCCTATACCTGGATAGGAGCTAAAACTGTTTCTTTTTCCTTCTTTTTCTTTTTTTCTTTTTCCCTTAACCTCTACAGGTTTTCTTTTTCTTTTTTTCCCCCCTTCTTTTTAATCCCCAGAGATGGTACAATTTTCATCATTTCTTACTGTAAATAGCTCCATATACAAAGTGAAAGGTGAAATATAAAAGGAAAGCTGTTTGGTTTAAGCCTGTGTTGCTATAACTACTGCAGCATTAGAGTGTAGATGTCATCATTTGTGGGCACTGTTCCCTTTGTGATCGATTATGGATTTCACATTGGTGCCATTCCCTATATCAGCACCTAAAGGGAATGTCAGATGTTCCCTAAATTTGCACCTGTAAATAGGTAGGCAGAAGCATGTTATCCCATCGGTCATTCAAGACGGATATTTGTGGATGCATCCTGCTTTTAGGCCACAAAGAACCTAATCTCAACTACAACTTGATGTACTTTGTCAATATTGTCAAGATAGCTTCTCTCCCTGTTGTTTTTCGTGTTTTCAATGTTTTGTGAGGGGATCTCTTTAATAGGCATAGAGGAGAGATGGGACATGGGATTTCCTATTCCAGTCTTAGCGTGAAGCTAGATTTGTCACTGTAAAGTGAAGAGAACAGATATCTCTCTTTTTTCCTACCACAAGGCAGGAGGAAATATAGGTAAGGGAAAATGAAAAATTTAAGGAGTTTAACACTATGACTTACTTCTAGATCATTAACTAGGAGATATACAGTCATGCTAAATGTCTAAATATTGGTTAATAATGCTAAACAGTAGTTCCAATTTGACCCATGGAAATCCAATTCTATGCCAATTTTTAAAAATAATGTGCTATACTTGGGAGGAGATCTGCTGATTGCTTTTCATAACTGTGATTCCTGAAGGTGGGTAATAGCAGGCTCAGAATTTTTTTAGACAAAGATTGGAAACAGAATGTTTTACAGCACCAACCTGTGGGGGAATGTCTAAAAGCTGCCACTGTGTCTTTCAGGAAAGAACAACTGAAAGCCCTAATGTATTTTATTTGTCTTTCTGTTCTCCAACCCTATAAATAATTCAGTTCTCTTGGCTTAACTACTGCTGGAAACTGTTATTTATTAAGAATGATTGAAATAACTATGCAGCTTAGTAGAATAGAGTGCATTTGGGATTTAAGCATGAAACAGAGTGCCTAAAACATTTTGATTATTCTTTGAAGAAAACCCCCAAACTCTAATGCCAATAATCTTTGCACTTCTGCAAAGGACAAGTGACAATAGGAGTTATGATATGACCTTCTGAAGTAGGCAGAGGTTTATTCCTATAACAGAGCACACATGCTGATCTTGGAGCCCCTTTCCCCCCTCCAGCGTCTTGCTCTGTGTGAAACAACATCAGTAATTTTAAATTTGAGGTTCCCATATATATCTTTAGTTTGCCCTAGTGTATAATGTTGGAATATGCTTTTCGTTATATGTTTATTTGTAAAAACTATTGTAAAATATGCTGTGTAGGCATTTCATATTTGCTTTTAAATTTGATTATTTTGCATGTCACGCTCAAGAGAAAGGGCAAAACAGCAATGGTGTTTTTTAGTGTTCAGAGCTGGTAACTGAACTGCAGTTCTTCGCTCCTGGTTTTGGGTTAATTAATAATATCCAGCTCTTCTTGGCATTGTTCATTATTAATTTTGAAATTGCTTTCCAAAGGTCAATATCATTATTCCCATTACAGACAAAAAAAAAAAAAAAGAGTAAGGCTCAGGACAGGCTCAGATCAGGCAGGATATTGCTAAATCTGAAGTAGAATCTGCTACAGCTGAGCGGCAGATTTTGGCTGTGCGTGTCAGATGTATTACTGCAGAACAGTAGAGCACTCCTGCAAGGCAACTGATTATAAATGGTGCATTTGGAATAAATTTTGTGTCACAATGGAGCTGACATCCAGGACTCAGGTGACTAATTATCTAATCTTGCATCTGGCATAAACAGCCAAGCCATTTGTGTGATGGGCTGCGTTTCGTGCGAGGGAAGAGGGAGGGAATGTTCTCTGCTGACTCAGTGGTCATAAATCTTCTGAGGGGTGGTTTTTTTGTGTTTGAAACTTCTGCAGTGAGTTGAAAAGAAGTTAAACAACTGTCACTTGAAAATCCTAGCCTGCAGCCTTTATTTTTTATACTTTAGATAAAAACAAATATTACAGTAGAGCACGATTATTTGGGGAAGAGCGCTGCAGATTTCACTCATGTGATGTTACTGAAAACTGTTCATTTGAACGGGCACAGTAAATTCATTGTCTTTATCCTTTTTTAAAGAATCTTTCTACAATTATTTAATGTCCTGATGATCATCAGTAGAGATATTAATGAAGAGAGCAGTATGTGCCTCAGTGTAGTGTTTGGTTTCATTTGTTCAAAAACAGGTCATAAACTATAACATAGTACTATGTTTTTTTTTTTCTTTATGACTAGTAATCAGAGGACTAAGGCATGTTAATTTGATCAGAAATAAAATAGATGCTCTGCACTCACTGATTCGTCCTGAACTTTTGTTTCTGAGCACATCGAATTTGTACAGTCAGTGGTACATAAATGATATGGCTAAACTTTTAGGGGCAAAGCTTGACTGCTGTAACAAATTCTCCTGCAACATGAATTTTTCTAGATAGTGTTTCATTAGTATTTTATCATTAAGAGATAAATCAACAAAAGCTCCAGCTTGGACATAAAACCCTAAAATAAAAAGCATATTATAAAAAACTTGGAGTGAATGCTGACATGCTGTCATTGATTTTAGAAGGCATCTTATTCCAGCCTGACAAAACACAAAATTTGTAAATTAAATTTTATGTATATTGTTTATGGTTTTATGCTGATGTTGGCACACTTTCAGATGTAAAATTAAATTACTTTCTCCAATAAGGCAGCATAGATTGAAACATGGATTCCTTTCTTTGCTAATGGAGCTAGTAGAAAGATATTGAATTATGCTAACTTTCGAATTGTCTGAGTGCCAAAGAGAGGAAAATCAATGAAATTTTTGACATCCTGTAGAGCTTTTAAATAGGCCCCAGTCTAGCAGAGAGACTTGCTATGAGAAGATTGTTGTTGACATTGCATTTCCAGTTAAGAAACGTGTTTCTCTGGATAAGCATGCATGGAATCATAGATGCAGTCTTCATTACTGCCCCAAGTACTGCTGTGCTAAATAGGCTCTGATGGGCTTTTGGAATACTAATCAAAAATGATTGGATAAAATATATGCATGTCACTCAATTATTAGATATTTGTGTTTGAGCAGAGAATGCAGCATGTGAATAAAATAATCTGTGTTAAATGGCAACAAAAGAAAACAGAAGGACATTTTATCTCAGTTTAACTTCATCTAAAATGCTAAAAGTCATATTTATGGGTGATTCCAGCAAATTGATTTTGTCTAATGATAGAAGAAACATAGCTTATGTGACTATAAGATCACTCCTGCATGGCTGAGCACTAATGGTCTAAGCACTGTAATAAATGCCAGTCAAATATGGGACTCTCCACACTTTTGTAACTTTGTAACAATATTTCTATAGTTATGTAAAATGCATCCTGTAACTGTAAATAAAACTTGATCAAAGACTGTCTAATCCCTCACAACCTTGCTGCTCAGACAGAAAAGTTTTGGTCTAGAGAGGAGGAGATTGGTATATGGATACAGTCTGTGTTGCAGCTGAAAATCATGGATTCTGGTCTTTCTTTCTATAACAAAAAGTCTGTTTTTGCATTCCTTCACATTCTTAGTTTCTTTTCATAACAGATGATAAAATAGGTCTCTAAAGTTCTCCTGTCCTAGAATATGGTTTTCAACAGCTGACTTTGTATTTTGAACTCTTTGATGTAGTGAAGAACAATGCAATCACCTCTAGGTGATTTCACTTCTTGAAATTTCAAGGAGCTGAAAGCGGAAACGATACATCTTGTTCCTTTTTAAGAGCTCTTCATGGTGTGGTAGATCTCTCTTGTTATTTTAAATGGCAGCTTTAATGCACAGGTAACGTCAGCTCTGCAGAGATTGAAAAAAACCTCCTAACCTCATAACTGCCATATTGTGAGAATGAGTCAGAGGAATCGCAGAAATAGGGTGCAAAGGTAATAGACAGGTAATCTATTCAAATAAGTAGTTTGGTAGGAGCTGTTTTATGTGCTTTGGTTTTCTTGCGTAGTCATCCCTTCAGAGGGACTCATCTATAATCATCAGACATTAAATCTTAAATCTTTAAATTAAGGTTTGTAGTCATTAACCATCTATTTTTGATAACCATCTATGATTTTAAAACATTCATTTTTAGACGTTTTTACACAATAGCCTTCATGGCATTGTCTTGTCGCAGAGATTAGAGATCTCACTCTAATTCGTGTGCTGAGGATGGTATGTTAAAAGTCAAGGGCTTCCTCTAATGATCTGTATCATAAGATAAAATTTTAATAATAGCATTCTGAAAAGTTCATTTCAGAGTCTGCTTTGCAAGGGAACAGGACTCTTGTGATTGCACATTCATTTGTCCAGTCCCCACCATGAACAAACGTAGCCTTGCTGGCCCGTTTTAGTCAGGTTTGAAAGATGAGTTCCAGTCTGAAAGCCCTCAATGCCTGTGCGTTTTCTGGAAACTGATGGCAGTCTGGGCAGGACCGGCCGCTCTGCGGTAAAGGCAGGGACGGGAGCGCTTATCCTGGTGGCTTGTCCAGCCGCGCCGCGGGGCCAGCGCACGTAGCTCATGTCTGCTCGGCCCCGCGCGGGCTGCTCCGGGCAGGGAGCAGATGGTGCCACAGCCGGCGGGGCCAGGGGTGGCTGGTGGTGCTGGAGAGGAGAGTCGAGGGGCAGAGCACGGCGGCAGCGCCCGGCGCTCACTCTCCCTGCTCCGGCGGCATCGCTGCTCCAGCTTGGCCTAACTCCTAGTGAGGGAGAGGCTTGCGACCGTGTGCTGTGAGTTCCGAGCTACATGGGTTCCGAAGCGTGTGCGCGTGTGTGCACGAGTGTGTGCGCGTGTGCTTGAGCGTAGCTGCCGAGCAGCATGAGCTGAGGCTTGGCATCCATTGATAAATCTAGTGCCAGCTGCGGCCGGGCCCGAAGGCTGGAGATTTCAGCTGCCTTCCACTTCAGCTCACTGCAGAAATGAGCTGGGATATCCCTTTGCAGCTGGGACTTCCAAGCGGTCAGACAAAAGAATTTATACGCTTGCTCTTGCACACCTGCTTTCACGAGCGTCCTTTATTTATTTTTCAGCATTGTGCCAGTATTTTAATCTGGCTCTCTGCCCTGACTTTTTTTTCTTTCTAATTAGACAGTTTGATGTGCCATGCAGCACAGCTCTTTCTTTACTTCCTTGCTTATCATATCCTACCAAAAGAAATGTCAGATGATGAGCATATCACCTGAACCCTTACTGGAATCAGTGCCAACAGATTCTGTTCTGTCTTTTCACAAATGTTTCCCATCTCACCACCAAACACAATTTCCCTGAGTTCTCCATTCATACCTATTTCAGTTCATACCTATCCATTTGTCAAAGATATTATCTAATGAGCAGTGCATCTCTCTTTTTTTTAAATTCTAGTTAAGATATACTTTCCTGCAGGATAACATTCATATAAACTTCATCATTCTTTGATGTAATCTCTAGAGTATTGCAGTGAGTACAGTGTGAAAGGCTAAATACCTCGTAAAGAAGTCTGCACTGTCTATATATAATATGGGCACTAGGAGCACATGAGAAATGGAGTGTTTCTTGTAATGGTTGTGTACTGTGTGCGTGTTCCTTACAAATACCATCACAAGGACAGATTCATTTTGAATCTGACCAGGCAGCTGTCTCTGGAAAGCCTATAGATAGCAGCTTCCTGGTGTAGAACATTTTCAGCTCCCTGAAACAGATTTATCAAGCATCTTTACTGTCTCAACACTGCCAGCTCAAATGACTTCTCAAGGAGCTTTGGTTACACGATCTTTTTAAAAGGTGTGTATATTTATATATAACGTTCTTTTTTAACTAACTCAGTGAAGCGGTTCAAATCTGGTGCAGGGTGTCACCGCGGGTCAGGAAAGCCGCACTCCATTTGTCCGCCATGGCCAGCCTTTAAATAACATCAAAATTTTCACCAGCTGTGAGAAGTGACAAAACAGCGTAGGTGAGAGCAGACTGATGTGCACCCAGGATAGCTGCACATTGTGAGTATGGAGAGGGCAACCTGCAGTGACACGAGCTGGAAAGAACATTTTCTTGGCATAATTAGAGGATGCAGGAGTAATCGTTTCAGGGTGTAAGGTCTGCTAAACAAAATATTCCTTTTTGAGTCCTCCTCTGAATCCTGTCTGACTCAAAGAAGTAAGAGAAACAGAAAATCCTTAGTTGGTGTCCTGTCCTCCCAGATGGCCGCGGAAGCACAAAGAGGGATGAGTAAACACAAAAGGATCTGCCCGAATGACTTCCTTGCTGCTTGTTGCTGCAGTTCACCACACGGGATCATTCAATGATGCAGAGTTTAAAGACTCGTTCAAAGAGCTTCTAGGTTGTGCTACAGAAGCTCCGTCTGGAAAACATCTCATGAGGCCTTGGGACAGGCTGGGGACAAATGAGCATTATTTCTTTTTATCGAATTCTTACAAAACTTGTTTTCTGAAGAGAACTTACAGCAGGTCACGTTAACACGGGAGTGTTCATCAAGCCGCATCACTAGTGCGATGTGTTTTGGAGGGCTGCAGTTAGCTTGTCATCCCTGTAAAGCCTTTTACTAAAACACTGAATTATAGCTCTTTTGGGGCTGCGCTGCACTAGCTGCTTTTAGGTCTTATTCTTGCTCTTATACTCCTGTATTTGACTGTATCCAGTGCTTTATATTGTTTTCTTGTGGATTCGTTTTGTATTTCAGAAGCCTGAACAGCATTTCTATTCAAATCATGTTTCACTCTAACTTGAACAACCATGTTCTGTGGTTAGGGGACCCTTGAGATAATAGGAACATTACATGTTTTGTGATATTCCTGTTGTGATGTTATGTTTTTTTGAGTCAGTGGTGCCACATCAATTACACTGAACCAGGATAGTCTAAGTCTGCTTACCACTGATAACACTTAATTGTGTGGTTTCGCCAGTGGCAGTAATGGGCCAGTATCATCATTTTTCTACACTTTTAATCAGCAGTGGTGCTCTAGTGCTCTAAGAACACAGGCGTTACTGAGTTTTAAGACTTGATCTCTCATGTTTATTCCCCTTTGAGAAGCTTTCACTTTTCTAAAAATATGTTTACTTCAAGCAGTTGTTCTGACGTACATAAGCTGCATGCGTCCGTTGAGATCCGCCTGTCTAGAGCTCTTGTCTGCCTTGTGTTCTGCTTGGAATCTGGCATCATGCAAGAACAGACAAGGCGGAGCAAGGAAATAGTATGAATGCTCCATAAAGCAGGTATAGATTGAAACCATCTGCCGCTATCCTGCTGTTTTGCTCTTTGGTTGTGCTCTTATCTAGAAATCTTCAAGTCTTTTGTGAACATTGCATTAAGCCTCCCACAGCCCTTCTCCTCCTTCCCCAGGAAATGACATTATCATCCCTTGTTTGTAGATGAGGAATTGAAGGACTGAGCGATGTAGTGACTTGTCCAAGGTCAACTGCTGAATTAGTGGCATGGCTATGAATAGACATTCCAACTCTCAGCATTCTGCTAAACAAGATCATGCCCTCCCAATATCTATTTGTCACAACTTAATGACTAATAACTTCTAGAATGTGGCAGAATTTATTTTCAGCCAGCAAACAGGTAATTCTTCCTTCTGCCAGCTGCAGAACAGCACACACCTCCTGTGTCCCTGCAAATCTGTCTGTCACTTTGTTTCTTGTAAAAGATGATATGAGGACAGTTGAGAACTACTTGTACAAAAGTATTTTACCCTTTGAGCATGGCTCTTTGTTGTTTTGCAAGGTGCTGTAGGTTCTTACCTGCATGTTCATTTTGGGGATAAAAACAAAGCGACTGGATGCAATTCTTCATTCTCCTTAGTATAACAGTAATGAAATAAGTGTTCTGGCAGCAGTTTGACTTCAAAACTTCATCCTCTTTAAAAGAAATGATAAACTCCTGTGCAGTCTGCTACCCCTTGTTATCGAAAGGTAAAAGTAATTGAACTAAAGTCCTCTCAGGGGAGAAGCAAGAGAAATGAATTTTGTGTTATGCTAATCAGGAAGTCATCTGTCTGCAACTGGTCACTTCACTGCTTACATTGCACAGTCCTGTAAAGGCTGCATAAGAAGCTTTGTGATGAACAAATGTCAAGGGCAATTAATTCTTTGGCAGGCAGCTGTTATTATTAGGACAAAGAATGGCCAGACATAAAAGGAAAGCCTCCATCTGATTTATTTTCTCTGTCTTTTCCATCAAAACTGGTAACTCACCGAAACCCCCATGATGAACGTCAATGTAATGAGAATTTTAAATCTGCCTTCTCTTTGTAGTGGGAAATCCTATATTGAGTTTAGAAAACAGAGGAAAAGCTGAGAGAAAATGTTTGGAAAGTCTTCATCACTCTAATGCTATCAGCAAGAGAAGAGTTGTGTGTTAAGCTGGTAACAATAATATGTGGGCTGAGTTAAGCCCACTTCAGGCTTTTTTCTTTTTTTTTTTTTTTTTCCCCTCAACCTTAACTGATGGAAACTGCCCACTTCTATGCTTGATTTATTACCTTAGCCGAGTTATCCCAGGATTGCTGCATTGCAACTGTGGGTGTTCAAAACACACCCACTCTGCCAAAGAATCAGGAAGGATGTACTTAAAACCCTCTAATTTATCTAATAACATCTTTACTGGCTTTTTGTGTAGGTTTAGTATTGTAATGGAAATACATGCTTTGGTTAGATAAAGAGACCCTGTGCAAAACTGCTAGCATCGCCTAAGTAGTCTGTAGAGACATGTAAATAGCGCTGGGTGACTGGGGAAATGCTCTGGCTTCCTACACTGTAAATGCACCTTCCAATTTTCTGATCTGTCACTAAGGTTAAAATAGTAAAATCTAAAATTTCCAGTGTGAATGCTCATGACAGGGTGTGCCTTGTTTTCACAGATGGGGCCTTCCTACCCCAGGAACAGAGGCTCCCGGTGCTGGGGAATATTTTCCTGTGCCTTTTAGGTCCTGTGTCTGCTCTGTTAACTACTGTTTTGACTTAACTCTTAGGTTCCTGCTTTGCCCAGTGGGTTGGACATTAACAAAAACTCTATGCATTTCTCCAGAATGCAAATCTTACAGAGTTGCTAGCTCTGTTGACATAATTATTATATTCCAGGTATAACAAGCTCTTGCTTTTGTTGTAGCACAGAAATTGTATGTAGCATCAACAGTAACCAGCACCACTGCGCTGGAGTATTGGAGCTAATAATAGAAAGGAAAACCTGTTCTTTGTGAGCTAAATCGGGGCAGAGAAGACTAGATAGGAAATCACCTTCCACGTGCACTACAAGTAAAGGAGGGCCCTATGTGTTACGTTCTTACTCCTTACTCTTGCCACCAAGTATTGCTGTCTGTAAATAGCATCAGAGGTCTGCTGTTGTGCTGGAACAGCCAGCGCTCACACAGCGGATTTTGGCACGAGTGAGGAAATATTCCTCCTGACGCTGCAAGAGTAGAACGAGTGCCTTTCTGCAAAACCGTGAGGGTCAGGACTTGTCTCATGATGATGTATTTATTCCTATTGCTGTGTTTAGGCAATTCACAGATATACTGAAGAGTAAATAATGAAAGTTGGAAGACCTATTTTGTGTACATTTTCTAAATCAGTTGCATAACCCTGCTGTTTGTAACAGCATTTGTTATTTAGTATCTGGAAAACATTGTGGCAAAATGGCTTTTTCAATAAAACACCGAGTACTATAAATCTAACTGAAGTTTTTTTCCCGAATTCAGTGTTTGCTTCTGAAGTGACGGTGCACGGGTCAGCCTAGGACTGCAGTTATCTGTCCTGGGCAGCGTACCAAATGTGAATAAAAATGACTCTCACCACGTGCTTCTCGGGCTTCAGTATGAGGTCTGACAAGGGCGGTTTTGTGCATAGATGTCCATCCATTCTGGGCCTGGTTGGGCATGCCTTGGTAACCTCCTTGCTAACCTCAGTGTTAAGTTAAGGCAGACAGACAGAAAATATGAAGCTATGCACAAATTAAAGTACATTAAGCTTCTCTTGAATGACAACATGTACATGTAAGGTGGCCTTGGTTTGCTATAGATTAATTAATCTTAGGAGATATCAAGCTTAATTAAGCTACAGTGTGTTAAAGCCACTTTACTTTGAAAGAGATCATTCATAAGGGAGCTTAATTCACTTTTAACTTGATGCACAACAACTTTGTACCTCCATGGCTTTACATTACCTTTCCTCAGTGTCCCTTGGCAGGATTTGGAAACTTTGAAAAGCAAGGGCTTCTTTAGCCTTAAAACTTCAAATCAGGTTTCTAAAGAAAACATAAGAAACTGGACAGATTTGAGATAAGTGGATAATTTACATGGAGAAAATATGTGCTAGGCAAGTATTGCATGATAAGCTCTGGAGGTGTGTTCAAGTCTTGGTTTTAAAAAACACAGAAAGGATACGAAATGGAGCATTAAAACCTAAAAGACAGGAAAAAAAAGTGAAGTGAGGCTACTAAAATCCACGTGATAAGTCCTGCATGCAGAACTGCAGCATTATCTAACAAATAAGAATCAAAATTTTGCAAGTCTTGGACAAAATTCATATTCAAATATATTTATAGGAAAGTTTTATGTATTACCCTAATTGCAAGTTGCCTTCTTAAATCAGATGAAAATATCCTCTTATGCTTTTCTTTTTGTTTTCTTGTTTTTCAGTAATTGTCCTTCATTTTTGGCTGCTGCTTTAGCTAGAGCAACTTCAGATGAAGTCCTTCAGAGTGATCTATCTGTACATTACTTACCAAAGCATGTGGACAATGCAGATGGGATCATACGTAAGTACCTCTGTGCATAGTAACATGCAATTTTGTGCGGTGTGGATCTTTCATTTACACACTATACCAGACCGTATGATATGTATATTTTGCAGATAATTCATAGATTTTAAGGTCAAAATTGACTGCAGAAATCCATCTACTCTGACCCTTTGAATTTGGGAACCTAGATTGTTCCCAAATTAGTTTCTGCTACCAGCTAGCTATGTGGCTTACATGGCTCCTTTTGAAATTGAATGTCCTGTTGTAGTCTATAAAGATCATTGGAAAATTCACCACTGATCTAGATAGATCTAATGGCTAATTTCTTTCAAAGTCAAAGCTTTCTGATTTTTGAATCTTCGTTTAGTTCCAGCTTTTACCATGGAATTCTGTTTCATAGTTATTTTAAAATACTTTTTTTGCGTTGTTCTCAAGTCTTTTTAATGAGTTTTGTTCCTTAAGACCAGGTGAAAGTAACTCTTTACTTTTAAGTACATTTCCATAAGGCCTAGGGCTGTATCTGGTGACCCTGATTTCCTTTATAAGGACTTTAAACTATGCCAGCAAGCAGCAGGACCACAAACACCAGTTGTCCTCCTTCATCCTTACAGCAAAGACAAATGTAGGTGGGAAGAGAGAATTAAATTCTGAATAATTTCAGTCATAAGAGGTTTTTATCAGGGCTTTTAATCTTTTTAATAGTATCAGTGATGATAATGTTATCCCTTATAAAGATGTTTTGTGCTTAAAAGGAAATTTTCTTTTCTCCATTTATTTCTCTTGGCTAACAAGATTTTTCCATCATTCAGCACAAAGCCATGCATCCTAAATCATTTGGGGATTCTGCTGGCTAAACAGCCTTGCAAATCTTTGGGTTGCTCTTTATGATGAACAGCAATATTCCTTGAATGTATTTACATGAATTCTGTCATTCCATCTGGAAAATACATAATCACTAAAGCACTGTGTTCATGACTCTTCTTGGAGGGGAAAAAAAAAAAAAAAAAGATTCTGGAAATACGTAAAAGATGTAAGTCTGACTCTTTAAAGAAGGAGGTTCTAGTGTATTCTGAGAGGCCTTTGCAGACCTAAGAGAAAGCAGAACATGCTTTGGGCTCCCTTTCAGTATGTATTGCTGCCTCCTCCCGCTGAGCAGGTAAACAGAATAGATTTGTCATTGTTCTGGCTGAGCAGCCTTCATTAATTTCAAATTGAGATCTCTGAGACTTACATAAATATTTGACAGTCTCCAAGGAAATGTTGACTAAGCCTCCACACAGAATATTTAATGAGTTCAAAAAAAAAAAAAAGGGAAGGAAAAGAAAATAAAACCTTCAGAAATTTCCATTTAAAGATATTTAAATTTGTAATACAAGGAAGCAAGCATAGACTGATGTGCATACAAGCTAGAGTAGCTAAAAATATGGGACTCCAGATGCAGTATGTTGGGGTAGAAGAAGAAGCTTCAAAGACAACTGAAAGACTTTTGATTTTGTTTTTGAAAGGTTGGGTTAGGAGTTAAGGGTGTTTTCAGTCAAGGAAGGTATTCAGCTGGGGACTGCGCTTGCAGAGGTACTTCTGAAGGAGGGTGGGCTGTGTTATTTGCTGGAGATATCTAAAATATCCAGCCGGTTACTGGTATCCTCCCCACACCAATTTTGCTCTAGAAGTCAACCATCTTCAGCAACAATACTGCCTAAACTGGATTTCCCACTAGCCGTGGCACAATTAAGCATTGCTTCCAGTGCTGGGGATTTTAGAGCAGCACTGAAGGAACAGCAGGAGGGAAATGAAATTCTCCATGACACAACCACAGTGACAGCTGACTCAGCTCTGGCTCAGTGCTGCAGCATTAACGATTGATGAGTAATTTACAGCTGTGAGGGGGTGGTTTGACTGTTGCGGGCCTTTCTCCTGTTTTAATCTTGAGCAACAATTATTGATGATGCTGACACTACGCATATTCCCTGCAGGGGAAGGTTATTTAGTATCTCAGCACGACGAATGGGTTCACTTCATTCTTCCTTCAGAGTGACGCTCTGAATCGTAACAGCCACGTGACATGGAAATGTATGCGTTTCCCTTCGGAATATGCCTATTTGAATGCCTTTTCCTTTTAAATATGCTTCTTAGGAAAAATGGAGGAGGAATTCTGTGGGGTTCCCTTCTGGAAAATATAATTTAGATGTTTCGGCTTTGTATTTTCTGTTCCTAAATATATAATCCAGCAGAGAGATTTCTGTGAGCGCTAATAAGAGCAGCAAAGGCATTGCAGGAGAATTGGTTCACCTCACTGTGCTGCTGGTTACATGACCCAATTATCCGATTTCCAGCACTTGTTCTTAAAGCTGTATGATTAAGGAGCTAGGACTTCTTTTAATTATACATGTATCTTTTCATGCTTACTGGCTGATCTTACAGACCAGACTTGAACCACTTATACTCCCAGCTCTGCTAAATACCTATTCCTAGGAATCTTTTCCTTCCTTAAACTTCAGAGTGATTGTCAAGTGCTTGAGTTTTCACATTTTAAAAATATTGTTTTTCAAGAGTAATGATTCAGAATTTCCTTAAACTTAAGACCTCTATAGATTTCTCATTTGCTCATTCTGATTTCTTTGACACTCAGTCACTTCAGGAATCTGGAAATAAAAGCAAGAAACTTAGAAGGTACCTGAAAGTGCACACTTGAAATGCAGAGAGTGCTGAAATACTTTCAGAGTAACATTGTTAATTTTCGTATCTTATTTGCCACTTTCGTACCTCAGTTTAAGAGTGAGGTGTTTGCAGTGTGGTGAACAGGTAGACTGGTCTAAAAAACACTGCATCATTGTAGTGGATTATTGTTTCCATGTGCATTTTGTATGTGACACAATATTCCATGATGAAGTCTCTCTCAGAGCTTTTGTGGTCTGGCTGCACCACTTGCTATGGAGCTATCCTGGGGATCAAATCCTGAGGGTAACATACTTGCTTTTCATTTTTTAGTGAAGCTGCAAATGAGTTCCCCAAAGGCACAGGGGAATACTTGAGTTAAATTGACAATGAGCTGCTCACTGATTAATACTGTTCATGGTGAGTTTGTCCTCCTCTTCTCATGTTTCAGAATCTGGAATTTCCCTGCTGCCATCCATCTCGATTGCTTGGCTAAAATGATTTTATTTCACCTTTATAATGTATGCAAGAGAAAAAAACTCTCACTTAATCACTTAGGTACTCTTAGCCTTTTCTTTGTGTGTTTTTGTCCTCCCCAGAGATTGAGACAGTGAAGCTAGCCCGCTTAGTTTTCAGCAAACTCCATGAGATCTGCAGTAACTGGGTGAAAGACTTTCCACTCCAGTGGAAGCCCCACCGCTACTACGAGACATCCATCCATGCCATCAAAAACATGCGCAGGAAGATGGAAGACAAGCACGTCTGCATTCCAGACTTCAACATGCTCTTCAACCTCGAGGTAAAAAGAGTTTTTATGGAAGATAAATGCAGTTTGCTGTTCTCAGGCAAGATAGACTTTCTGTGAAAATGACAACTGTACCTGTGATGGGTCTAAGAAGGACTGACTGGCAGGAGACAAACCTGGTTTTAAGTTAGTTCAGTTGGCATTCTCTGACTATAGGTGCAATATAGCATGCAGTTTTTATGTAGGTTATAGAGGATAGATGTCTGATGATATGCCATCTAGCTAAACAAAGTTTGTATTTGCCCCATCCTGATGTATGTTCTTAATGCAGTGGCTGAAGAACTTATCTGCTATCCTACAGCAAGTGCAGCCCTGCTGTAGGGAGAGGCAACTGGCGCATTATGTTACCATGTGATAAAGCAAGGCAGGATCCGCTGTGTGGCTGAAGATGTCCAGCTGTAGAAGGGAGTTGCCTAGGGAAATGAGGAAGTGGTTCAGCTTACAGTTCATTGCCTGCAGGGGTGGGTTTGTACTGCCCTTCTGCCCTTTTTCTTCAGAGGAAGAAGCCAAAGCAGGAGTAAGGAAAGGGAGGGGCAGGGGAAAAAAAAAAAAAAAAAAAAAGAAGATGGCTAAGTTCACAGGAGCAGCTGGCAGCAGTAGAAGTCTGGTGGAATGAGGGCCAGACTTAGGTCTGTTACTTTCTTTATGTGGCCATCGTTCAAACACTCGTGCTTGTTCTTCCTTCGGGAATAAAACTGTGGGCACTGAGGAATGACAAACAGAAGAGAAGGGTAAGAATGTTGCCACTGGAATCAGATTGCTATATAATTGATTCCTTATTATATCCTGCTAGTTTAATAGCCATTTTCTGTGCTCTACCCAAATTCTTGCCTTTAAACCACATTAATGCAGAGAGGCAGATGTTTCCTTTGCCTGTCAATTGTCACCTCTCTTCCTTCCAATTTGTATTGGAGCCCATTACTTAGAAATTACAATGTATAAATATTCTAGTCTTTGAGATGGCTGTCAAGGTTGATTTGGCACTGACAGAAGGTTGGTGTGTTGTATGTATGAATAGGCACCGAAGTTATGTCTCTTGGTACTGGAGCATTGTTTCTCTGTTTGAACAGCTAAGGGGAAGCTGAGAAAATTAAATCAAAGATGAGTGATTTTGCTGTACTTGATTTGTGAATGTAATCACATTTAATTACCTGCTGAGATCTGCTGAGAGGATGCATAGAGATATTTTAAAAATAGATATCTAAGATGATATGGATTAGATTTTAGAAAGAATGAAAGCAAAGAGTAGCTGACTTGGTATTTTAACTGCACTAGTATTTTATGAGTAGGAGATTCCAATCTTGGTGTAGACTTCAGGCAAACCATATTGGACGTCCCTTTTACATGACTTCTGCAGTCACAAAAACTGCTGCACAATTTGATGGGAATGGCACTTTCTATTTGAGTTGAGTAATGGAAGGATAACAAATAGGACATAGGGAGCATTGAGAGAGCTACACAGGTAATTCTTGCAGGCATTTTTTTGTAGTTTGCAGGTAGAATTCATCTGCAGGAAAGTGGGAATTTGAGTGCGTGTCTCCTGTTGATGCAAGCAAAGGTGCCCTGAGTAGTTGGTTTTTCCAGGGGAGGTTCTACTTTTCAGTGCAGTTTAATGCTACATGCTGAACATTCACAGAGGACACTAGAAATCTCAAGTTCAAAAGTTTTGAAGAAAATTAATTGCTTATATATCTTTCTATCTTACTTATTTTCTCAATGTGTTTTCTTTGACAGGACCAAGAAGAGCAAGCTTACTTTGCAGTATTTGATGGTCATGGGGGAGTGGATGCTGCCATCTACGCTTCCATCCATCTCCATGTGAACCTGGTCCATCAGGAGATGTTTCAGTGTCCAGAAGGCAGCCAGAGAGGTGAACGAGCTCTCTGGGGAGGAAGGGAAGAGGGCTTGACCTCCAAAATATTAATTTGTAAATTGTAAAAACCACCTAAAACACTAGTACAGCAGCTCACAGGCACAGCCCAGCATCTGAAAGTGGGATTCCAGTTCAAGGAAAATTACAGGACAAAATCAATGACTTGCGGTTAGTGAGGCTAGTGCTAAGTGGCTGTTACTGAACAGTTATAACTGTAAGAAAAATGCTGCCTGTCTGCTGCCTGGAACAGCCTGTATACATATACAGCCTGCGTGTCAGCATGTTCTGATCTTGAGTTAAGTAGGAAAATGCTTTAGAACAGTTATTTGCTTATTTAAAACTGTAGGTGTTTCTCTCCCCCTTCCCTCCAGAGTCTGCGTTGTGGAACCACTGGGGTAGTGACTTTCATCCGAGGAAATATGTTACACGTGGCTTGGCTTGGGGACTCCCAGGTTATGCTGGTGAGAAGAGGCCAAGCAGTGGAGCTGATGAAACCCCACAAACCGGACAGAGAGGTGAGAACCGCCTGTTTTAACTACACCTGAGTACTATTTACCACTGAAGTTGGCTCGTGTCAGCTTTCTACAGGGCTCTTGGACACTGAGCACTGGCTTGTCCTTGTCTCTTGGAGTGGCCAAGCATGCTCTAATTATTCTGGTTGGGTCAGATCAGATCATCATGGATTAGATCAGGAATTTGTGTGCAAATGCCTTTTCTCATTTGATGGGGCTTGCAGGGCCCATGATGCTGTGCTGTGTAAACCCCAAATATTTAAGTGTTCAGAACATGGTGGCAGCACTGAGCGGTCTGTCCAACTCTTGTATTGCCTTGCTGTTCAGGATGAGAAGAAGCGCATCGAGGCACTTGGTGGCTGTGTGGTCTGGTTTGGAGCCTGGAGGGTGAACGGGAGCCTGTCAGTCTCCAGAGCTATTGGTAAGAACAAGCTTTAATTCTTTCCTCATGGTTGTTTTTCCTTTTAATTGAAACTTTGACTTTCTACTGATCAAAAATTGAAATACAGCTGACGATGGAATGGTGAAGCATGACCTCTATCTTTTTGCTCCATTTTGAGGGGCTGCTCCAAATAATGTCTTTGGCCTGGGGAAGTGGCTCTGTGTTTTGTTAATAAAAGGGCTCCCAGATGCTGCAACTGCAAAGCCAAAGTCTTGCGTATCTTTGTGTTCTGTCTTTCCCAGGGGATGCTGAGCACAAGCCATATATCTGTGGGGATGCAGACTCTGCCTCCACTGTGCTAGATGGCTCTGAAGACTACCTCATTTTAGCCTGCGATGGCTTCTATGACACAGTCAATCCTGATGAGGCGGTGAAAGTCGTGGCTGACCATTTAAAGGAGAATAATGGGGACAGCAGCATGGTAGCACATAAATTAGTGGCATCCGCTCGGGACGCTGGTTCCAGCGACAACATTACTGTCATTGTGGTATTTCTCAGGGACATGAATGCAGCAGTCAATGTTAGTGAGGAGTCGGACTGGACAGAGAATTCTTTTCAAGGTGGGCAAGAAGACAATGGGGAAGATAAGGAAAACCACGGAGACTGCAAACGGCCCTGGCCGCAACACCAGTGCTCAGCACCTGCAGATCTAGGGTATGAAGGACGAGTGGATTCTTTTACTGATAGAACTAGCCTAAGCATAGGGTCCAGTATTAACCCGATTGATGATCAAGCCTATTTAGACCTGACAAACACAGAAGCAAGTGAACCCAAGAGTGCCAAATATCTGCCACCAATTCAAGTGTTTAGTCCTGGCATACCAAAGAGTGTGAATCTGAGTAATGGCCTAACAGTGAAGAACAAGTCACCAGAGAGCACCACGTCATCAGTCTATGGACAAAGCGACCCCAGGGAGTACAACGCTCCTCTTAGTTTGGGTTCTGCAGGGCAAAACATCTACAAGGTGCAGGGTTTCTCCCCCATCTTCTGGGGGCTGGAAGATGAACAGTTCAAATCCTTGGGGAAACGAGCGTCTGCATTTCCTCACCTGCGCTTCTGTAATGGGAAGAGGCGACGAGGAGCCAGGTTCAAACCAAAGTTTCGCACGCCGCTCTTGGCTCATGAGCCTTCCCGTGTAGAAGCATCAAGTCTGTCCTTGCCTGTCCGAGGCCGCAGTAGCACGAGGTCGTTGGTAAGACACTTCCCGTGGTGGAGGCTGGCTGCTCATAACGTGTACAGGGAGAGCGAGTTTTTGATGCGAAGACAAAGTAATTGTATACCAGAGTCATACCTACATCAATGCTGTCAAATTTAACCATCTCCCTTGTGTCCCCCCTTAGATACCCAAACCAGACATTCCCAAAATAGAACTGGCATCATCAGAAAGTGAACAAAAGGTGGGCATTTCAGAACCGCGTGTATTACAATCCCCCGCAAAGCTCCAATCATGTGTAAATAGACCTTAGAATTAACAAATGTAGTTGTTTCAATAAAACTTGCTGGTGGTGCCACTTTAAGCAATGCCACAGCCACCCAACCACCTGCACACATAAGTATCTAGTCACATCCACTAGTGAAAGCCAACCAGTTGGTTCGCTTGAATAGACACCGGTAGGGAACGGTCTTTAAAAATGCAGAAAGCAGGACCTGCCTGAGTCTATGGAGCAATATTTAAAGAAAGATTCTGTTTTAGAACAGCCAATTTTTTTAGAGTGGGGGGAAGTTTCCACAGAAGTTCAGGTTGTGGGTGTTTTTTTATGTTTTTATTTTTGGTTTATTTCAGGCTAATATTAAGATAAATTTGAATATTATATCCACTTTGCAGGTAAAAGACTAAAAGCCATACAGGATTTTACCAGGTAACTTAGGAATGGACAAACTGAGCTCCTGTTACTCTGTTCTCAGACTCCGATTGAGGTACATACTCATAATTTACTTATTTTTTCATGTAACAAAATGTGGAATATGAAGAAAACTTTTTTTTGGTAGTTTCTAAAAAATATTATTTCCTATGGCTAGAGGTGCAGTGTACAGGGATTTCGTATCTCTCTGGTGCTTTTAGTGGCATTTTTCTTGTTTGTCAGTTAGAGAACCGTTTTCAATTAGCTTCAGTCTAACATGATTGTGCTCAGTGCTTCAAGCCAACCTCTTTTCCCCCCGTAACTTCATCTCAGGTCTTTAAAGAAACCAAGTGTGTGGAGATGTGCAGTCCAACACTGCTGTCGTGAAACCAGTCCAAGTGGAGAACTGCTTGCCAGGGACAGTGAACAATCTGGAGCTGTTGGGTTTTGGTACAGATTTCCAGGTGGCAAAGGAGTAATTTAGTAAAGTTGTAGTGTCAAGGAGGGGAAGATACTGCTTCTGTAGGAGCGTTCCTGTTGCATTTTGCCTTTTTCCAGAATGTCTAAAAGCAGATGCAAGGCTGCTAGAGCAATCCCGAGTGAATGGCGGCTGCAGAGGAGCAGGGGCCGCGCGCTGGGTGCAGCGGGCTTAGTAAAACTTGCCAGCGAGCCAGAGCTCTGCTTTAGTTACCCCGGGCTCCATAGGCAGGAGCGGGGAACGAGGGTGCCGAGCAGAGCACGGCCGAGGAGAGCAGCCGGGCGCCCGCTGGGCCCTCGCTGCCCCGCGCTGCAGCTGGGGCAGCCTCCTGAAGAGCAGCACGCGGGGACCTAATCGCTCTGCTACTCCCATCAGACGGACCAGGCAGCTCCTCTGAGACACATCCCCCTACTGTGAGCTGTTACAATAAGGCATTTGGAAGAGTATGAATAAAATAGTTCTTTGCAGGCATTTATTGTATCATTCATATCATTTTAGTAGTAACAGTTTAATATCAGTATTAGTATGCAGCTAGAATCTGCGAAGTATTTTAATATTAAGTAGTCAGGAGATAATATAATGAGTGATGGCAAGGTTTGAATTCTGCCAATTTTTGCTTCTTCTAATCTTTGATGCACTACTTTAAAAGCAATTTGATGAATAGCAAAAGGCTTTGTGAGTAACCAGGAGTTGAAGTGTGGCTTTAGATTCCTTTGATCTTTTTGAGACTTTTTTTCTCAAATCTTTTGGGATTTTTTGGGATCATTGGCTATAACCTGTCCTCTTATCAAGCCTTAGCTGTTGTCAACATTCTCTTTAGATGCAGCATGTGTTCTGAGTCAGAGTTACTAAAGAAATTTGAGAAATCATGAAAGACTAAAATATGCAACTCTGGGGCATCTCTGCGGTGCCTTTCTTTTAAATTATTCACAGTAATAACGATGCATTGAAAGTCCATCTTCTAGTTGACAGTCGTGCTTCTGAAAGAAAGGTCGTGTAAGTGCAATTCTTTGTGTGAGCGATTAAGGATGAAAAATGTTATGGATGATAAACTTCTTCCCAGTCTGCAGGAATAGCTGAAGAGCACTGGACCGCATGTGTGCCGTTTAGGGAAGGATATAGCCTTTTAGGTGTGGATTCATAAATGATAATTCTGGTACTCATAACATTATCTTGCTAGGAGAAAAAAAATACCATCGTAGTTCCAGTGTGGTCAGGTAAAATACTGTATAGATAGCAAGTGTTCATTTCTTCACTAAAATGCATATTTATAGAGTAGATAGGAACCATTTGTAAGGTAAGTCCTTTAAAGTTCTATACTATTAAAAATAGTGGTTATTGGTCTGATATATGCTGCTCTTGATTCTACACACTAGACACAAAAAGCAGTGCTTTGTGAAATGCAGTGTTTTCTCTTAATGCCACTGGTGATAGGAAGTAGTTCTCTTCAGTTCGAGATCCTGTGCCCTTATTTGCTGCTTGCTAACGTAAGCAATAATACCCCTCTAATGGTATCTAAGTGTTCTGTATCTTGTACTTTTATTGTCTATCTGGTGACAGTGTAAAAATATTAGGCTAATATAAAAGTATCTAATTGTATTTATTAATTGTTGATACTGAGATTCAGTCTGTGATCTGTGTTTTGTATTTTTATTGTGTATCTTAGTGGTGGTGAAATTTGTACAACAAATCTTTCCAATAAAGAAAGAGCTGAAGTATCCCTTTTTCAAGTTAACACAACCTGCATCAGTTTCAGTTTACGTGTTGAACGTGTTTGCAGAACTAGGAGGTAGGTAGTAAAAACTCTTTTTTGTGTGTGTTGGTTTTGAGAGACAGACTTCAGGCTGCTCCTCTGAAGCTGCTCAAACCCGCTCGTAAGCTATTCACTGTGAGTAGTAGAGGGATTCATTCAATCCCCACTCTGATCGTTTCCTGTGTACACTTCTTAAATGTGCAACTCTGAGGAATGTCTGCGTCGCAGAGAGCAGTATAGCACCAGACCAGGGAGCTGTTAACCCATTTCAATTTGCACTAAAGGTGGGTGGAAACGCATGTATATAACTTTTCTTTACCTACAAGTGCCATCAATTGTCCTTGCAAGTTAAAACCATTCAGTATTTCAGTTAGGTTGCATTGTAACGCTGAAGGACAATGTCTAAGCAGACTTTAACTTATGCCACATTTATAGTGGTGCATTGTCATAGAAACTCCGCTCTGTTTGTGAAACACTGTGTGTCAGCGAGAAACACGTCGTCCTACAGGCAGAGGATGAGGCAGGAGGATTTCCGTGTCTATAGTCAGGACTGCTGTAGTTCAGGTCCACTCTCTTTCACCAAGTCCACCCTACCCTGGCAATGTTCTGCTAGAAAAAAGGGAGAAAGATTGATCTAAATTAGTGGCTGTTTTAGCACAATTTATTCACTCAGCACTAGTCACATAGACAAAGCCATTGAAGGGGGATACTGCAGCTTTGTTCATGCCTGTGATTTAGGGCAATCTTTAATTCATATCCTCCTTGCACCAGGAACAAAACGTTCAACCCTTGTATCATGTGCAATAAGTAATAATGAAGCATAACACAACCTCTGACTTAAATGTTCCTATCCTTTTCCAGTCACTGTTAAGCAGATGATCGCACTATACTCGCCAGCATTAAAACTAAACAAAAAACCTCCCACCTCTGAGGGTTTAGTACAACTCTTGTATATGATAATTGCAATGTTTGGCTGTTTTTGTTTTCTCTCCTGTATTCTAGAAGCTATTTTGAAACAAGAATAGTGAAAGTTGGCTAAGATGATCCTGAGTACTTGTGAGTACTTATGTAGATAGCCAGGTGTGTTGGCAGTTGCTACACTGGGTGCTCCTGTTAAAATATCTGTATTATCCTGTTCATGAGAATAACATTCTTTATTAAGTGAATAAATTAAAGCTAATCATGTAACAGTGTTGGGACTTTTCCATTTGCAACCTTGTTCTACAGTTCACATATGACTTTAGTTATAATTGTGTATTAGTCATCCATATTTTATTTATGAAAGCTGTTTATACAGAAAAACGGTTGAAGTTTTACCAATATCTTAATAAAACAGTAATTTAAAAAATATTTCAGATATTTTGTTTATTTATAAGCTAAAAGCGATAGCAACCAACATCTGTATTAAGTGTCTTTCTGTGGTGAAAGCAGATTTACTTGGCTTAATGCATAACAGAAAAGGTGACTTGGGCACGGAGGTGGATGAGATCTCTGTACTCACTGCTGCTTCCTTCATCAGCAGAGCTGGGGAATGAGGGGCAAAGTGGAACCCTTGTGGGAGCTGTTTAACAGGCAGAAGAGGGCTAGGGCTTTGTCACTATTACATTAACTGGTCCTAAATTAGGCTTCCAAGCCTGTTTACCTGTGCTGTGTTTAAAAACCTGCTGTGCACAAGTTGTTCAGAGGGAAGCAAAGCATGACAGAACCCACTCTGCTCATCCCCACAAAGGTTGCCCACTCACCTCAGAGCAGGTACTGTGACTAATTAATTTCCTTGCACTTAGGCCTCCTATTAAGAGTAAAGCAGCTGCAAGTAGTGAAGAGACAGGTCTCTGATTACTGCTAATTGAGCTGTGTCTAATGCTCAACACACAGTCCTGTGAAACAGTAAACACTCACCCTTCCCTATCAGGGATGTGCAGCTTGCCCTAACCCATCTTCACTCCTCAGTTGGAACACGTGTGCAAGTGCCTTTACACTTGCATCTCCTTCCTTCAGGCAAGGACTCCAGAAAGCTTTGTTACATAAAGAACCACTTTAGCGATAGAAGCTGGGGCTCCACCTCCATTCCTACTTGAATATGCACTGGGCAAGGATTTTGGTCTAGCTGCTACTAAAATGCCTTTAAAAGCATCACATGGATTTAAGCCATTTTCACTGAACAGAGGCAATTATTCTGGCAAGAGAAAATTCTTCTATAAGCAGTGAGGAATTGCAGCACTTTAGTACTAAAGACTAAATAAGTCAAGCAGAGTGGTGGCATATTACTTATCCCAACAGGAATTCTCCTGTATTTTACTTATTTACAAATGAATGTCAAATTTCACATCAGTTTTCACCATTCATTTTATTAACAAAGTGCAAACAGTTTTAAACTATGAGTTGTACAGCACTTACACTGTGGAACATTCATAAAAAAAAAAGAAAAACAACAAACTTAAGTACAGGCAGCAGAGACAAGGACAACTATCAGTTACAGTTATTCATGCTTTTTCAGTAACCAGCTATTCAGCTTTCATCATAGCTTCAACGAGTAGTTTAGCAGCTCAAGATGCAACGCACAGTGGCAAAAGGTTTGGCAATGTGTTCAGTTGGTCCACGTTACAGACTGGGGGAAACAACTTTCACACCAGCGAGCGCTGGGGTCCAGCAGCCTGATGCGCTCAGCTCGGAGCACTACAGCAAGGACATTCACACCTTCCGTTATTCCCAAGACAGAGCAGGACAGACACCGCGGGAGAGGGCGGCAGCACCTTTTGGACATGTTTCAGAGCACGTGCGCCGGGGCAGAGCCAGCGGGAATGCAGCCTTCAGGACGAGGCTCTCAACGGTCACTTTGCCCCAGGGACAGGTTACAGATGACAGCAGCAGTACTACACAATGGTCCTTGACAGCATGGAGTGCGTGCACAACCAACAGCAGCAGCCTTGGACTAAGCTCCAGTGAACAACGTGCCTCTTCCCAGGAGCACAAGCTGGCCCGTCTTCAGGCACCAAACCACTTCTCTATCTGCTCCAAAGAAAGGCAGCTTTCATTGAAAACCCTCATGTTAGGACACTTTCACAGCTTCAATTAGATAAAACCCTCACTTTAGAAGGTTTAGGCCAACCACTTCAAGTGTTTTCTATTAGTGACTACCTGAACATGCAAACCTCAACCAGGCACTCTTCCACATGGTGTAATTCCTAGAAGTGCCTTACCGTTCCAGAAAGCTTAGTGATCTGAAAACACACTAGCCCCAAAGATGTAGGCCAGGCGCTCACCTATCTGCTACGAATCTCCTGGTGGCAGATTGCCCCAAGTCAGACTTGCACAAATCCCCCTGCCTCCTCCCAGGAAGGTAAATGGCTCCTCTCCTCTCTTCCGCTTGAGGAGCAGGAAGGGAATTTGCATCTCTACAGTCACAGCCGCCTCAGACCCTAGCTAAGAGAGACATTTAGAGTTACCTGGTGCTGTCTTCTCCAGTAACGAAGCTGAGATCATCAGAGCCTACCGGATCACCCTCCGGGAATACCGAGCACCGCTCTAAGGCTGAAAACAAACAAACAAACTGCAATAACCTCTACCAGCCAACATCCAAACCAGAGCAAGTTAAAGGTCCATCATGTGCAAGCCCCACTTGTAGATCTACATTGTTAAGAATGAAGTACAACTGCTCTAAGGTTTTTAATTTAAGATACTTAGTCAAGCAGATGTTTTGATTTTTCTGCAAGTTATGAAGTTTTTGCTTAGTGTCTGCTGCAAGCACCGAACAGTGAGCTGAGTTGTTAGGCCATCACACTAATGCAGCCAGGGACACTTATTCAGGCCAAAAGTTAACTTCATCCAGCATCAGCTGTCACCTTCAGGCTTTTAACTTATCAAAAGGTTAAACCCTTTCAAAGGGAACATCAAAGGAGTTTTTAAAATTAAACTGAACTGCTCAAAGCACATTCCTGTCAATTAAGATGCAACCAAGGTGGTGACTACCTCCCTGACACTAGCCTACTTGCAGCGTAGATTTGGCTATGCAGGGAGCTCCAGTTCAGAACAAGAGCTATGGGTTTTCCACCTGTCCTAAACTGACCTCTCAAGGCTAGAAAGAGTTCCCTCTCGTGTTGTGATCTACTTTCAATTAGAAACCCAAGGGAAGAGCTCCAAATCTCACTGGCTCTTGGTTGAGTTTAATACCTACAGGGAATCTCTAGCAATCTTGGTCTCAGCAATATTCTGTATTCATGGGAGCAACGAGGCAAGCGTGAAGGGTGTGGGGAGAGGTGCTCACACGCTCACTACCTTCACTCGAGGACTGCACAGAGAAGGCATGGTTAAGTCCCTCCGAGGTGGAGTTGGCATCCTCCTGCTCTTCATTTTCTGTGTCACATTCAATGTCACTATCGCTGCTCATCCCTGGCAGGAGATGAAGGACATGCTTCTGACATACCCCAGCTGCAGGAGAAATAAAACAAAACAAACCCACAAGGCAAAAACTTTAGCAGCAAGATCTGTGTAGCTCAAGCTCTCAGCTTTTTCCACACTTAAGAGTTACCAAATACTGAAGCTGGTAGGACAGCAAGAGAGAAGGAGCACATTTAGAGCTGAATATATTTATCAGAGCACGAAGGATTTCAGCAGAACACTCAGTCTAGATTTGCTTCACAGCTCAGCTCGAGAGGAGCAGTTCCAACTGCACCGGACTTGGGATCTGCAGTTTCCTGCTGCCTGAGCTGCACTTCTCAGCCAGCCACGCAGCCCCTCTCTACAAGTAGGGCAGGATGTGAAGCTAAAGGAGAGCTCTCTCTACAGAGGATGTGACCCTTTAAGCAGATGTACTCACCAGGTCCTTCAAGCTGCAATACTCTTAAGTCTCACACTTAAACAGAACATGCCTTTCCTACAAAAAGCAACTCTAGCTGTAGTGCATCAAGGCAACTCCTTTTCCTTTTTTTCTTTGTCGTTACTCAAGTATGCAACAGCACCAGACAAAATTCACCCACTTGTACAGTTTGGTGGGTGACTGAAAGGATTTGCCCTGTTTTTTTTTTTACTGCCTAAGAGCCGACAGTCATTGCTGAAACAACGCAAGTGGCTGAGGGAGATACCAATTCTCCTACAGTTTTTCTTCTCTGGAGGGAAAAGAACTGTAATATTTGTTTCCTGGGGTTTTTAAACAATGAAGCATTTCAGTTTTTAAAACATTTTCCTGTTAGACTCTCTGCCATAAGAGGAGAACTGCAGGAGCACATCACGATCACGCTGCAGTGACTAAGAGCAGAAATTCAGTCTTGTCACTGAGAGACCTTCTGTAAATGCCAACTCCTACACAATATTGCACACTGCAGATAGAGATGGATGCTGGCACCTTAATATAGGCTTTGCGCTACAATTCAGTCATTGAAATTCAAATTAGTGCAGGGGTGGGAGGCAGGAGAGTTTTAGCAAGATAAGAAAAAACTCTTCTACGTGGACTTTCAAAAAGAAAGCCAATAATATTTTTTTCTAGCCTATAAGGGATACAGGAAGGGATGGGGGGAAGTTTCCTCCAAGTCTAACTGGCTTACGTACTGCAAAGCCAGACACAAATGAGACAGGAGAGATTCTAGTGGAGGAGTGGAGGTTGTTACCTCAGTGGTTTGTGTTTGTAGGCAGGAAGTTTAAGAAGAGCCAAGGTCACCAATTACTACTTCATTTAGTAAAGAAATTATTTCCAATGACAGGCAACTGATCAGCAAAGATGTGGAGTCCCATCATAAACAGAAAGAGCCCCTGGCAGTCCAAAGAGACACAGCCTCCTACCATACTCTCCGCTAGGTCTTCAACTCCCTTCTGCCCCATAACCTCATTGGTTCTCCACAGACACCAGTGGGACAGAGAGATTCTCTCCTCACTATACGACAGCTGCCAAGTGTTACAGCAGAGTTCAACAGCCAGGGAAATATTTTTTCCCCTTCCCCACCAGGCTTTTTCCATTACAGAAGGGGACGATCCCGGGCTGCAGAGCTGTAGCACTGCTGAACACAACAAGGCTGAGTTACCTTCGCCGGCCGCAGCCAAAGCCCCGTCAGGGAGCGCGTCCTGCCCTTCGCCGGTGTCGGTCTCCAGGTCGGCTGCCTGCGTTCCTTCCGAACGACACCCCTTGGCATTGGATCTTCACAAAGAATTGAGACACACACAGAAAAGCTTGTTGCAGATGTAGCTTTACCCCAGCTAGGGGGAACAACTCCTTTTAGGGGCACATCTAGTTTTGAGACTCATTTTAAGTCTCTTGCATGTTCACTTAAACATCCAGCTCTGATTAAAAAAAACATAAAAAATAAGACTGGAAAAGTTTATGATGAGTATTTTCCAAAGATGGTGAGAACTGCTATTCACAGCAAAAAAACAAACCCAAAAATCCAAGTACTCCATTGCTCTTTAGCTGCCTGTTGATTAAATAAACTATTCAAAGGTATTATTAAATTAGCGAAAAAGAGTCACAGTGGAAAAAAAAATCTTTCAAGGAGGAATTAACAGTCATAACCTTTTTATAAAAGAATATTTTGTAAGGAATACCAGCAAAACAGGCAAAGGCTGCCTTTCAGTTCAAAGTAGTAAACCATACCCACTGCCAATCAAAAAGAAAGGGCCTAGCACATAAAGGACTTGTAATCTAGTTATAAAGCCAAAAACTGATATCCAGAGGGAACAGCAACCAAGTAAACTTTGAAGTAATTTCTCTTCCTTGCTGCAAGCACCTGGCTTTAGTAGCTTGGTTATGTTCTTTCAAGATCAAGGAAACTGGGGGAGGAGAAAACAAGGAGGAGGAAGTGAAAGGTAAATAAACAAAAGAAAAACCCCAAGCACTTACCCTAGAGCTCCGACTTTCCTGGTCTTCTCTGCAGCAGCCAACCCATTTAAGCCAGAAACTCCCACATCGGAATCGGAGCCTTCACAGGGTCTTTCCTCCAGCTTGGGCAGCGCGTCGGAGGTGCAGCCGCTGCTCAGGGCCCTGGCAGAGCCGTGCCTGCTGCTGGCCTTGGAGCCTCCTGCACCGCCGGGAAGACAGGAGGAGCAGCTCAGAGCACGTGCAGGTTTGTTTTATACACTGAACATCCAGTTGGTTCATATCGCCAGTTAAACTTCACAAAAAGCACTTAAATTTAGAGCGGCAAAACACCAATTCCTCTATTATAGGGAGCTTCCTTGAGTGGCAATGAAATTAAATACCTAAAATTCAGGAGCACATCATCATTTAATCCTTTCATCACATATATCATTTTCTGGAGTTCCCTTTAAGTCAAAGCACAGCTTAAGCTTGGGTCAGCACCCTGTGTCTGTCCCTTTTACCACAAATGGGGTTCCTGAAACACTTCTGTGTTTCACTGTAAGTTCAATGTGTGCCACTACAGCAAATTAACTACCAGAGATCTCCATCAGGACAATAATGCCAACTACCCTGGAGAAAGGACCCAGGCAAGTTTCAGGAAACCTCAGTCTGTTGCCAGGAGCTTCCCAAAAAGCTTTGCAGAGATGAGACAACGCATCACATCACACCACGTGCAGAGGGGGCCGTGTTTACCTTCAGAAGCTTGAGCCTCTCCCTTGGAGCGGAGATGACCATCCGCGCAGTCCATCGCTCTTCGCAGAGACAGGCTACCCGCTCCCGGCCGAAGAGGCTTGGGGGAGTTACTTTTCTTACTTGCAGCTGCAAAAATATTGGAAGATGGGACAAGTGTTCAAACTGCTGCACCACTTTGTCTTGCTGCTTGTTTTAAGCGAAGTTAAGCTATATGAGCTACTATTTCCTCCTTTGGACAACAAATAAGTCCCATTCCTCCCACCTCAGAGTCCTGCACAAAACTCCTTCCACACCCTTCCTATCACAGATGCAGTCAGGGTTCCTGTCAGCCTATACAAGTAACATACAGGTCATACAGCAAGAGATGCTTCAGCCTCAGCCACAGTTACACAAGCATTTCAGATGCCAGGTAGAAGACTTTTGGATAACCATCCACTGGAGCCAGGACTACACCTCTTCAGACTCCAGCATGAAAGTGTAAAGGCGAAGGATACCATCCCTCAGCTCCTAAATTCCCTCAGCTCCTAAAGTCAAAGTAATGTAACAGAGGACTTCAAAAAGCAAAGGTGGAGGGCACACAGGGCCCGCACTGTTCGCAGCTTCCCAAATTAACTATTGACAGAACAGCACAATCCTGTTACAGCAACTCCTCCAGAAAGAGGGATGCAGGAGCAGCAACTGGAACAGCAGAACAGTGAAGTTCTGCTGTCACCCCACCCATAAAGGTGGCAGATCTAGGCTGCAGTGAGAGTTTTGTAGAACAGCCCTGTATGTTCCTCTAGTTCTGGTGCAGACTCAGGAGGCTGCCCAGCACCTTCATAACCTTGGCAGGATGAGGGATTTAGCACAACACAAAAACTAGCACTTCCAATGAAGTGACACCACTCTTCCTGGTTTACTGATGGCACCGTTCAAGGCTCCCACCTTAGAACATGCAACTATTTTTCCTCTAAATACACACCAGCAGAGCAGAAACTCTCTGTTTTATGAGTGTGATGAAAAACAAAGTAGGCCTTTGCTGAAGTTGCAAAAGCCTTGTTTTAGAGAACCTTGGCTCCTTTGAATTTTAACAAGACTAAGTTACTAAAATACAGTAAGTCTTCAGTTCTTTAACTTTCTTCACCAGCAAGCATCGTTAACCTTTGCTGTAGAGCAAAAGTTGTGGTGCTTTTGCTGCAAAAGGCTGAAATGAGTTTCAAAAAAAGACATTTACATATTCAAAGGTTTTATACTTCTGGATTGTTACAGTTGATTTTGAAAATGAGCAAGAAGTCTATTTCCAGATGCCTGGATATATAATCCATTTATACAACTGACATCTGTAAGAGTGACATTTAAATCCCCCCTTCTCTACACACTTACGATTCCTTATGTAACAACTTGTAACTGAAGACTTTGTCAGTAGTTCCATTCCTATTTCTTGTAGCTTGCTGCAGCTTTCTGCTCCACACGCAGCTAAGGCGCCCTGCTCAACAGAGAAGAAGCTGGGTTGTCCATCACATGTGCCAGCATTGCTGCTTCTTACTTCTGACAGTTGGTTTTTTACATCAGACATTTTGCTTCGGACTTCAGCCATCTGAGTTTTCAGTCTCTTCAGCATCTTCAAGTCGGGGGGCACACGCCACATTGCCTGGTGTCTCCGCTGATCTCGGTCTTTCAGAGAGTAGGATGTTGCTTTACCAGAGGAAGAGTTAAACAACACAGACAGTAAGTAAAATTCATCTTGAAACTGCACATCTGTTTAACAGCTGTAAGAAAATCCTATCTTTTGCCCTGTTATAAGAATGGGACATAGTGACATATGCCCCTGTTCTATTATGGCACCACAGTATTTAGATTGCAAACACTGTAGAGCCACTGAAAGAGCAGATTTCCATTCTTTGCCTGCCATGGGAGAAGGCTCCAAAACTTGCTCTTCAGAAGAAGCAAGATTTCTAATAGCATTACACCCATTCCAGCAACTGCTAAACAGGTTAGGTTCACAAGCCTGGCCGTAGTGATACACACACTTTGTCCTTTGAAAAAAACGAAACAAATGAGACATCAAACACTGTTTTTAAGCATTTACCTCTGCTCTGCAGAAGAGAAGCGGGTGGACGTGGCTGAAGGCCCCAAAAGTTTTCCATACCATTTCTGTCTTTCAAATCCAACAAGTGGATTAAAATTAAGGGATCGATATCTAATAAGCTGCTACTGGCTGCTGAGCCTAGGGTACTCCCTCCCCGCCTGGAAGATCTTCCACTTGCGCTGGCGTAGCCATGGCTAGTACCTAAGGAAGAGTTATGGAGAAAGAGCGTGCATGTACATAACACAGGTGATGCATTAAGCTCCAGTACCCTGTAAAAAGAAAAAAAGCCAAGTTCTTCACCTAGACTAGGAATGAAAACATTCCTAGACAACTAACAAAATACCAGTATTATTTCATGGATTGATGGATTCTGAAAGGACCCTAAAAGGAATCCGATACACTAACTTAACACTTAAGCTAAAAAGCATCACAGAACAAAAGCAAAGGATATTTCACTTGATTTTTATGTAAATCACTTTGTAGTAAGAGCATTTATCTGAACAGATGTACATAAGCATTTTGACTTTACTTTTGCTAGATTGAGAGGTCTTCAGTTAAGTTCTGCTCTGTACTACAGTGTTCCTGTTACACAGTGGCAAAGACACTTCAAGAGAATCTTCAGAGAAAACAGATCTGAGAGATTCAGTCAGAGAGCTTAGCAGCACTCCCTTCCAACACACACCAGTGACACTGCTAGCACTGCAGCAAGAACACACTGCAAGCAGGTAAGCGTAAGGAGCTTCCCTTAAGTGACTAAGAATCCTGGGTTAGCTTTTAAAATACAGTTAAAAATTACTCTTTAAAATCATCTAAATAGACAGTGTGTTTGTAGCTACCATGCAACTTCTTTAAACGACATGCATCTACCTAGAAGGCAACAAACATTCCTCAGCTTCTTAACTCACAAGGAATTTTCAAGGAGATTTAAGCTGTGAAATGTCAACAAAAAGCAAGTAAGGCAGTTAAGGGACTTTCAAGTGCTAGCAGACTTCCACAGTAGCATAAATAACCACAAATGAGATGAGAACTGTTATCTTTGGCATAAATAAAAATGAATAACAATAACAAATTATTTTTGGAATCTGGAGGACTAGATTAACCTCTGGCTCAAAATTTGGGCTCATCTGAAGACTACAAGACATCTTAGAGCAGCTTTTCATTACTGTTTTAAAATCTGTTCCCACTTGGCTTTTAATGATTCTACAGCTCATTCCCTCCACACACTTCTGGGCTTAGGGTGCACTAAAATCTAAGTGAATATGTCACATGCTCCGAGGCCACGCAGACATTAGTAAGGACTGCGCGTCAGTCTAGTTTTGATTGCAATGGAAGGATTTTCAAAGAAGCAGAGAAGCTTCCCTTCTAACTTATGTACTATTTTTAAATAAGCATGTCCAGAAGATCCAGCCCCCCGCTTTTCTTGTAGAATCAATGAGATGTTTCCACCACGCTGCAATTACCAGGACGCACTACATGATGCGGCATTTCCAAAAATAGAAATGCCTGCAGAACACGCAGCCTGGTGATGCTTCCAGGAACGGGAGGGAAGCCAGCAGCCTTTCGCATACATGGCATTTCTGAACACTGCTTTTTCATACCTGATGCTCCAGGAGCAGCAGCAGCCGCAGAAGCGGCATCCTCCATGAGATCTCCTTCTTCCAACTCCATGTTATTGCTGTATTCAACATCATTTTCACCAGACCTTAGGACATGGTTGGGGTGAAAAAGGGGGAATACAGTTATTAGCTCCTGTCAGCTCCTGTTTAACATTATGGCATTTATCCTGAGAAAACATGAAGCACTGCAGATAGTATTTTCTGCATTCTAAACCTACACAAATTAAACAAACTAAAGGATATTAATTAAATGATTGACTCAGTAATCGACAGCCAAAGTGCCATGATTTCTAGACTATAAAATCTGATCCTGTGTTGTATGTGCTATTTTAATATTTCACGGAAGGTCTGAGGATTTGACATCATCATCTTAGTTACAAAGATAAAAATCTCTAGGTTCAGTTACTTAATTGGCATTGCTATTACCCTCCTACTACTACACCACTTTCTAGTACCAACGCTCTGTTTTATTAAGATGTCAACTAGCGTAGAAACAGACTTCTTAATAGTGTTTGGGGAAAGAACCTTCACACAGTATCACTCGTCAATGACAGTACAATACTAAATAAATCAAAAGATACGAACTAGCTGTCTTAAAATTCAACTCTTAACAACATGTAGCGATATGTTTAACGCTACCAGTACAGGAGACATCCCTCACATCGCCCTGAAATCCCCCCCAACATTACTGTGATACAGGGGATGAGTCAGTTTCCACCAGAGCACCGTGATTTTTCCCTGGGAGACAAGGTAATGATCTGGAAAGTATTTTTTGAAGTCACTCACATAGTTTCTTCATCAATATCATTCTCTTCAGTGTTACTAGTTGCTGTTGAGCTGGCTGAAGAGCTGCTACCATCAAGGTGGTTTACTTCATCATCTCCAGTGAGATCTACATCCAGGTCACCATCAGAGAGTTCATGCTATGACAACAACAGAATGGGTTTTTATAAAAAGCAGCATTTTGGTTGCACTTTAATGAATTTACCAAAAGCTCTAAACAGAAGCCCTCTCCTCTCAAAGGTGTCAAAATATCATGGAGAACTTTTTGAGGGCCCAAAAGCACAATAAAGGCTGGCAACAAATGAAGAACTGTATTTTTCGACTGCAGCAGGGAAAGCTTTTCCTTGTAGATCAAGTAGCTCTGTTCTAGAACATCTCTGCCTAAGTCACCTCTTACTGCTACTTCTCACGTGTTATCTCCCATTTACATGCAGACAATAAGATGTCTAACTCACAATTCAAATGTTGAATTTCCACCGCAATCCTACTGTAAAAAGTTACATAGGAACAAAGAGGCATAAAAAGATGATTCCTACATTGAAGTCTTCATTCTGGATTTTCTCCTCATCATCTTCCTTGCTCTCTCGCACCCCTGGAGCGGCAACGTTCTCAAGCAGCACTTCAGCACTTTGTCCAGGCTTCTTCGATCTAGTTTCTGAACTATCATCATTCTGGGGACTAAGATGAGTGTCTGGAGGTGAAATGCCTCGTGATTTCTGGGTCCGGGAAAGTTCAATTGCAAGCCTCTTAAATATCAGAAGAGCACAAGAGAATATATAAGAGACAACATTGGAGCCACAGCATCACATAAAATAATTTTATTTGCATATATACTATTTTATTAATGTCAATACTAAACTAACAATGGCTACCAAGTAAACACAACTATTAAATTGAGCTTTGTAACCTGAGACTAGTCAGTAAAAGGTGAAATTGAAAATTAATTCAATATACATCCCACTTACCTCTTTAAGGTTATTTATTTGTTGGATATAACTTGTCTGAGCTGCTTCCAACTGAGCAATGTACCAGTGTTGATCTCGACACTTTTGGAAGAAGGTCGGTGAGCGCACTTGGAACCTTCAAAGCAAAAGTGGAGAAGTTTCAAGTTTTGCTCTGCAGAATTTGAAATCTAGTGATAAAATAAAATTAGACAATGAGTATCTCTACATGCTAAGAATGCACTGAATGGCAATAGCAAGTATTTTGTAGGAAAGGCAATTACAGAAGCAATCTTCACAAACGGACACTAACAAAATTGACAGGCTACAAAGTTCTGAACAGAAACAGAAGAACTGTGCAGAGAACATTTAAAATAGCTGATTAAAGTACATTTTGTCATAACACTGCAGTTTCCATGGACAGCATCAGCTCTGTTACATTACAGATTTCCTTCTTTCACTCCCAAATCTCTCTCTTACTCACTGGAACTGTTTCCAAAGAGGGGAAGAAAATGCATTTTTCCTTTAATTCAGTTAGCTACAGATATCCAACCCAGGCTTATTGGCATCAAGCACAGCTTCATCTCCAAGAAACACACAGAGTTAAACTTCCCTCAACTCCTTTCGGCACATTTTCTCCTTCGAAGTTTAGACAGTGAAATCCATTTATGACAAAACATGTCATGCTTATGTTACATTCAACTACTTGATTACTTCCTATTTTAGGAACGTATGATATTTTCCATGAAGCAATAGCAGAAGAAGTCCCATTAAGTTGTCATCTTTACCTTAGAATCACAGTGTCATTCTGCCTGTTTAAATAGCCTTCGTTGGCTAGCAAGTCTAGACGAAAGAACCTGTTGTAGCCCCAGCATTCTCCAACTTCAAAATCAGAGGCAAACTCTCGAATTATGTTTTTAGCTGGATCATTGGTGGACTGATGAACCATTTCTACACGGTACTCATACCTAAGCAAAGGAAGATCGGGGATCAATACCAAAAACAAGTGAGATAACTTGATAGATTCAGCACTTGGTGATAAGAGAACTATGCTTACGGGGAGGCTAGTGTTTGTAGCTGAAGGCATGATGTAAAGTTTTACTGAACTCTTAAGCAAGCAGCTTCAGAGGAAAGATGTAGAGAGAGCAGTCTGATAAACCAAGACTAGAACGCACACAGAGTTGGATATTCTCATTTGTTTTATGACCAGCTTGCTGTTTACCTTAGGCAAGCCACTGAACATCAGACTCAGAGAATGGTTGAGGTTGGAAGGGACCTCTAGAGATCATCATGACTCAAGTTCTGTGGACAACAGGAATGACTCTGTTCCTTTCAATAAGCTCTACATAAGTCCCTGGCAATCTTACACAGCTACTCAGGCCATTCTTTGAAAAGCTCTCCAGATGCTTTGACGATTGGTTTTCTTACTTGGATGTCTCTGGCAATCCAGCAGACAGCTCCAAGAACACAGACAGGTAGTAGCCCCGTACCACTCCATTTCCATCCTCAAACAAACAAAAACACATTAAAAAAGCTGAACACAAACAAACCCCATTTCCACATACCCTTGAAATTTCAGAAAATAGTTTTGATCAATTCAGAATTTCCAGACAATTTTGATTTTGTTTTCTGTGACCTAGAATTCCTATTGTAACTTGAATTAAGACAGAGTTCACATCTGGATGACGATGTACACCCTATTATTTGCATCTCAGATACAAATCACTATCTCAGAACACACCTTAAGTTACTCTAACATTTAAGCAGTTAAATACAAAATTGAATAGACAAACATTTTTCAATGTGTTAGAACAGTTTTCCCCCTCTCTCCCCATCCTCCTTAAAAACAGACTTCAGTTCTGTAAGAAGCATATTGAAGTACCCAAACAAACAGGTAGAATTATTAAGGCTGCTATGATATATAAGACACATTTGTAATTGCTTTTAAAATAGCCAAATTAACTGTACTAAGAACGCTCATGCTGAAAGGAAGCATGGAGGGAATGCTCCAATGCTCACTGATTGACACTGCCAACCTCGTTAGGCCTTTTTTTCCCCACATAGTTTTTTGTATACAACATCTGTTTTCTCATGAGAAGAATCTAGCTGACGTTTCTTCGCAGGACAAGCATGCTGCTTAAGCATGTTGGATGGGATAACATTTCTAGCTGAAGGCATTCACTCACCGGATAAACTTTTAATCTCCAGCAGAGTCCTGACACTTGGAGAGGTGGACTGTAAACAGGATCTGCTCGCTGACGCAATGTACTATTGAGGAGGAAAAAAAAGGAAAAAAAATGCCACTGAGAAAAAGCAGTGTCCTCCATGAAAGAGCAAGTTTTATATGCACTTACACTCTGGAATTGTCCTTGCTACACAAAGAGCAACTAACAGCATGTGAGGCCCATGCATATTTATATAGAAGCTTAACATTTTTATATTCCCTGGAAAATTGTTCGATCTTTCAGAAGTTGCTCAGTGTTATCAGGAAATCTTTTAAAACTGGGCTTAATTGTTGTTCACCTGGTACATGGGAGATTTGGATTGAATTCGTATCAGTTAGTTTGTATCCAAGGGAGACCATTCAGTGTTTTAAACACTATTAAACATGGGCACAAGAAACAGAAAGAGCTTACTGATATTCACCGTAATTTCTTAAGATACATTCTTACCTAAAGTTTTCCAAGACAAAGGTAGTTGAGTCATAGGCTGGAACTAATTCACTAAGAGTGAAAAAAATGCATGCATTAGTTTTATAACATCCCATTAAAATCCCAAGTTTTGACTGTTTTGAACCATTTAAGATGACTGGGATCACTAGATCCAATGAAGTGCACTAAGACTACACTTGTCTTTTTTTGTTGCTTTGAAATTTCCACTCATGAAACTTCTCCCCAGCCCCTCTGCATGCGATGCCACATATCAAAGCAAATGTTTTATGTTATAGTCAAAAAGAAAGAGCATACAAAACTATTTAAAAATAGTAAAGAGGATTTGCTCTTTTATTTGTGATGGTTAATAATATAACAGCAATTTTTATTGCAAATCTCATAGTTCTAGAAAGAATTAAATTGTTGCACGGCTGAAAGAACAAAGCTTAACTGGTCCACGCTTCACAGCTTATTGCCACTGGAAAATGCATATTCAGCTTTAGGCTCTCCTCAGAGAGACTTCTATGTATTCTTTTCAGAAAACACTTCAAGGTGATAGTTTTCAGATTGCACTTAAAAGCAAGACAGTGATATTTGCTAAAGAACACAAACTGATTTGAGGAATCTGGTACTCTCAGTTTTATGGAGAAGATTTGCAGTCAGCTATCCCAAACTCTGACTTTTTGAGAACCTAACACTAAAAAAAAAAAAAAAAAAAAAACCACTCTTTAAGAGAGAGAATTGTGTTAGAAAGTGATTTTGACTATATATTCTGAATTAAGGTGACCTGCGGAGGCATCTCATGAGAGCTTTGCAATTATACACCGAACGACCCCAATAATAAGAGAAAAAGGGCAAGCCAGTAAACTAAGTGTAAAGAGAAATTTGTAGTGAGCTAGGCACTGCCTACCTTGTGAAGTCTGGTGGAACTGGAGTGGTGACAAATGAGGCCATGGGTTTCCGATGAACCTGCTGGAACATCATCAGGATCTCGGAACTTTTGGATATCAACTCACTCTTACTGCATGATCGTAACTGTATGGAAAGAAACAGGAAAAAAAAATCCTCTGTCATTAGTGGAAACCATAGATTTTGACTGCATTTGTTCTTAAGCGAACTAATTGCATATTAAAACACTGCCTGACACAGCTTCAGGAAACCTTTCTTCTTTTTTCCTGCCTCTTGAAACTGGCAGCTCTTAAGTCTAAGAGTTTTCTATGAGAACTGATGGTCACAACTTCTAAAACGGATATTATTTTTTTTAAAGTATTTTTCTATAGGAGAGAAGCAGATTTGCAAAGCTGCATATGCACCATCACCACTGTTAGAAGGTCGTCATTTGGGTTGCATTATAAACAAGAAATAATTCTTGAATGAGCCCACAAATACCCAAAAAAAGAGATGATGTACAGTAAGCAGAAGCATTCACCCTCCTGACCGCATCAATTCCTCAACACAACGCTCCATTTGGATATAAAATAAATAACTGCAAAGGGAAACACAATAACCTCTGCTCAGGTAATAAAGTCAACTTAGCATTTTATCGAAACAAAGGGGAGATGAAGAATGAATACAGAACAAGAGGCATAACCCAGAGGAATTTTTTCTTCCCCTTCCGCTCCTCCCAGCAGTTTCGATTTCCTCCCCTCCTCACACCAGAAACCCAAGATGCCAGATTCTGCGGAAAGAAAATTACTGGATGCAGTAAGGCTTGTGGAAAAGAAACAAAAACAAGCCAACCAACCCCAACACCCTGCCATTTGCTCAGAGCAAGCAGAAATTTTTCAAGGCAAGTACAATCAGCCCCTGCAGAATCCGAATATTCCTTTTACAAGAGCCAAACTTGTGTTGCTAGGAAAAAAAAAGGAAATATATATATATATATACGCATGCACACACACCCCATATCAACCTCTTGGAGAGGCAGATGGATGGGACTAAAAGAACTAGAACCACTTCAGTTTTCCTCAACAGCATAAAGTGCTATGCCTTTTTTTTTTTTTTTTTTATTTCTCCATTTATAGCTACCACTATTCATAGGCTGTTGGCAGCTGCAAAGCTGATAGAAATTGGCACACAGTCCAAACACTAAGCTAACTTAAGCAGAGCTCTGCAATTTTACATGGTATCGCTGGTAATCCCTGTACTATTTTTTCAAGTAGCAGAGGTGAATACTTACCATCACTCTCAGAAGACAAAATGCTTGCTTTTAAGAAGAAATTGTACAACCTAAAGCCACTTAAGTAAAGAGATAAAAGTAGTTCTATCAATTAAAAAAAAAAGACAAAAGGCTGCTTGATGATGTCTCTATATAACTTTCAACATTTCAACTCTTTCAGAATCACCTGATGTTCCACTTCCTGGAGCAGGGATTCCAGAAGTTCAGTTTCTTGGGTAAGTGATGTCTTTTGACCTGTTTAAAAGGCAAGGAAGACACACTCAATAGATTTTAAGAAATTTAACTTTTTTTTTTTTTTTTTTCCATGGAAGCCGCCCCAAAACCTAGTAAGGTAAAGGATTTCTAAATATACCAAGGTTGCTTGAGAAAACATTTTGAAAGCAAGCCTACATTTTTAATTGGATCTCTATGAAGAGGTCACCTGAGATTTAAGTCAGTAATGAAATATTCCTTGTGTCCCAGAAATAACTTTTCTTTTTTGGGTGTGCTCTTTTGGACAAAAGGCAAAAGCATCTTTGACTTCACTGAACTTCCTCTAATGCAACCAAGACCTTCCCTTGACATTTATGAGAGTGTGAGAGTAAACTAAGAGAGTAAATATAAGCATCCTCAAAAGCAAGGACATTTTCCAAGCACACATACGTCAGTGTTTTTTTTAGTAGGGAAGATTTAAAGCGGTAGAGAGCGTAA
>NW_010583445.1:11249-23186 GCF_000705375.1 Tinamus guttatus
TCCTGCTTCCCTCTGCAATTCTGCATCCCCCTGAGCCTTGACCAACAATTGCCATCAGAGTCCTCCTCTGTCCCCTGCCATCTCTCTTGCACCGGTTCCCCGTGGTTTTTGCCTTCACTTGTGAAGACCTCGGAGGACTTTAACGCCACGTCCCTCTTACCCAGACCGTGCGTGCGCTGCCACATCCAGCAGCAAGGAGAAATGAAGTGTCAGGCTCCGATACGCCGGCGCGTGGCTGATTTCTATCTCGTCCAGATAAACCCCAGGCCATCCCCAAGAAATCCCAGTGGCACATTTAAGCAATCTATTACTTTTCAGATGAGACTCCAGATTTTCCCCCCACCACACTCAGCGTTTGGTGCTTAATAAACTCTGGGTGGCAACAGTTGCACTGGCTCAAGGATGCTCAGACACCTCGGAACCGGTACCTGCAGAGACAGGCAGGGCGAACGAACGGGGTGCTAGCAAATTAACTCATTAGCGTCATAAAAGAACCACGGAGAGAGACTATCGTCACTGCCTCACACCTCGGGGACACCCTGCGCTTGTAAACGAGCGCCTGGCACGTTGTGTCCGACAGGGAGCCGGCTCGGCCCAGCTCCGGCTCTCCCGCTGCAAAGGGCGGCCAGGGAGCCCGAGCGAAGGAGGGAAGGGAGCAGAAAGTGTTTTCTGGGGTTAACTGTCCCAGGCTGAAGTAAAAGCAATTTCCTTCGGTCTCCTGCCATTTCCTTGTGGAGGCTTATCATCTCCAGCTGGGACAATATAAAGGCCCATTTAATCGAGATCCATTTAACACTGAATCACGCTAACAAGATTACTTAGCCTGGGCTAATTCTGCATTTGCTGAAGTGCAGTATCCAGGGTGAGTAATCTCTGTGTGCTGGTGGTAGGTTCAGAGACAGGTTAGCCAGTGGCTTAGCATCACAGACAAAACATGGAAAGCACATGGAAGACCATGACAATGAAATTCCAGCCAGTTTAGCCTATCGGGCTATTTCCTTTCCCCTGCTCGGTGTTATTTGAGATCAGTGCAGAGAGGGTTTCCTCATTACCCCACAGGAGCCGAAAAGGGGAATTATTTTCTTTGTCCTCACAAGCAGCTGAGCAGGCAATACAGCAAAATCCTCTTCAGTCATTATCTGTTAAGTGCATAGCATCCTTTTGTGAGTTAAATGACACAGTATTTCTTGCATGGGACTGAATTCAAAAGGTTTTGCCTTCCATCAGGAGATAACTCAAGATTTGAGTGCTAATTGAATACATTTATATGCACACAAGTGATAGGCATTCATACAATTTCTTAAAGTAGATTCTCACCATTCAGTCATTTAAAAATATAGTGCTGAGGGCTCTATTATTTATGATTATTAAATCACAAATCTGAGTAGCAAAATACTTCACTCAGGGAAAGTGTGAAGAGGCTGTATCAGAGATAAATCTCCTTTTCAGAACTCACAGAACACCGTATCATTGCATGATGATGCTGATAACTAATATTGTTTTACATCTTAGGCTCTCGAAGTGATTTCCTCAGGTAAATGGATTAATCGGCCCTTTGGATGTTCCCAAATCCTCCAGCCAGCCAGGGTTGAGGCCAAGGTGTTGCAGTGGAACATTCACTTCTTCCTACACGCTGGCACACTGTGCTCGCAGCTCAGGATTTGGGATGTCCTCTGCCATTCACTGCCTTGGGTTTTAGTGAAACGGGAGCAATGCATTTCACTACCGTCACTTCAGGAGGGACTCGTATCGCCTTGTGCCAGAGGTCCACAAGGAAAGTAACTCCTTGAGTTAGGCTCTTAAATGCGTAAGTAGAAAGAAGTAGGAGTGATTTCTCTGATCCATTTTAAGCACACCCCTTAAGCCGAGAGCAGTTGCCTGCTGGGGCGCCCGTTTCTCTCCACTGCCTGTAAATGAGGTCTGAGCCATCGGTGCAGGTGCCAAGACCTGAGCTCCTCCTCTCCAACCGGGTGAGACGATTCTTACAGTTTTCCCGGGTAACCTTTTGGAAGGAGCTTCACAGTTTTTGCCAGGGAGTTTATTTGAACCATTTGGGGAACTTCCCAACTTTTCACTTCTGTCCAGTAACTTCTTTTTTTTTTTTTTTCCTCCATTTTTGCAGATAACCCTCCCCGAGGGCTCGGTGGGACACGCTTGGTTCCTGCATGGGACGGCCTGGGCAGGAGGGCAATACCCAGCCCTTCAGCCATGCTGGGCAGGGAGTTTGGGGAAAATTTAAGATAAAATAATGGCACCTATGGAATGCGGGTGACTTTAGGGTATGGCAGGAGCAGGGCAAAAGCCTTCAGTATCATAATTTACGTTCATACTCTAACCCCCAATTGAATCTAGCACTAAAGGCCTTGGGAGCCTACACTTCATTTTCAAAAGTGATTTAGACACTGCAGAAACTATATAGCACTTGCATATATGCTTTCAGGCCCAGAGATGCACAGGCACTCACATACGTAACGCTGCCACAGGTGTGCGATATACCCCATTCCAAAATGAGATTAAATGTTTATATCAGAGCTGGAATCAAGCCCCATGTGATTCTGGCCAAATGGTGAGGTTACTTTTGAAAGAGAGCTTTCTAATGAATTTTTATTTATTTTTTCCCCCTGCAGTACAGAACTGTGCTCTATGCAAGCTTTCCTGTCTTCCCATTGCACTTGGGTTTTTCTACTGCACCCAAATCATGGGCAGGTATCTTGCTGGTAGTCTCTATGCGGGAGATTCGTATTTTTGATGCCCATCTCATCAGCACCAAATGTCCTAGGAACTGCCAACTAACACCGAAGTTCTTTAGAGAAACAGGCACGCGCAGGGCACACACCTGCACAGGGCTTGCTGCTTTAAGAAAGTAAGTGGATCTCTGCCCAAACAAAATATACAGAAAACTTCCCAATTGCCCTTCTGGCTTTATATACAGCATCAGAATGCAGGAAAAATTTTAATCTTTAAAATCAGCCTCAAAAAATAGACCAAGCCACACTAAAAATGCAGGGGGCTACATTCAGCAAGCACTCAGGAGGGTTTCCAGCTATATAAAACCCATCACACATTCCTTCAAACAGCAATCTGCTCGCCAAAGCCCTCCTGCTTGCATCCAGCCAGCCCTGTGCCTTGGATACTACAGGAGGAGCCAAGAGTCTCCAATTCAATCTCTGATCCAGGCAGTCACCATTTCTTTCTGTCCATCTGTTGCACAGGGGAACCATTTTAGCAAATGACTTGGAGCAACGAAGCCCAGAATCTCCAAGGCAGGAGCTGTCTGACTCTCACTGCAATCAAGGCGTTGAAGACTGCTCAACGCTTTCCGATCCAACGCGACGCCCGGGGAAACGGCCATAGGGAATGGGGGTGCGTGGGTGCTGCTGGGTGCCCCTCGCAGCGAGGACGAGGGCGAAACGCCTCGCGCCGAGCACCAGCACACGCCATGGGAAACGTTATTAACTTGGCTTTAATTACAAACTAATTTCCTCCTGCGTAGCCAGTGATCTCAAGCTCGGTGGAAGCCACAAGGAAACAATACACTCCATTGGCGAGCGCGGGGAGCAAAAGCAAACAGACAGACCCCAGAGCTTCAAAAGCAGTTGTGTATTTAAATTAGCCAATTGCAAACAACTCAACACATTTGCTTCAAGGCAAGCACAAACAGTCTCCTTTTCCTTCATACTAGGTATTGCATTTTTAAGGCTAACTCATTTTTTACTAGGGAAGCCCTAATAGGTTTTTATAATAGAAACTGGCTGCACCTAAAATATGCAAAGACACCACCGCACCGTAATAAGCTGGTGCTGTAGGTTTCTCACCGACTCGAGCAATGCTGAAACCATATTTAGCAGCTGACAGATTGCAACGAGAACTGGGGGAGCATGAAGGCTTGTTAGCAGCAAGGTTTCCCCAGCTGAGCCTCAGACACTGATTGGCAATTCCGATCGTGGAGCTCGTCCCGGTGGAGCCTCCATATGTTTCTTCCCCTGGAGGAGCGATGAATGTCAATTCACCCCTTGGGGGGCATCAGGCGAAAATCCTCCAGAGGGTGAAACGAGAACTGACAGCGACCGGCCACAGGTGCCCTGCCGAACCTCCAAGCCTTGGCCAATTCTACTAAGAGTGAGGAAAAACGAAGCTATGTTTGCCCCATTTCCGTATATGTTCCCCTCTCAAAATTATCTATATGGAGACACAAGGACTAACATTCACTCATATACCATGAAACACAAAAATGAATGTCTGCATTGGTAACTCATGAAGATACTCAGGATTTCCCAAGAATTCACGGTAGCGCCCTAAAAATACCATCCAGCGTAGCCCCAGTGAATCAGATTTGTATATTCACACGTGTGTCTGAAGCCAACCACTTCTTCCGAGCACTCTGGCGGCAGCTCTTGCAGGGCTTTCCAAATTTTTAATTAATCTTCAAGACACCTCCATGAAGTTGACTAATATAATTAGGTGAATCTTCCATATGAATAAGCTTAGGAAAGGTGAGATAAAATAGCAGAGCAAAGGCAGAAAAATTACCTAATGGTAAAGCAGGTCACAGGACACAGATGCCATCTCTGCTGCGTTTAAAAAATACTGCCTTTCCCTTCCCATCTCTGTAGTTCATCACGCCATTATTTTCTCCTGAAAAGGCTAGTATGGACTCGTTTATTGACTAGAAAATGCAACTTCTTTTGATAAGAAAGTATCAAGGTACAACTGAAACCTCTAGTTCACACAGGAATGTTTTTGTAGGTATTGAGATCTGCTGTGCATATACATGAATTTGACTATTAAAGGGGAACTATAATCCAGAGATTGCTTTTAAATAAAGATTCTGAATTTAATGCTCTAAATTTTACCTAAGGCACCCTAAAATTGTCTGAATACCTCCTAAGAACAAACACTGGCTCCTAAGGGAACTGGAAGAAAGATTCAAAAACAAAAGCAGTTGGGCCTTGTTCCTTATTAAGACTCCAAGCTCATCAGGTTTAAAGGGATAATCATGTGCTTGAGGATGAGCAGGTATCCAAATCTCTGCAAAAATGGGGCATTACTTAGGAAGATCTTTTGCTTGGCATTTTTTCCCTGAAAGTCAATGTTTAAAATGAAATTGTAAAGTACTCGGATACAATAGGAATAAAATGGAAGAGTCCCTAGCTTGGAACTGAGCTAGACCTGGGATGTTTCACCTTCACACTAGCACCGACCTTCAAAAGAGCCTTTCCCAGGCTGTTCATCAGCTTCTCCATGCCTAAAGAGCTCTTACCAAGGGCATGCTTCATTTTTACCCGCATCCCAATGACTTCCTGCTGCTCTAGCAGAGCAGTACAGCCCCTCATTGCTTAGGAGCACTATCTTCCGCTCCAGAATTTAACAAGTGCTTGAGAGGAAAACACTCCTGCAACACTCAATTAACTACATCAATTAAGGTTCGATACGTCCAGGGCCGCTGCTTGCCCTAGTGAGCTTTCCTATGGGCAGACAGCAGCCACTTGGCTGCATCACTGACCCCTCTCCCACCTGGAGTCTGGTGGAATCACAGCAATTTTTGGATAAATCTGTGAGAGGGGCGAATCCATGCGACTATGGGAAACTTTGTGTGAAAAGGCGTATTTTTTTTTTCATTTTTTGTTTTACTTCATCCATTTTCTCTCTGTTTTTCCAGGTCCCCAGTGACTCTGCCATCAGCCTGTAACATGTAGGAATTCCTGCGTTTCATGTTTTGGCTGTACGAGATGTTAGCAGATCCTTGCTGCTTTGGTGTCGTCCCATAACTGAAAGAGCCAGCAATGTATCAAGCTTGGAGCCTGCAAACCCCACCAATAAGCACTTGATTCCTTGGGCATGATTTTCCACCTCCAGCGGGGGCTGGAGGAGCCCATATCAAGGTTATAGTGCTGAAGCCAACACGTAGTGCAAGCTCTTTAGGATAATGCCTACTAAACTACAGTGCACTGTTACAAATTAGTATCTCAGACAGCTTGTGTCTAGCAGAAGTGTACTTAATATGCAGTGCTGTCTGTTTATATGTATTTATCTTCCAGTAAAGCTACTTCAGGGGAAAGAGAACTACAGTCCAAAATGACTACACGGGTTTCTCTCCAAGTCAACATACACAAATCTGTGCCTTCCCCCAGGAAGACATTTTTTCTGTGTCGCCAGCAAGGGATCTTTCGCTTGCCTCAGATTGTACTTTTGGCACATGACAGAGACCTTAACAGCTCCTGCAGAGTTACTGTTTGTGTGAGGCCAGTGTGAGACTCGTCCGGCCTCTCTCTTTAGATTTAATTCTTCACGCTTTGCTGTAATGCATTAAGAATTAAGCTTTCTGGTCCATTTTAAATAAATAAATACAAACCATCAAATTCCAAGAGCTTTCCCTTTAAATAAATACCAAAGGGTTGAGTTAATTACTTTCTGCCAAATTCCCTCATCAGAAGCAGCTTTGCCAGGCCTGGCCTGAATGTGATCTGGAAACAGGCCTGTGATCTCCACCTCCTTCCATGCCTTCACCCTTTTACATGAAGTCTGTCTCATGCCTGTTACATCTCCTGCCTAGAGTGCCGTGAGGTGCTCAGACACCTGGATAGTCAACTGTTTATCACATCATCTTGGAAGCTCCTGATACACCTCCCCTGCTGCTGGCACAAAGATGTTGCTGATGATCCAGAGTTATCTGTGTGCATCCCGCGAGTCTCCCCAGTGTGTTTCTTCTTGTTGCACGGAACCACGTTTCTCTTAGTGCTTAGTCTTTGAGGCTCAGCAAAGTTTCCTGGCATCTGCTACTGCTACCTAGAGCAAGCAGCCACCTGTGCAGGGGTTTTTTTGAATTATTAAAATAGAAGCACTAGGCATGGTTTACTTTGCATAAAGGTTATATTAAATTTTGGATGAACGTTCGGATCCTTTGTTACTTTATGTCAACTGGATCAACCACTTGCTAGTCTAGAAATCGTCTCCTAAGACCCAAAGCAAGTATATTCTCCACAGATCCTCCAAAAACTTAAGTTTAGTGACCTTGATTGAATTACAGAATCATTTGAATGCCTCCAAATACTTCTGGTAAGCCCAACATGACTGAGAAGCAACCCATCCACACTTCTCACTGCACCAGGGAACTCAATTTGTGTCTTTTCACATCCCCACTGATCCCTGCTTCTCTGCCAACCTTCACGTTGGCATTAACTCAAGCACAGTTCACGTTGCTTGAGTGCCCGTCTAAAATCTCAGATTGCAGAAGCCGCTGGGGATACGAACTGGAACCCGAAGCACCGGTATTTCTTGCTAGCTCTTTTCAAAGACTGGAAGGACACCACTGCTGACCATACCGATGACTAAACGGGACCGGGGTCTGGCCATTTACTGTCTTTGCCTTTACACGGGGCAGAAGTGTTCCTTACCCTGAGCACAGGTGCCCACAGCAATCTGCAGCCCGTTTTGGTACCTGCACGTGCGACGCAGCGCACCAAACTCCACCTCACTGAGAACAAAAGCAAGCTCGGACAGAACAACACACAAAACGCAATAACCATCCATAACTACCCCCAAGGATAGTTTCTAAAGAGGGTAGAGCAATAAACAGCACTTCCCCTCTTCATTACACAACTCCAGCAATAACTATGATGAATGGCAATGAACAACTAGGTTTCATTGCTAGATTTCCAGGCTGCGGTGTCCAACAATAGACACATAATAAAGACAGATGGCAGTGGATTAAGTCTTCTTGCGATGCAGCCATTACTGGTTGTACAACTGCATCTTTCCCACTAAAATACAGGCAGCCCCCAGCCCCATGTGGCCAGCGAGCAAGTGTTCCTCCTTCGGAGAGCTGGGGAGGTTTGGAAAGGATCCGCAAAAAAGGGAGATTTGGTTCAGCTCAGCAGAACCAAATGAGCAAGAGATAGCAATTCTGATGTTTTGTTTTGTTAAATACGTAGAACACTCAAATGACATTCAAGTAGATTTTACACAAAATATTCAGGGTGTCTTTCAACCAATAGCATTAGTTGCTTGACTTCTGCTTTCTTCTACTTCGGAAACATCAATAGGAAAAAGAAAAAACAAAATTGTTACTGTTTTCATGCAGAACAGATTTTTTTTAAGTTGATGTATTTTCCCCACCATTTACAGCCATTTAGCAAAAACAATCAAGATTACTTTACCACAACAAGCCTACCATAAGAAAGTGTGATAATCGGTGTACATTTGATGTTTACACCCATTTAGCAAAAATAATCAAGATTACCACAACAAGCCTACCATAAAAAAGTGTGATAATCGGTGTACATTTGATACCATTCTGCCATTGCTGGGAAATGCATTCCAAGTTCTGCTGTTTAGTTCAAACAACAGAAGAAACAGGGCCTGGAGGACTGGGCAGGGAGGACAGCTGGGCTGCCTGCAGCCTCGGCAGTGATTTGCTGGGTGCAAATTTAGGAAATCCACTCTATTCCTCAGCATTAAATGGGGCGATATCCTGCAAAAACATAACGGGGTGGGGTGGGGGGGGGCGGGTCTTACCAGAACTGATTAATGGGATTTGTAAAGCATTTTGAGATCTTCAGATGGAAGGTGCTATACAAAGTCAAAATTATCATTGCTTGGGGTAAGTCAAACTTGTAAGCAAAGCTAGTTCAATTATTCATTGCAAATTCAGGCCTTTCTTCTGTTTATAAGTCCACCGTAACCAAGCTTAATTTCTGCAGATGTATTTGCTATTCAAGAGCATTTGCTTGCTTGAATAATTTTCAGCCTGAGTTTTGGGGAAAAGTGTTTAATTTGCCTATTCATTTTCTGTTACTCCGGATGTGCGATGGGCTACATAAGTCAGCACGTTATTGTTCCCCTTCCCTGACTGAATGGTACAAAGCTTTTCAGATGGGAAAATAATGAATAACCAATAATGAATATTCTTGTTTCCACACGCGAACAGATGAGCGCCTGAACAGCACCAGCTCTCCCACATTCTTGCCAAGAGCTCCTCATTCATGACCATGTTCTCCAGCAGAGAAGAGCAGGCACTGACTCAGCCTAACATCTGGCCATGCACAAATTCCAGTTTTACCATCTTACCAGGACTACCCCCTGGCTGGAAATACAGAGGCGGATGGTCTGTGCTGAGCCGACATCTATACAAAGATGAGGCAGCAAAAAACAGCGAAAGCCCCTATAAAAAGTTCAATTAACCAACACTGCAGCTACTGACACACAGCACTTTGGTTTTCTCTACTGTTTATCAGATAGCATCTCCTGGGCACTGCCGTTTTCCCTGCGGGCTAGGATAAGCCCTGTTCTCATGGAGACTCTTGTATAACCTGTGTCCTGTGAGAGAGGTTTGGTCTACAGCAACGCGTTAAGAGCAAAGCCTGTGGGCCTTACAGCACCTCTGCTCCATCCATCCCACAAACACCACGCAGCCTGTTGTACCCTCAGGAAACACCACGAAACTGCCTCCTCATGAAACCTTCTTGCCTGCTGAAAAGCGGAAAACTCAAATTTCCACAGAACCATTCCCTCTTGGCTGTTTTTGCTGACCACGTCACTCCTTTGCATGTAATTATTTTGGTATGCTGGTGTTAATGATGTGTCCGGTTCACTTAGCCTGTTCATCAGTATTGCTGGTCATTTGCTGTTTCTTTGTTTGTTGCCTCCCAAAAGGTCACTACATCATCAGCAAAATCAAGCGTGATTCATCCATTATGTATCCAGCCCCGTTTGCTGCTCACCTGTCCCTGATTTCAAGGCCACACTCCATCCCACATCTCACGCTTATACGCACCTCCGAGCCCACCCCTGCAGATGGAAGCACCTACTGGCATTTCAGATTTATTAGCCAGAAATGATGAATTGCAGAAATGAAGCTCGTTGTGTGACATACAGAGGTTTCACATCTTTTTAAACAACCTGCATTTCTGAACCCGGTCCCATTCATGCTTTGCCTTGTATTGACAGAGCAACTATTTATAAGTAAGTTTACGTGAGGCATGACCTGTCTTTAGCTCCTTGGGCTGAACTGTGGCCTGCTCTAGGCTGACGGTGTGAAGACAGCCTACATCTGCTATTTCCACAGCCTAACCAGTTGTCAAGTGCCCACCAGGGTTTTCTGCTCGATCACATTATTGACCATCTTCCTCAGGAGCACTATTGCAGAACAGCGTCCCCAAGGGCAACCACGCAGATATTGCAAAACGCCCAGTGCAGAATGTGGAGCGCCCATCGCCCCTCTGCCTGGGACACCAGCACCTCTCCAGGACGAGACCGCTGCTGCTGCCGGAGATACACACAGGCCTAAAGGACCTTCGAGGAGCTGGGGCACAGGTGACGCAGGAGGTTATCAAAGCTCTGTCCGCCCCCGGGGAGCCTTTAAATCGCAGCCCCGGAGAAGAGCAATAATCTTTCAAAGAAAACACGGAGAAGAGCAATAATCTTTCAAAGAAAACACGACTCCTCACACAAAAGGGAAGTTCTCACCTAGAAATAAAGGCAATAAAAAGATGCTCCTCTGTGCCCAGAGCACATCGAGCGGCCTCCGAGCAAGAGGGATGGCCCTGGTTGGCTGCCAAGGGGGCGAGGGCAGTGCCAATGATTCCCGGTGCGGGAACGGTGATTATCGCGGAGACGCCTTCCCGCGGCACCAGGTCACTCGGGACAGCGCACATCTCCTGTCACCCAGCGCTGCGGCTCAGCCGGCGATATTCATCATCTCTATTGCTTTTATTGAAAGGAAAGCTGGAAAAGCACCTTCGGCTCGCACGGACCCGTCCGCACGGGAGGAAGCAGGGAGGAGGGAAATGCCACAGCCACGCAGGGCTCCCCCGCTATTTGTCCTGGTTATCAGACTGGAAAAGATCACCAATTACCCTCTTCCCAACCACCACTGCTCCTGCCAACAAAAGATGAAGAGCACATTTATTTCTCTTAAGTGAGATCTTTTTGTGACACGTAAGGACCCTTGTATACATGACAATTATTTGTAAAAAATGTCTCTCTGTCTACAGCACATCGGTAAATGGATTTAAGCCCATATAAAGGACGTAAAAATGGCTATAACCGCCCCAGTGCAGCTCCCTGGAAGCTCTCAATGGTGTTTTTTCCACATATATAAAAGCCAACACAAAACAAAAATGCCTGTCAGCAAAGAAAGGTAGGTTTGCCTGTCCGCACCTAACTAGGAGGACTTAATTTTATTTATTTTTATTGAGAGTTCCAACAACTATTTCTCAATCATAAAAGTAAAAAGCACAGGCTCAGCTAGTCAGCCCATCATTCCTATTTAGCTTTTTATTTGTGCTAGGAACTCTTTGGAGAGGCAATATCTTGTTTGCAGAGACACCCTAGTGGCAACGTGACATTACTCAAAGCACCAAATGAGGCTCATGCAGACAACGCAACCTCCTTCTCCAGCACCTCGAGCTGGTTACAGATGTCCCCATGCAACGTGGAGCCCTGTGTCCCCTCCTCCCCTGTCCCCATGGCTGCTGGCTCCTGCCTTTGGCATTGAGGGAGGGTGAGCAAAGCTTCGCTTCCAAAACAAACCCTGTCAGTGTCTACTGGGTAATTATTGGCCAGTGCATCTTATTATTATTATTTTTACTATTTATTTTTGACAGATGTCCCCTGGGGTTCTGCACTGCTGTCATCCATCAAGACCAGCTCTACAAGGCACTGCGGGCTCCATCCGTGCCTGAACTGTAGAGGGGCTCCTCATCCTTCCCTCGCAAAGCGGGTTCCAGGAGCCAGGCTGGCGCACGCAGTTGGGAAGCAGAGGATCCCAGAGGGGCTGACACCAGCCCCGGCTGCTCAAATGCTCAGCCCTCAAACCCAAGCCCTCCATGAAGCACAAAGCCCGAGAAACGGCGGCTTGCAGCGATGCATTTGCCCGGCAAAGTGGTGGAGTCACTGCCCCGGCAGTGCTCAAGACACGTGCAGACGGGGCACTTAGGG
>NW_010583445.1:23260-48598 GCF_000705375.1 Tinamus guttatus
GTCCCTGTGCGCGGCGCGGTATTAGAAGCACATGCCCTGCACCTGCACCTCCTGCTCGCACCCCAGCCGCGATCCCGGGCAGGCAGGTTTGCTGTTAACCGTCCTAACGGGCAGCCTGCGAGGCGGCTTGCTGCCCTCGCCTCGCTTGGGCATTATCTGCAAAGATGCAGACTGCCGATTCGCGCATCTTCCCAGGCTGCCCACACTCAAAAGAAATGGAGAGCAGGCGAGAGAAGGTGCTTTTCGCCCAAGCTCAGGACAGGCCGATTAACCGCATTTAATTCCTCCTGAAGGAATAACTCCCTTTAGCAGCTTTCGGGCAGGGGGAAAAGAACTCATTTCAAGTTAATTACAAATTTACTTCTTTCTCTTTCTTCTCTTCCCACCCCTGCCCCCACCCCCCTGGATAAAACAAGGGTAAAAAGCCCTGCAAACGGCAATATCCAATATTCATTAGTGGCTTGTGAGAGAGCCAGAGAGACACAACTCATTACTGGGTTCTTCACCTTTACCCTTGACAATGGTTATTTACATAATAACCTGACCCTTAGGTTACTGTTCATTAACAAACACATGTGCAAACATAGAAGCAGCTGCCTACGACTCATAAATATATATTGTTAACCTTGGCTTAGAAGACTTACTTTCACTTACTAAAAAAAAAGTGGGGGGAGAGGCACTGTTTTGCATAGCTATTATGTTGTAACCCCGGCAAATGGCACGAGGAGCCGGAGGCAGGGAGCAGAGCGCTGGGCGCGCGGACGCGCGCGCTCAACGTGACGCTGCAGCCAGCTACGCTCCGGCGGGCCCGTCCTTGCCCCCAGAGCTGCATCTGCTTCTCGGCGCCTTCACAGCCGGGCTCGGCGAGCAGCCCAGGCTCGAACGGAGCCGCTGTGACGTACCGGCCGCGGGGCGACGCGCTGTCCGCACGGCACGGACGGGCGCCCAGACCCCCCGCTTGGCTGGGGTAACTGCTCCCCTTAGGGATGAGCAGGGAGCGTTGGCAGCAGGGGAGATCCAGTCCTGCTCTTACATCCCCCAAATCCTGAACGGGGAGAACGCTACCCGACGGGACCATGGTGCGAGGCTCAACGCCAGCCTGGGATAAGGAAGCAACCCCCAGACCCAACAACCAGGCACGCACACAGGTTTGATGCCCCCCAAAAATTCAGCAAGAGGTTTTCTTTGGATAACAGACACAGAACAGGGAATAGCTGAGGCCTCACAGGCCTATATTGCAAATTCTGCATGCCCGTGGTAGAACTTTAAAAAAAAAACAAAAAACTGATAAATATTTTCTCACAGAGAGAATGGATCGGCCTTAGGTTTGATGCCTGGGAAACAAAGGAATTGGTTTATGAGAACTTAAATGAGGATAAGGTGCAATGGAAACAGAAATTATGTCTAGTGTTTCCTGAGTACAAATGTTAATTGCGTTTATCTATCAGAATTTGAATTAACAACTCAGGCTGCAAAATGTTGCAAGAAAGCTAAACTCCTCCATTATAGACAGTCTGTGTTATCCAGCACAAATCACTCGGATACCTTTTTACCTATTCACTCAGTATCTCCAAACCAATTACTAGCTTACAGTTTGCAAAGCAGACTGACACTTGGGGTTTCAGGCAGGGACTTCCCTCAGTCCCACTACCAATCCAACTATGTTTTAATTTAGTGAAGAGGGAAAGCATATAATTTTTTAGCTCCAGGGAAGCCAGAGGCAATCACAAATATCCCTTGAGCTGAGTCAAATTCTTCAGTTTAAAGCAGCAGCCAATTCTATTGCAATAATTGGACTTTAGTGTCCCTTTCATTTAAAGAAACAATAGCTGATCTGGAGAGCTGATCACTTGGACACAGGGCTTTTCACCTCTGGGACTGGAGTCACAGACCTAACCATAATTGGCTGAACTCAGACTACCAAGTGCTTCATGTGCATGGAAATAATAATAATAATAATAAGCAAAAGCAGGCCAACACGCTGGAGATTCCTCCCCGCCGCCAGGCTCCTCTTCGTATTCATCATCTGGACAAGGGGACATCAGGACAGACCAGCAAGAACAGCAGCTTCAGGCTGTTAAACAGCAGCCAGGCTAGAGCTGGAGCTGCTGGGTAGGACAACTGCTGCTATGAGCACAAGCGAAGTTGGACATGCAAATCCATACGGCCCTGTATAGCCCTTCAACACTAAAGGAAAAAGACCAAAAACCTCCAGCTGGAAAGACAGGCGAAGAGAGAAGTCCTCGGAGATTAAATGAGCAGATGGAAACTGCTGTCCTAAGATAAGGCTGAGAATACATGTGAGATAGGAAGCGATATCAATTAAGCTTCTTGCAATATTAGGGTAATATCTGAGCACAGACCGCTGCTGACGCCGGCAGCTTCCGAGCCGAGCGGGAAGGACCGAGCGGGATTTATTGTGAGCGCTCGGATCAAGCGGCGACGGGCAGAGCTGCCCAACACGAGGCGCTTTCTGCACGGCTTTCTGGACAGCAACGGGAGCCCTTCGGCCGCTGCCTCTGCGGGGACACGGCGCCCGCCGGAGAGCGCGCGGCTCCCCCGGGCTCTCACCAACAACCCCGCTTCCCTCGGCGTGTGCAAATGTCAGGCCAAAATTAGACACAGTAGTGGTACTTATAAATCCAAGTTAGAAAATGCCATCATGTATTTTTAATCCGGCCGCCTCGTCACCGCATAATAAAATGAAAGGATTGCCGAGTTTGACTGGCATTTGTAAGTAGCATGTGAAAGGGGCTAATAGAGGGAGAAAATTAGCTGCATTTATCATCTTAACTACATTCATATTACACTCACGATCCAATTGTTTAAAAATTGGGCTTTTAGAGCAGGTCCTATTGAAAGTTTAAGCATTCCAAACAACTGCGATTTATTCTCAGAACAAACATTACCTTAAAAAGATTTATTCTGTAGCCTTCATGAATTATAAAAGGAATGGACTGTGCTGTGTGGGTTTCTGGTGAGGATAGCCAACACCGGGCCAGTCAGAACACAGAATTCTTGTTTTAGAGCAAGCTTTGGTGTCACGCTCCAAAAATTGGACTCAGAGCCCATTCAATATTTGAAAATTTCCCACAAAATGTTCCCTTTGCAAAAAAAAAAAATTAGCTTGACAAATATTTCAAAATGTTTACGTTTTAAGAGATCTTTAGAACTTATTTTGTCCTTCTAAGCTTTGCGTTATAAGGTCAATGGTATGACAGTATGGTTTAATGACATATTAAGACACGAAAGTTAAAACGCTATACTCTTAAAATAGTCAGATCAACTGCTACGCAGTCCTCACTGAAATATATTTGATCGTCTCATCCACAGCATTTCCTGTTTGTAAAGTACTGAAAACTCAGTACTGTCAGTGAAGGAAAATAAAATGAAAATCCTGAATGAAAGAACTTCCAAATTTCCATCACTGTGCCACCGAGAAAAAAACAATCTAGAAAAGCTTAAATTCCAAATAGCACTACATGTCAGGGCTCCATAAGAATGATTACACAATATGCATTAAAGTATCTCGTTTTACATCATACAATGGCACCACAGGCATTGTTCCAGTGTGTTGTCCTTATATGAAGCAATATAAAAATTCAACAATTCTATGCAAATTTAAGGATTCCAGATTGTCATAATTTTCTCAAATAATATTGTGCTTCATGCTAATTTTGCACGGAAAATGGAAGTGAGGCTTCCCAGCATAAAATATAAAAATGTACCTTAACTACAACTTTGACTATGTCAATACGGCACAGACCAGTGAATAAAGACCTGAACATGACCCAGAACCTTCTGGCCGGGCTTTCTGCTCCAGCCTGTGCTTCGGGCACTGCGTGACCTAGGGATGTTGCTCTGACAACTTTGCTCCCCGTGGCCATGTCCTGAGCCCAGGACTCGATTCACGCTGCACTTGGTTCACTGCACCCACAGAAGCAGGTACACTCCGCATGCCTCGCTGCAAGCAGGAGAAAGCTCTGCTCTCCTACGTTGTTCATGATCCGATTTTCAGCCCTGCCATAGCTCTGCTAACCCCTGAGTGAGAAGACCTGTATTTTAGGATTTAGAAGGGTATGTTGCAGCCGCTGCGGCGGGTAGCAAACTCCAATCCCCTACAATATTTTCCACGGGCAACATGGAAAACCTTACTCCATCGGAATTTCTTGTTGCTACCAAAGGACGGTGGCACGACCCCTCCAAATTGCTGCTCAGTGTCTACCTGAAGACCTCAGTACAGAAATAAAGCAACTGTTCTTTGCTACTGCCCAGCCATGGCATGAACTTTCATGAATCGCTCAAGATCATATGCTTCCACAGAAGATTCCCACTTGCAGAGTCCTGATCGCTGGTCCCCCAACACCAGTCCCTGGGGTGCCTTCCTACCCCAATTAGTTTTTATCATTCCTTTTGATCTTTTGATGACCTAAGAATTTATTCTGCTAGCAAGACGCTTCCTCTGCACATCAGCAGCGGAAAATGGCGTGGGGACGCCGGAGTTTTGCTGCCCGCTCTTATAATATGAGCTCTGGGGACATGTGGGCTGATGCTATCTGTAAACAAGACAAGCAAGTCTGTAATTTTTATCGGTGGACGAGCAGATGCAGAGGCATCTTGACGCTGAATGTGATCCTCTAGAGCAGGTTACTGACGCGTCTACCAAACTTGGGGCTTTCGCGAGTGCAAGGCATCCAGACCTGGCCACTGATCGAGAAGAAACATCCCAACAACTGCATCATGGCTGGGGTAGGGCCACCTCCTGCAGACCTCGCCCGTGACCCTGCCCAAGTCATTCGCCCTCTCCAGGAACAGCATCGCCCTTTCTCACAGGGACGCAGAGAAGATCCGTTTACTAGAGGCTGGAAGAAAGTTTGGAGAGGGTCAGACCAAGCCAGACTGCTTCAGGGAAGCCACCAACGCAGGCAAGACCCAACTCGGCAGCCCTAGGGCCCCTCAGGCAGCTTCCTGTCCCAGCCAGGATGGCACTTCCTACCTGAGTAGAGCCTCAGGAAACACCTGATTCGAGCAGAGCTTGAGGAAACACCTGATTCCTCTCGCTGTGTGCTAGCAGAGGACAACATCTTAGAGGCGGAGTTGGTCTCTCCTTCAGATCCACCACATTGGGTTCTGCAGGAATAGGCCTCGCTCCACAGTGCTAGGGGTCCTGCAGCTGCCGAGCGGGGAGGCTCCCCCTTACCCTCTCCCCACCGCCAGCCCCACCGCCCAGCTCTCCCAGCTCTTCATTCACGCTTTGAGGGACCAATCTGCTCCCTAATTAAGCCGCAGCGTACGCCCGGGCGTGAGTGAAAGAGCGCAATTAGCCCTGAGTCATCGCTTGCATTCATTTCCCCGCTGCAAGCTGCCAGGCCTCCCGCGGCAGAGAGGTTGCTCGATAAGCAACGCGCTTCCTGCCGGCTTGCTGGGAGGAGCCGCTGACCCGCTCCATAATTACTCATGCTAACAGCTTAACTAACATGCAAATTCCTGAGCTGAATGACAGGTAAACAGCGCCGTGGCCTGCCTCCACTGGGGGGGAATGGAGGGGGGAAAAAAATGGGAAAAAAAAAGCGAGGAGGCGGAGTGACACAGATGTAAAAGCTCGTGTCAGCTCCAGATCTAACGTGACTTCAAAGCGCGACATGATTCATTAGCCTTATTTCATGCCCGGGATAACAAAGTTGTGGTTGCTGCGTTAATTGAGGAGGGCGGCAGCGGGGGGACGCGGCGGCAAGGAGCAGCGTGGAGCTCTGGGCCTGTTGTGGGGACGGCTCTGCGCACCCGGGCTGCCCTGGCCGTGCTTTTCCACGCGAAAGCACCACCTTTGACGGAAAGAGGCCTCCACCATGGGCGCTGCACGCTGCCACCCTCCTGCAACAGGCCCGTGAGCAGCTTCTCTTGGCCACCCACAGTTTGCTTTTACCAGTATGGGGAACCCTCTGAAAGCAGCAAGACAAAGAGGTTGGAGCAGTTTTTAAGCCAAAATCCCCAGCTCTCATCACAGAGACCCTCACAGACATTGCCCGGGTTGTCCCATGTCACCAATAACCCAGGTGCTACAGCCAGCCCCGGGCTTCAAAAGGGGCCTTCTCGGGTTTAAACGAAGAGGCTGATGCGGATGACAGGCTCTATATTGAGGGAGGTGGAAAGGAGGAAATTGCAAGGCTGAGTTTTAGTCGCACGATCTGAAGTACCCACTAAGCCAGACAGCTCCCTCATTTCCTGCCTCTCGCGGAGTTCCTGCCCTGAGGTTTGTTGATGCTGGCCCAGGTCCAGAAGCAGCACAAACCCCCATGCGACACAGCACGGCCAAGGGATGCTAACAGGGTTGGAGAAGAGGCGAGGGGGAAGTGCAGGCCCTGCTTAGCACCCCTGAGAGGGGCTGCAGCTGAGGCCGGCGGGGAAACGGCACACAAGGAAGCGCGGTTTGGCGGGCGCGGGCCTGAGGGAGAGCGTGACCGTTGCTGACGCGAGGCCTGGCCCGGGGCGAGGGGGCTGCCATGGTGAGACGCCCTGGTCGCTGTGCCCGGCTCCCAGACTGGCCACGCGCGGCCCCGGTTTGCCCAGGAGAGAGGTGCTCGAGGCGGCAGCCTCAGCGCCACCTCGGCTACGGCGAGACCATCCGCCCTGACTCACTAAAATGAGTTGGTAAATAAGGAGCCAGCCTGCGAAGAGCAGGGTGTCGATGTGATCTGTCAATGAGGAATGTCAACAGTGCCCAAGCAAGGGCCAGCAGTGCCACCACGACCGCATGCCTGGAGCTGCCACTGGCCAGCTCACCGCACCCCTTCCCGAGTGGATTTGTCCCTCCCGAGCATTCCTCAAAAGCATCCACCAGCCGTGGAGACCAGCTAGGGCACAGGGAGCCCGGGAGGGGACCCCGGCCGGCGCGGGCTACTGGCCATCAGGGCTGCTGGCAGTTGCATCTTCCTTTCTATTTTAATTTTGGGGAAAACCTCCAGCATCAGCGCTCTGTGCAGAGCCTGCTCGCGGCTCCAAAAAGCACCTCTATTATTCTCAGGCCATTTGGTAGCGGTTGCCATGGAGATCAAAAGCAAAATGGCATGCAAATCAACACGCGCCCCGCGCTCAATAACAACGCTAAAAGGGCAGCCGGATAAGACGGCAAAAAACACTTGAAATGCTTCAGCCCGCGCTGCTGCCTGTGATTACATCAGGAAGGGAAGAAAAATGCCCTAATGGATTACAGTGAGCAGGGTAAAGGACTCAGAAAGACAAGTCGCTTGTGGCCTGCCCGGTGCCTCAACACATCCTCATGCGCATGCTCAAGCCCACATACATGCACATGCTAAAGCGGAGCAAAGAATTTATAGTGAATAATTTATGCACCGGCTCCCTCTCTCCTCTTTCTGTTTGCAGAATAGCCATAGGCAGCTGCCAGGTTCCCTGTGCGTGGTGGTAATCAGCAGTATCTATTGCAACCAAAGCTCTTCCCAGCACTTTTTTGCCCCCTTCCTCTCTCCAGGAACTGGTGACACACGCAGCAACTCCAGCCTGTACTGCTCCACTGCGCGTGGCCCAGGAGGTCGCTCCCAATTCTCTGCTCTGGGTGCAGGGATCTGTCCATGCAACTCACACGAGGCAAGTCCAAAAAGTCACTCCTTCCGCATCTCCCCCAGCAGCAATTCTCCACTGCTCCACAACTTGAGGAAAACAAGCTCTGTGCAGCTCTAGTCGACATGCCAAGATGTTAAAACCGGCACCAATTTATTTGCATTTTTGCGCTCGTGTGTTGCAGACAATAAACAAAGATAAACACAGGGATGCCAAGGCCGGCAGTCAGAAGCAACGCTGTGGCGTGCCCTGGCCAGGGCTGGCTCCTCGTGGCTCAGCATTACCTGCTACCAAACAGCCTGTCACTCCACGGGCACACAGGACCCCAGCCCCTGCCAGAACAGGGCAAGCAGATGCTCACTTAACGCACAGCTCTCCAGTATTTTGGTTGATTCTTGTTGTTATCGGGCAGACTTGAGCCTTTGCACAGACAGCACTAAAGACAGAATTACTCACTCCTCACAAGGCCGAGTTGCAACTACAGCACCCCATGATGCAGAAACATGAATGAACGTGTTCATTCCCCAACACAGCAGGGAATATCAACACAGTGGCCCCTTATTTTTAGAGAAAGGGAACAAAGATTTGAGAAGAGAGTCAGAGCTTTTGGATATCTCATTCTCCTGTTTTTTCCCAGACACACGTTAGCAACAGTGGATATGTCCAAAGGACATCTCCTGCTGGCTTCCAACTTCGGCCAGCAAAGGCCAGCTCCTGACGAATTTCAGAAGCCCTTCCTAAAAATATAGTGGATACGTTTATGCGCAGGGACCTCAGACACTGCTGGATGTGACCCAGCACCAGGAGGTAGCTTGCAAAGGAAGGGCCCAATTCATCCTGCTCGTCTGAAAGATATTTTTTCTTGAAAGAAATTAGAAGAAAACTGGGAAGAACTGGGGAAGGTTGTCTAGGAAGAGCAGGCCTCTGCTGCATTACCCTGTGCATGCAGAAGTGCATGTTTTTGGCATTGCAGTAGGAAAAAAAAGCATGAAAAGGGCAAGCTGAGTGGGTTTAGGCCATTCAGTCTTTCACAATGATGAACGTTTGGCTGGCAGCACTTGAGCCACTTGGGCTGACTGCGACCCGCACCCTCCTGATGGAAAGCCACACGCTGCGGTCTGCTAACCCCTCATTACACAAACTATTCCTGCCCAAAAAGCCTTTAACCTGAGTTGAGCAGCTGTCCTAGCTTGAACGCTGGGCTCTTCGAGGGGCACGAAGCTTTTCTGCGAACCAGGTTCATGCGAACCAGGCTGTGATGCCTCGTGCGGGCAGCTGCAGTCCTCACCAGACCCTTCCACCTCCCTGTGGCATTTTGATGTCCCCGCTTGCGCTGGCCTCTGCGTTACCGAGGGAGCTAATTGGGGAACGTCTCCCTCCCCTTCCCAGCACTGGAGCCCCTTGCTGAAACTCAGCTGCAGCGGGTGAAACACACACCTTCCTAATTACGTTTATTCACAGAAATCAAAAGGAGAGGGAAGCAGCTGAGTAAAGGTCACATTAATAATACAGGCTGAAAGAAAGTCTGCGGGTATATATTTTTCATTAAAGACACATTTGACTGAAGGGGACGGTTCCTTTCAGATTGACAGTGCTTCTCTGGGAGGATCATCAATACAGTCCTCGAGACGCGGCTGTTTTTCTTGTCACAGCTCGCTGTCTGCTGCAAAGCTGCCTCCTTGCAAAGGAACACCAACAGCGTTGCACACACTCCTACATTGCCAAAGTATTTCTTCTCCCCTTACAGCTGAGAAATTTGCATTAACCTCCACTTCTGCACCCAGCGGGGACTCCCATGATGTCCCCCTTCCCGTGCCAGGCCCAGCCACGGCGCCCACGGCCGCTGCTGCAGGGAAAGGCCAGGTCTCAGTGGCACCTTCCTTGGTGGCTATCCCTGTCGCTCAGCTGGGTGCTTCTGTCAAAATATCCACCCACCAAGGAACATCTGGGGCAGGAAGGGGAAGATAACCTGTATCCAGCTGCCAGGTCTGCGCTAAAACAGCAGATCAATAATCTTTTCTTTGCCGTCTTTGAGAACAGCCAGCCCTATAATCAGACCCCTCCACGGCTGACACAGAGTCTCAAGTGAACCGAAAGGACCTAGCGTACGAAAGGTCATTTGTGGCTCATTTTTCTAAGCACAAAATGGCAATAAGCTGAGATTTAGGAAGCTATTTATTGGATTTGGGTGGCTGATACTCATTAATGTCAAGAGGAATCCAGAGGACAGCTCTGCAAAGCTCAAGCTGAATTCTTTATGCCACACATCAACTTTTCAAGGCACTTCAAACACGCACACGAGCAACATGCCTTCCTTGCCTCCTTGTTTGTGTGTTTATTCCAATTCTTTCCCAAAGCAGGCATATTTTCCTCAACCCCACAGTGCATCACCTCAAGACCACTTCAAAGCTGGACGATCCTGAATTGGTGCAGGGAAGCCTAGCAGCCGCAATAGGTGTCGAAAGCTTCCATCAGCTACTTAACCTGACGACTAACGCACACCGTCATCTCTGTCACAGCTGTCTGAACAATACATTTGCCAATTAAGTTAATACAGTCAAATCCCCTGTCTTCACCAGAAAGGGCAGAGCAAATCCAGGTGAAAGGATAGTGGAATCTTACAAGTCTCCTATGTGTCATGCAGCAGAAGAACAAAGGAAAAGAAAAAAAAATAGGAGAAAACCAGTGAAATCCACTACTAATTACTGTAAGGTATTAAGGGCCTTGTTTATACTTTGGTCTGCAACTCTGCAAGGAGGAGAATGGTAGGAACATGTCTAGGAACGGGTGCGTGATCTACCTGCCTGCCACGTGGTTTCGGACGCTGATCTGCTATGAGGCTATGCTGGACTATGTGCATTTAAAGTCCACTTGCAGACCCGATTGGACTTGCTGAAGGGCTTCCCATATGCTGAGCTCTGTGGTGCAGGCACGTAGAAGTGCTGCAGCAGCTGTAGAGGACGGCGAATATAAGCAGAGCGACAAATAGCAAAGATGGGCTGCCCTTGAGGTGTAAAAGCTGCTCCTTAAATTAAAAATTACAGAGGCATCCCTCAGAATCTCATTACGACGCAGAGCTGAAATAGTCCTCAGTGTGTTTATCCACTCTCAAGGAATTCGCCTGGAACATTTCAAGAATAAGAGAGAGTCCAGTTCCAGCACTCCAAAACACTCCCACAGTATTGGGCCAACCTCCAGGAAAAATTAAGAACTGATCAGAGAAGAAAAACACACAGGAACTTGCTCTGTACCCAAGTGTCTTTGGGAGCTCCATCAGGGTATTCGTCAATGCTAATTGTGGCAGAGAGCAGCTAGCTTCCCTACTAGCCCTCTAGTGAAGGCGGCAGCTTCTTTCTGGAGTTGCTCCTTGAGAAAAAGGCTGCAGAGCCTGGCCCTCCTGGCATGCACAGAGATGTCTGAGTGATAACCCAGTGTCATTAAGATAGGAACTTTCAGCCACATGCTCTCACGCATGATCCAAGCCTTTCCCAAGACTTCCAGCCGTCCGCCCTGCAGCAGCAGGGACATGGCCTCCTGGCGTCCTATGGAAAGCAAAGCCAGTTGTCCTGACATTTCCTTGCTGTTGCTGGAACACAACCAAAGCCTGCGGGGAGATCAGCAATTGAAGCTAAGACTATATTGTTGAGCCATAGCTACCAATGACAGGTTATTTCCAAGTCATCACCACAAATCTCTAAACTCCTTTCATTTTGCTAAATGCTCACTTCTTGCCATTCGTGTCACAACAAAACCACATCTCTTAAAACCAGATTTATTTGAAACCCTGGCTGGAAACTCCACAGCTTTTGTGTCTGGGGAATCGAAGTGTCAAGAGAAGCGTTTGCTTCTTCTTTGCGAAAGGAAAGGGCGGCCCTGGCTGCATGGCAGTTCTCAGGGACCCCCCGGGCAGCCCCAGCATGTGCCTCAGCCGCGCACGGAGCCCGTCACTAGTCCCATGGAGGGACACGGGCAGGTCCCTCATGTCGCTGTTGCAGAGCTTTCCGGGCAGCCACAGGCAACATCTCTACTCCCTAATCCCACTGGCAGAGCAGCAGCCAACCCTCCCTGGGGCTCCAGGCCAGATTCTCCACCTTGTCACTGGGGCAGATCCGTTTTGCTTATACTGAGGAGGCCCTGGCCACACCTGGAAGCCAGAGCATCAGCCTCCCGCTGAGCATCCTGCTCCGCGAGGCATCCTTTGTGGAAGAGGAGCAACGAAAGGTGCTGCCTCCTGCCACCTACCCAAGGGGACACTGTGGGCAGTCCTGGCCCTGCCCAGGCCCCTGCTGCTCCCTCATCCCACAGTTAACAGTATGGGGAAACAGGGTGTTCATTCTTTTCCTTGGCTTCCCATTAAAATAGTCCCCTAAGCCAGCCTACCCCCACAACTGCCCCACAACTAAGATTATTGCTTTTATGCAGTTGCACCTCTGCAGGGGTATCCTACTCATTCCCCTCGTGCTTGGGCTGAGGTAACACACACTAATTCAGACACCAACCACAGCTGCATAAAAAAAGAACAAATTAGGGAGGGACTGGAAAAGAGCAGCAAAAGCAATCAAGAACAGTGGCAAATACAACCAGCTGCAACAAGGGGTTGACAGAGATGGCTTTTACTCTACAAAAGACTGAAATGGAATGGGATCATCCAGGTTGCCATAACGAAGCAAGTAGATAACTGTTTTCCATGTCCTGAGGGGTATCACAAAGCCATCACCTTAATTTGCAGAGAAGACTTAGAGATAAATGTGTCTATACAGCACAGATATTCACCTGCCTACTAAAAATATATATAATGACCTTTCACATATATATTAGCTGAATAGTTAATAAATACAAAATACTTTAATAACTCTATGAATAATAAATATTTTAATAAATGCATCTTCGTGTGCACACATACACGTAGGAAGGAAACCCCACTCTACTTAAAGACACTGGTCACGTCCCAGACCCAGCTATGGGACTCACTTCTTGGAAGGCCTCTGAGAGCCGCTCAGACAGACGTCTGCCTTGGTGGCCTCCCCTCCCGCAGGCACCGCTGCAGACTCCTACGAGATTTCTGTTTACGTGAACTACCCATGGCAAGACAGGTCTTCACGCTCAGTTTCAGCCCCTGCCCAAAACCTGGGACACAGCAAACTGCTACACAACCAGCCTCAGCTGAAAGGGTAAAGAAGAAGGGACTGTGGGTGAGCACCAACAGGTCTTGATACAACCAATTATGGCCCTTAGAGGCCAGAGCAAGCCCCTCTGTGGGGCAAGCTGAGCCTGCGGAAGGGATGCTGCAGGTCTGGGGGCACCAGAGCAAGGAGAGGGGCTGGCGACAGGCCCTGCTGACCCACTTGGTGCCAGCAGCGCCAGGGACGTGGACAAGGCAGCAGCTCCCTCAGTTAGGGGCACCCGTGGGGTGAAGCCCTCTCTGCTGTCCTCTCTTTTGAGCCAGGGGCAAAACACCCCATAAAGACTCTCAGTAGGGAACAAGATGCAATAAATAATGGAGGCAAAACACATCCAATGGGGGCGGGGGTGGAAATTTCAGTAAAATATCACTAACCTATCTAAGAACTGAAATGGAATGAATTAGGAGGATGGTTAAAACATGGGGCTCATATATAACAGCAGAAGGTCTCATATTTATCAAGAGATGTGACTGATTCGCTGCACGACACAGGGACATCTGTCAGCTCCGTGAGCTGCGATTAGCTGCCACACGCTCCCCAAAAGAGGTCACGGGAAACGGCGGGCTCTGCCCTAGCGAAGGGGGAGCTCCCGGGCTCCGCGCTTCCATCAGGAGCAAGCTGGGTCTTCGACACGATGGAATGATCTTGTGGAGGGATGGCCTTTGCGGGTCCTGTAGCTTGTCTTGTGGAATACCAATTACAGCCATTCCTGAAACACGGCAGGGCACTGCCAGCTCACCTCTCCCCCAAACACCCAGCCTGGCACCAGAGCAAGATTCTTTATATATATATATATATATTTATATAAAGATTATGGCTTATAAAGTTGCTTTGGAGAGTACCAAGACTCTGGACCAAAGCCCACCTGAAGCCTCTGAGAGGATTTTCTCACCAGCCACGGAAGTCAGCCCTGCCAGAGGCATTGCCCTGGGCAGAGGGAACCGCTTCCCGCTTTGAAGCGCTCATGGCAGAGGCAGCGGAGACCACACTCGGAGCACAGGGGCGAAGGTGGCAGGAGATGAACCCGGCTCCACACCCGGTGGCGCTCCCCGATGTGCCGCAGCACCACGGAGCCCCGCGCATCCCTGCTCCTCCCTCGCGCCACCTTGGAGAAGCGGAGCTTGCTCCTTCCCGATAAATTGTCACTGCGCACGTTTGCAATATCAAATTAATTCGATTGAATTAATAACAATAATTAATTCATGCATATTAGCATAACACCATGCATCATAGGTGGAGGCTAATAAATGCAATTCTGATTTTCTTAATCGACTTCTTCAGCTGCTGTGTCTTCATCAAAGGGAAGCTGTGGGGTCTTCCCTTCTTTTCCGAATGCAGACGAGGACAAAGCTGAGATAGCTCCAGGCTTTGCTCATCTAGGCTCTACTCCTGCCCTGGCTTCATGCCCTGAACTCCCGGCAGCAGCCGGTGGGGACCCGGCCAGGTCACAGTCACAGCCGGGGATACTGGAAGGTCACACTACAAGTGTCCCCACACAAGGCTTTCTAGCAGGGGTGCTGGCCCTAATGCAGAAAAGGCAACAACAGTGGGCAACAACCACTGTAATAATCATATATCTGGATATTATTTTCTTCCCTCGCACATAGTTATTAAGGGACGATGCAGGTCTTAAAGCTAGAACCTTTTGCTCTGGGAAAATTATATGTGACACTTTACATACGGATTAGATAATTAATGTATGTCCTGATTTCTTTCACCGTAACATAAAGAGGGTGAGAGGAGCGCTATAATTCCAGATAATTAAAGAGTGATGGAGTTACGAAAAAAATCCCTGCGGGGGGAGCGCTGTCGCCGTCATTAACGCTGCAGAGACCTCTCTGCCCCACACATCTCGCTGCGAAGCGCGCGCTCGACGGCTGCCCGCGGCCCGGGGACATCCACACGGGGCACCCGCTGGCCCCAGACAGGGTTTGTGCCACCAAACCTGCCCGGAGCCCGTGGCCACCCCACGCGCCCCTGCGGACAGGCTGGTTGGGCCGTTGAGGTGCACAAGGGCTCGTGCTCGCTGCACCCTTCCTATCGGAGGGCTTAAGGGTATGAGCAGTGCCAACCCGCGGGGCTGCGCGAGCCCAGGAGGACCAGAGGAGCTGGCAGGCAGGACATGCAGTAACCAACAGGACAGGACTATGGGGCAGTGCTAGAGCCAAGCGCAGGGTCCCAGGTCTGGGACAGAGCCCTGGTCCCTCCAGCATGGTGCCAGCGACCGCCGGGACCGCAGGGCCCTGCACAGCAGGACACAAACACAAGGGCAGGGCAAGCATTCCTGTATGAGCAGTAGACCGAGGCATTGGGGAAGCAACAGAATGAGACAGGTTTCCATGAGCACCAGCGTGTGGCTAATGCTCACACAGAGCTGGGCTTACACAGTGCTAAACCCAGCTGCTCCAAGAGGGCAGGAAAGATGTGCCCATTTTACATGAAGACGCGTTGGTGCACGGGCTTGGAGGATCTTTCAAAAGCCGGTCGGGACCTCCCTGAGCGCTGTGATCAAACATGAAAATCTAGCGGTGATGCTGAGCAAACCCAGCGCACGCTGCCCGCTGCTCCCGCAAGGAAGCCCCCAGCCTGGGTTTGCTGCCAGCCGGGCACGGGACACAGAGGAAGCAGCCCCAGACACCCATGTGCCCAGGACAGGGCTCGAGGGCCAGGGGGTTCCTGGCTTGGTCTTGCACCAGCTCTCCGTGGGTTCAGAGCTTTATAGGTCTCTGCCCTTTGCAGGATGGCCATTCCCCTTCGTTCTTATCCACAGACAGAAAATACAAGCAAGTGTACAGCTGCACACGCAGCAGGGCTTGCAGGGTAGTGTCCCGAGTCGCTTGGGGCCTCGGTGCCAAACCTCCTTTTTCCTGTGCGGCAGAGCTGCATTCCCAGAGCGAAAAAAGGAAGAAGAAAACAACCCCAACAGCAGCGCTCTCAGACACGCTCGTTTCATTTGCTGTGGCTGGAGCGCAAACGAGCACAAATTCACTATGGAGCAAAAAGCACGGGCTGCAGGTGAATAATTTCCTGTGCCCGGCTCCCCGCGCACGCGGCTCGGCACCGCGCGGCTCCGCTTGCCCGAAGCACAGAGCCCCCCCGTCCTCCGCAGCCCGGCTCCCCAGCATCTTAGCGGTTCTTTATTTAAAATACCACTAATAATAATCAAGACGTGTTATTGTTTCTCCTCCTGCAGGCTCTCCTACGGCTGCCAAGGTCTCAGACGCCTGACCGCAAGCCTGATAAATGCTTGCCTTCAGCTATGCGCTTTCTTGTGCCACCTTTGAAATATGTATGCACATGTTATGCAGTGTGGATGCATATCAATGCCACATCTACCTTTGCATATTAAATCATCGCCACATCTTCTCTGGCAGTAAAATATGCAGAGCATATGCTAAGGAAAGCATCTTCCCTGCTTAACCAGAAGAGTCCCCCCCTGCTCGCCCCACCGGGGCTGCTCATCCCGGGTATTTTAGCCCCCGTCCTTTGTTCTTCAACTAGGAGAGGTGATTTTTCACCCCCGCGGGGGCTTTCATGGTTTTAAAGCCTTCACACTTACTGCTTCCTTACAAATAAATTGTAGACAGAGCTGCACCCCAACCCTCGTTTCCAACCTAATTCCAGCGCAAGGGGATTTAACAAAAACCGCAGCCTGGCTTTTAACTGCAGCATGGGCAGGAGGGCCTGCGCCTGGCCAGGCCCTTGGTGTCCCTTGCTCTAGCTGTGCCTCGAGCTGTCGCAGTGCACAGGTCACCAGCATATCGGGAGCACCACAGAGCAGGCCTGCGTGGCCTTGGGAAAGGGCCTGGAGCAGCTGTGACAAGGCATGGGTTAGAGAGGAGAGAAATAAGGGAGACCACGGGAAGGGCACTTGGAATAGCAAACCGACCGGGGCAGCGGACCAGCTTTCCCCACATTTATCCTCTCTTGTTGCACAGGAGGGAGGAGGTGATCAAGAGCAGAGGAGCAGCAGATTTCCAGAGAACAGAAAGTCCTGTCACCACCACAGCCTCTGATCACTCTCTCATTTATTTAAACACCTGAACAGTCAAACTCAGCTGACAGAAGTCACAAAAAAGAGAGTAAGATATTTCTGATGGAGACTGGGAAGACATTCACCAAGATAAAAACAAGAAATAGGGTGCAAGGCAACTCTCAGGCACCAGGCAGAAACCTGCTACTGTCAGGATCCGCTGTAGCTGCCCCTTCCCAGGAGCCCTGTCCCTTCCCCAGAGGACTCGGTGGCTGCAGAATTGTTACACTAGGATAAAAACCCAGAGCCTCTTCCAGCTTGGAGCTGCCCGTTTTGCTGTGTTAATATAAAGGCTTAACTGTACAACTCTGCCAAAGCTCCCTTGGGTCTCTCTGTGTCCAGGCAGGCAGCCCAGCCCGAGGCTTCACGGCCTCTCTCCTGGCGGTGGATCATCCTCCCTCCCCATTTCTCATCTCCTAATTCTCCTCTGCCTGGAGGCTCCTGTATTTCTCAGTCTTTTGTCTTCTGGAATAACTTACTCTGTTCCTCACCTACACCTTTGCTCACCCTAATTCTGCCCGGTTCAGAGAAGGGGTGAGAGAAGCTGAGCACCCCACAAGAGGCGGCGACCGCGTCCCCGGCGCAGCGTAACCTTAGGTGTGATGAGCGGTGCAGGGTATCAGTTGCTGGGCGCACGCCCCTCTGCTCGCTCCCCTGCTCCGCTGCTGCTAACAACTTGTCTTAATAAAAGAGGCCGTGAAACAGAGCGCCGCGAGGCGCCGCTGGGCGCAGAGGAGTTCCTCCCTCCGGGCTGTCATGACCGCAGTTTGCCGGCAGCGGAGGGACCGCTGTGTTTAGTGCTCTGTGCTCGGTTCTACCTACAGCCTCATTCGTTTCAATTACCGCCTGCCCCGGCCGGGGGAGGCCTGGCCCCCTCGTCGCACGGCGCTGGCTCTTGCTGCGCTCCCGGCCTTCCCCTCACTGCCTGCGCCGGCCACGTCCTTTGCGGTTGCCACCGGCTCCGCTGTCCTTCCGTGGGCCAAATTTCCAGCCCGTGGCGCAGGGGCGAGATTCTGCATTCGGGCTTGTGTCGCTTGCCATCCTTCAGGATGAGTCATTGCTGTTTTAAGCACACGGCCAAGATTTATGCAGTAATAGAGGTGGGGAATAGCTCTGGCTCTGGGATCTCAGAACAATAATACATAATTCAGAAATTAATCCAGGCTAGCAAAGACAATGGGATTTGAAACGAGCAGCACCGGCCAAAGCAAAAGGAGAACCCAGCAGACTCATCATGTGCAGATGCTTCCACTATACACACACCCAATTATAACTTTAGCAGTTACAAAGGAACTGACTTAAACCATTAAATCTTTATTATTTTTTTTCTCCTCCCCGTGGTGGGAGTGGGAGTACAGATTCCTTAAAGATAGAGAGTTTAAATTAAGCTTTAAAACTGTGACTGAGCAAGATTTAATACTGACAATTAGCCTGGACAAACAGTTAATCGTCCTGCAGGCATAATTTATATATTCTCTGTGCAACAGGGAGAGAATGTCAGCACATCGCACTGCAAATTAGTGCAATAAAAGAATCTCATCACCCCGAACGGCTTGGCACTCTGACAAAGAGCGATCATTCCTCCGCTGCCGACGCCGTTGCCTGGCCGCGGCCGCAGCACCCCGAGCTGCCGCGCTCGCGACTTCATTTCCCAACCGCGTCCCGTGCCCTGGGCCTCCTTCCTGGACCAAGAGCTGTGCTGCATCCCTTGGGATGAGCCAGGCTGGAAGCTGAGTGAGAGGAAAATAAAGGGAAAAAGGGTTGTGGGAGGCACTGATAGCTGCAGGCTGAGGTGATAGGTCGGGTTCTGGATTAGCCACGCGCTCAAGCCCAAACTCGGGTGTACGGATGGATTTTAGTGGCACTTTAGGGCTTGGCTAGACCAACCTGTGTTCAAAAGCTAAATTCAGACGCAGACTTTCCAAACTGGGCTTTAACGAGCTCTCATGTGAGCCAGGAGTGGTTGTGAGGAGGTTTCTGCTCTTGCAACCCTGACCTTTAGGTAAAGCACACAATTGAGGTGGATGGCATGCAAATAACCACAACTTGTCTGGCATTGATCTGAAGAGCAGTGTCAACGCCCATGAGTTTGGGTCAAACTCTATGGTGAGTAACAGTTATCCCCCACAAAGACCTATCTGTATATTTTTGTTTGATAGGACATACAGATTGGAGCCCTTTTGAGCAGTCCTTCCGCTATACTTATTTCCATGTGTTATATCCCCTTCAGAGAGAACTAGATGCACATTATATTTTCCCTGGGGGTACATTGATCATTGCTCCAACTTAGATATCACACAGAATCCCAGAATGATTGAGGTCGGAAGGGACCTCTAGAGAACATCTAGTCCAACCCCCTGCTCAAGCCATATCCCTACAAAAAGAAAATAGGAGACCGTGATGAAGAAGAGAACAGATTTCCAAAAGATAATCTCTCACAAGATAGTCCACATCCAAAACTATATTTCAAGGGTATGACTTCAATGGAGGCTTTCACAGCCACTGACCTAAACTATTAAATAATATCAATTGTCTGCAATGGAAGAGATGAAGCACTCCAGAAATAGCTACAATTTAATGATACATGTATTATACACTCTGCAATTTTGTTGAGGAACTTTTATGATAAAAGAGCTAATAGAAAATGAAACTAATTATTAATAAAAATCAGCAATATCTTTTCCCTCATCTGCTAACAATATCTTACAGGTGGCATGCACTGCTCATCTTTTCTTCTATACAAATTCTTTTCCCTGCTAAAATGCTTTGCCTTTCCATGCCAGAGGAGCCTGTGGGAGGCTTCTGTATGCAAAGAATTTGTTTTAAGAAAAGCAAGATTTTAGATCCCTCAAAACTAGTTACTAACCAGTGGGAGACACTGAAATATTGGCAAAAAAAAATCATCTTATTCAAGCATATTCTTATTTCCCGTGAAATTAAATTTGCATTTCTTTCAGGATTGGAAAGAAAGGAAGTTGGGAATTAAACTCCAGAGAATGCTAGTGCAGGAATAAAACACAAAACTGTACTGGGACTTGCAGCTCTTGGGCACAGCAGGAAACTCAATACAGATTTACTTAAAATAGGTTAAAAAGGCAGTTTGCCATCATCTTTTAGCACTAGAGGCCTCTGCTTTGAAAGGACACAACTAAGGAAAAGAACCAAGAACCACAGCTCCACAGTGCAACTGCAGCACCAGCACTGACTTCTGCCATACTTAGAGCAAATAATGTTGTTCTGCTTCATTTTGCATATAAAAAAAGAAAAAAAAATCGTTAGTTACTAGGTTCCTTTAGAACATGCCTATCAGGGCTCAGCAGCTAACAAAAATAACACCAACTAAACCAAAGGGCGAGTTTTATGGGGTGTTGGTAGCCCAAACTATTTGCCTTCTACCAGCATGCGCTGGCGGTGCCAAGGCACACAAGCTCTGGCTTTCAAAAGATTCATGCTCCATGACGTGCTGTTCTTTGCAAAAAAACACGTCTACCTAAGATGCTTAAAAGGCAACAGGTCTCTAAAGATAGCAAGAGCGCGTTTAAAACACGTGCACACAGGTCAACTTCAGTGCAGACACGTGAATAAAGGTCAGCTCAGCTGTACACCTGCATTAAAACATGTGCCAAAGTGCATTTTAATATGCAATTTAAACAGAGCTTCAGTGGAAAAAAACAATCTACAAAACAAAATGCTTCTTAAAGAGCTCTTTCTTAATGTCACTAAAACCTTTACGTTGCTGTAAGCTCAGCCCAAGACATTTATGTCTCCCCTCACCTGCCTGTACTCAGAATTCATACCAACTTTAAAAAAGGATTATTGTTTCCTTTAGCACAAACCTTTGAACTTACCACGTATGGGAATAAAAGCTATATTGGAGGAATATAATACATAACTTTGTAAGGTCATTCATTTCTGCCCCAACTTAGCACCTCTAGTGTCTCAGTCTTCAGAATATGCAGGACAAATTGAAACGTGGAGCTGAAGGGAAGCAGTTGCAACAAGTATTTCCTTGGCAATTCCCTCTCCTCTCTGCGTAGCTTTCCTCTGTGCAGATCCTCCCCATCCCGGACCTGCAGGACTTTGGCTACCGAGGGAAGGATTGGACCTAGAATCATTATGGTTGGAAAAGACATTCAAGACCATCAACCGTGAACCCACCACTAACATGTCTGCTAAACCATGTCCCTAAGTGCCTCATCTACACATTTCTTGAACCTTGAGACAACCTTTGATAGCAGCAGCCCAGTGGAGGTCTCTACTTGTTGTTGAAGAAGCGAATGTCCTTTCCATTCACAGCAGGTTGAACTATTGCAATATGACCAAGGCAATAGGAAGAGCACATTAAGATATTATTGAAGATTTTCCTAACGTGTAGACCTCTGCTCCTCCATGAAGTCATGGCATAAAATCTACAAACTTGTATCATAATTGTGTATTATATTGTCTATTGTCACTGGTGCTAACATACCACGTTAATGCTCCAAATCCTACTTTTTTTTTCTCTCTTTTACTTTTTGAAATTAATGATTCCTTGCTACCTGCTGATCAGTAGCCACTGACCAAAACATTTTCTTGTCATCTGTGACAAGTGTCTTCTAACACCGACATCTGCCACTCTAACAAGGGATGGGAAAAAAGAGAGATCACGAGAAAAATAATGAAGGCATAAAGGCAATCAAAATGAACTTTCTGAATTCCAATATTTCACTTTGAAATTGGAAACAGCTTTTTCAGCACATAAATTTCATGAGGAATTTTGCAAAATAAAATATTTCCCAAGAGGAAACCAATGAAAGAATGAAACCTCCACTTGGAAAAGCTCCTTTCCTAGTGAAATGGAAAGCAAAACTTTAACAAATTGCAAAGTCAGCCTTGAAAGCTACCGAAGTTTTACTGTGCAACTGTGAAAGACCAACTTTTCTTCCAGCAGTTTTGAAACAGCTGTCACTTTTCCTGGCAAAGACCTGAGCTAGCATTATGGAGTTGAAAGTACTTGATTATCACCTGCCAACGAGAGAGCTGACGGCCTGGCAAAGCGCGACTCCTCACAGGATGGCTGCGGTGCTGCTAATTAAGTCCAGAAGCGCTGCCTGCATGTGCAAAGCGGCGTGCGCAAAGGAAGCGCCTTTCACACCTAGTCACTGCGCATTATAAATTTGTTCTAACAAAATTATCCCTTAATCATCCTTTTGATGAATAAGGTTTCACATTCGTCATCCCCAAAATAGAAGCCAGTGAATGCTCCTTATCCATTTAACGAGGGTGGTAATCGCTTTGTTCCAATGGGGACAGCCTGCAGCCCGCGTAGGCACTTTATAGTACGGTACGAAAAGGATCAAGGATCCTTCTCACAGGAAGCTCACTGCGAACTTCCAGCGCTGCTTTAACGAGCTCAAGGAAAAGCCGCTCACTTCTTGGAAAGGCCTGACTTTTTAACCCCCCTTGGCTTTTCTTACAGTTTATTGCAATCCTCTCCCCCCAAAATATCTTTTTCTACAAGTACATTCCCACCCTTTTTATCTGCCATTGGTTAGTAGTTGATTATTTCGTTAATCTGGTAAAGAGGTTCTCTAAAAGCAGGGCTGGTCATCCCAAACCACGACACCAAAGAGAGGCTGAGCTGACCTTCTATCACTGATTTCTTCTCTAGTGAAGCAAATGTTCTGAAAGGGTTTTTTTTTTTTTTCTTTTCTTTTTTTCTTTTTTTGGCAGGAGGGAGGGCATGGGGAGAGTCATGCAACATTTGGGCCTGTTTTTGGGCAGCTTCCTTATTTTGCTCAAGGCAATTGGTCTGTCAGGGACTGAGGCAGGATGAGAGCATACGGAGATGCACGGCATGGAATTTGTAGGGAGATGAGAAGAACATAGGTCACATTTTAGGCTTACTAACGTTAAAGGTGCCCCTTTAAGGGCTTAGCGCTAAAGAGCCCGCAAATTATTGCGATGGAGTCAAAACTAGCTGCCTGGTTCTTCAGAGTCGAAGAACCAATCTGGAGGTGCCCAAGTGGAAAATGATGTGGTTTGTTGAGGTCAGTATTTCAGGTCAGTGTTTGTGAGGGCTGCCTGGGAGAGCAAAGACTTCCCACAAATATATCAGAGCTGAAGTCATGATTCATAACAAGTGGGCACGACCTTTGCTAAGATTACGAAGAGACAGGCTGGGGAATGGCGTGTGAATTCCGCACAGCGCCGGCGGCACGGCCCGGTCCTGCCATCGACGTGTCCGTGCCCAAGGTGGAGCGGACACCATCCACCCTGGAAAGCTGCTTCCCTGCCAGCAGGTAAACCAGCAAATGTACAACACGTGCAAGGACAGGCAAACGGCAAGAGCTGGGATCGAGGGCCGCCTTTTCAGTGACTGTCTCCAAGGGGACAGCTGGAAACGGAGCCTCCTACAACGAAGGCGCTGGAGGCAGCGTTGCTTTGAAAACTACATCCTGCTTTGCTTCTCATTAGTACACACATGGCTCTTTTTCTTCGTTAGCATTTTACACCCCACTGGAAATCCATATTTTACACTGGTTGTCTCTGTATTTTGTCTCCTATGTTTGCCAGTCTGAGTTTCCTGCCTTTTTCCCCGTCTCGTCAAGTCTCTTCACATCTGCTATGGTTTATGAAGCACCTCTGAATTTAGCAAAACTGGCAAGGAGGGAGGCTGGCAGAATAAGGCAGCCATTAACGTAAAGGCCACCGTGTCAGCGGCAGCGGGAAGGAAAGGCTTACGGCACCCCTGGAAGGGGGGTCCTTTGGCAACAAGGAAAGGGATATGTGGGAGCCGAGGAAACCAGGAGGTCCCTAGGGTCCACCAATGCCCATTTCAGAGGCACCTTGGAGAAAGAACAAGCAGAAATCTCTCCTTCCCCGAGCACGGGAGACCCCTGACCATGTGCATTATGTCCCATAACAGGAGCCGGGGGGCTGGAGCCGGGCGGCGACACAGTGGAAACTGAGATACAATTAATTACCTGTTAACTGAAAATGAAAGACCTTCTGCTCCCGGTATCTAACCTAGTTTAATTACAGGTGTCTGGAGCTCGGGAGAGTGAGTACGCACGTGTGCTAGGAGGTGGTAATAGGCAGCTCCCCCCGCAGCAACGCTGCCTGGAACCTCTCGCTGTACCTGCCTCTGATATGTGCAATAAGCATGAAGAAGGGCCCTGGATTACAAAGAGAGACCTCCCCCCCACCTTGTAATTACCAAATTAACACATTCTAATGGGTGAAGTACTCCAGCAGCAGACTATGATTAATGCACAAGTCCAATTAGCTGCAGATTCTTTCCCTCTAATTTTAGCCCACTTAAATAGCATGAGACAATCTGCAGTGTCTCTGGGGTGAACCTCCCCTCTACACAAGCTCCCTCCTCTGCCATTTAATGAAATCTCTGGTGCTTAACGCGAAAGGCAGCTCAACTCTGCCACTCCACTGGAAACCTTGATCCAGTGCCACGGCGTCATTCCTGAGACAGGGACAGGGAAAACCCGCCTCCCATTAAAGGCAAAAAGAATATCTCTGTTCAGAGCTGGCAACGGAAACCATGGACTCGGCTGCCACATCAGGTGGAAAGGCATGGATAACTACGGATAACTATAAAAAGGCCCCGTTTAAGCTTCCCAAGAACAGCGCTCACACGCCAAACCTTCCGCCCACGAAGAGACTCGCTGGCAGCAGCCTGAATATTTCTGAAAATGAGTACTCAGTCACGAGGGTTCCCAGTCTGGCCCTAATATTTAAACACGAGTCCATTACTCTAACAGCTGCAGAGTTATACCAGTCATTAGAGCACTCATTTCTGTCATTTCTCTAACAAAAATACTTGGTTTCTTTTACATTAAAGTAAAGCAGGGCAAATTCCTGAAAAAGTGGCCTTTGCTGAGCGCTATTTTCAGGGTAAGAGTGGTCACCAGTTGACCCCCTGGTGATTTCACTAGTTTAGCATTGAATGAACCCAGACACAGAGGAAGTGGAGACAGCGAATCAACAAGAAGCTCCAAACACAGAGCGGTCTGACTCACCCTACAAAGGAAAAGCAAAAATAATCCTTTGCGCAGAAGCTGGACAAAAGCTTAACCTACTATTGCAAGAAGCCAAGGTCCACACATGAACAGCCCTCTTTCCAGCAAAAGCCTTGCCTTGAGCGCAGGCCTTAGCAAGGAGGGATGCTGGAGGGCCTTCACGTTCGTTGTTTGAGTTGGGTCTAGGGGCGAGAATGCAGCTGTCCGGATAAAACCTCCATGGGAAGCCTATACAGAAGGGAGCATGTTATCCCAGTTGGAAAAGTTTAAGTCACTAAGCGACCTCTAGAACGCATCCTGCACCTCCTTTGTCCACATAAACCTGTGCAAATATCAGGTGCTTGCCAATAACTTAGCGAACTTCTGAAGGGGCAGTCATCGCCGAACTAGACTGCTTGCACTGAATGAAAAGGATGAAGAAAAGTTTGCAAGAAGGTAAGCTGCAACATCTGTATTAAACAGAACCCCGAGCATCAAGAGACAGAGTTACTCCGAAGAATCTCTTTCTGGATATGGACATTCCTGCTAGGTG
>NW_010583445.1:57502-98060 GCF_000705375.1 Tinamus guttatus
ACGCCCTCCCTCGCCCTGCTTGAAGCGCTCTTCTTAACGCACCCCAGGACCCCATTGGCCTTCTTGGTCACTATCCCTGTGGAAGGATCCAAACCTTCCTCCCCATTCTCCTCCCTCCTGGTAAGTGCTCTGCGACTCCCAGCTCCTCTAGTGGCTTCAGAGGTCAGGAACATCCCAAGGGAGGCTGCTGGGCTCAAGGCAGCAGCCTCTTTGGGGCTCTTTGCCTATCCAAAAAGCCCCTGACACACAAAGAGACCGCAGCGTTGCGGCTAGTACACCGTGCTCTGCTTGCAAAGGGTTAGTTTGTGAGAATAAAGGGTTAGTTTTGTCTGGAAAAAGCTCCCAACAGCCACCCCCCTCCCGATTTATTTCTGCAATTGTAATTAAGGCCCTGACAAAGTGGTTTAGCTGCCTGAGTCTTTTGTTCAATTTATTGATTAGCTATTTCTCAGAAGTTCATTACCATCCAGAGGCTGGGAATTGGGAATTGGGTCTATGTGGTTTTTCAAGGCTTCATCTCTGCTTCAGATGATTAAATGCAGCCACAACACATCCATCCTGCATTGAACAGCTCTGCCCAAGGTCAAACATTCATGCAAAACAGGAGTGCATATCTGCATGTCTAAATATCATCTGCATGAATTTCCAGGAGGTGTTTTTAAAGCCTTTTGAGCAAGTAAGAAAAAAAAAAAAAAAAAGGTATTTATGCAGGTAAGGCAGGTCATCTTAAAGTCTCCAATACAATATGCTTTTATTATAAACTATTAAAAAAAAAAACCCAAACAAAAGATGATTTCTGTCGAAGTGGGAATGGGGGCACGGCTGAAATTGCCATTGGCACAGACTGGCAGCATCTGCTCAGAAGCCAAAGGCTGAATGGCAGGGTGGACAATTCCCACGAAATAGGGGGCACGCTGAAAATATGGAGGAAAATTGAATATCATCATCCATCTGGCGATACTGAGGAAACAAAGGAATCCAGTACACAACAACGTCCATCAGCACTCTTCACTTACACAATATTTCTCCCAAGGACAACGCCCCCTCCACAGCCCATCTCTTTTTACCAAGCACAACTTGCTATTTTTCACAGAAAGATTTTCTAGACAAATGAGATGTTGCATGGAAATCTTGATGAAACCTGCTGCATTTCTCATTAGTTAAGCTTGAGACTATCACACAGATGAGAACTTCTGCTCAACCCTGTCTTCTCAACAGATGCTAGTGAGGGTGGGACACTAGGGCACAGCACAGAGAGGAAGGAAATTCCCAACAGAGATCCTGCAAAACTCATCTTAGTCAATGCTTTTGGGGAACTGCCCACAGCACAAGAAAACGTGCATCAAGGACACAGTGGGGACCCCAACGTGGTGGGTTTGGCAGGAGGGTAGAGAATTGGAAATGGCATGGGATGAGGAGGAGCATCAATCTCCAACAGAAATGGGGACGTGTGGCACCCCGTATGCAGGGAATAGCCCTGCAACTTCTCACTGGTGTTCAGGAATGTCACATCAGCCTTAAAATGAAGGGAGCAGGTTAAGAGGGTGCCAGAGAAAGTGCAAAGGCTGCCTTAGAGGAGAAGATGCAGGTTGGAGTATGCAGCCTATCAAAGCAAAAAGCCAAGAGAAAAAATGAAGACAACTGCTGACTATAAATATATCAAGGCCATAAACATTTGGGGGAAGAAAAAGCTATTCGAGCTCACATACAATGCTGGCATACAATCAAATGGGCTTGAACTTCTGTAAATCCACTTCCAGCACTCAATGGATCTAAAATAATTATGCAAACAGGCCCTCTCGGTAGCTTTCCTGAGCTGCTTTTGGGAAGTCCGGCAGCCTGTGCTGCACTGAAATATTTGAAATATTGGCACGATTTTTTTTTTTTTTTTTTTTTTTTTGAGCATCAAGAGAGCTGAGCCTGGCACATCTGGGATGAAGTTTTGAAGCTGTTTTGGGTACAAATCACCCTCCAGCTCCTGGCACTGACCCCTTTTCCTTCCTTGTCCTCCCAATACCAAGCCACGTCTGTCCTCCCGCACCCTCAACGCCCTCCGCCTCGCGCGGCCTAACGTTGCGGCGGGGGCCGCATCCGGGCGTGCCGGGAGCCCCGCGGGGCCGACGGAGCGCGGCCACGCGCACGGCGAGAGGAGGAGCAACGGAAAACCCCATCAGTGCCGTAGGAACTGCCAGAGAAAGGACTGGGCTCAGCATGCCGCTCTTGGATACGATGCTCACTTTTCCAGTTTGCCCCAGTGTAAAAAAGGCCCTTAAATATATATATAATAATAATCACTTTGAGCTCAGGGATAGGAGATGGATACTTTGCTCAATCTGTTTCATTTCAGTTTGATGCATTGTTTTTCTTTCCAATAATTCACATCTAAAAAAATAAATTCATATTCAAACGAGGCCATTTCCTGCTCCCCTTTTGAGACAGCACCTGTGTTTGTAGCACTACAATTATGTCTGTGGAGACAGCCTTGTGGTCTTAGTTGTGCTGTATACGGGGTGTGCATGCCAGCTGGATAACCAAGGAAGTAACGCCCTTGTGGAGAGATAAAATGCTGGTGATTGGTAATGGGGTAAGAGAGAAGGGAATGCTTGTCCCTCCACCCCCTGCGTCCTTCCCTCTGGAAATTTTGTCTCCCATTTTCTCCCCTTGCCTTAGGGTCCCTTTCTAGCGGATGTAATTGATATAGTCACTGAAAATAGAATTTATAGCCCAGACTCAACACTATAAATTTAGCTATTACGCTCCTGATGGGAAAATGAAGAACAAAATGAATAGAGACAGAATATTTGTCTTAATAATTGTCTCTTTTCTATGGTGTATGTGTTTAATATGTCTATATGTGTATGTGTGAATATACATACACAACCACATCCTTATATGTATATTTAAGGAGCTGTTTTTTTGTTTTTGTTTTTCAGTAGCCACATCAGTATGAACCCATGGGCACGCAAGCACGTTAAGAACCCGTCTGCAGTAGGTTAGCAAGGTTAATTCCCACGGCGGAGCTGTTTCCTGGGGAAGAGCCGCACTCCTGCGAAATCCAACCATAGCAACAATCAACTGCTCCACGTTGCACAGGGTAAACAGCAGCTTCTAGAGCACTTGGCTGCTTCACAGATTAATTTCTCATTTAGCCAGGAAAGCAAGGGCTGAGGTAGCATTTCTTTGCCCGCAGATGCCGGTGTAATTTCCACCAAAACCTCCCCTCTTCTCTCCTCTTTCCAACCCCAGGGCAGTTCCTGCTCTTCCAGCTTGGGCTACTACAGTATTATCCCATCCCACTGGCAACAAACCACCAAAAAAAAAAAAAAATAGTGCATGTCCAGGCTGTGATCATTTGTCATTTAGATAGACTCTATGATATGAACCATGGCAAACACTGTAATGACTAATTTCAAACATTTATTACAACACTTGAGAGACTTGAAAGCTCTCCCTGCTCTTGATTTTAATAAATGCAGTCTTGAAGCAGCCGCTTATCAAAGTGACACAAATTGTGTGGTAAATAGATTATGGCACAGCTGAAATACTGGAAAATGAGATCAGAAATGCTACTATCTTCCAGTTAAGGCTTTGTAAGATGCTCCGATCAAGCAGATTCCAGAAAAGTGGCATGTGCAGATCTGGTGGAAGTGAGAAGCAGCCAAAATGCCAGGGGATCAGTGCGGCACCAGCCTGGCTGCTTATCATCCACTTATTTGCATATGTACTTTTTTTTCACACATTAACTAGTTAGTACACTAAGGGACTGGGGAAGAGATACCAACAGTCCTTGAAGTCATGATTTTAGTGCCAAACCGAGATATAAGACAGGCTGCATCTGCAGAGGAGTTATCAGAGCAGCAGCAAGGTTGGCTCATGCTGTTTGGGGCTCCAGCATTGCATCGTCTTCACAGAGCAGAAATAGCTCTCAGCAAAACTTCCCACCAGCACTGACAGGATATTTAGGTTTTTGGTAAACAATGTTTTCAATATGCAGATAAATTAAAAGCTGATAAAAAAAATAAAGAGCTCTAAAAATGAAGATGAGAACTGGGAGATTTCTTTGTTTGACCCAGAAATTTTTAACAATTTCCAGAACCATATTCCTAATATTGCCAAAAGGCACAAAAAAGGGAACAGCAATCCACATTTTTCAGCTAGTCACATGGGGACTTTGACTTCTAATACAGTCCAGATTTTGAAGAAGCTCATACACAGGAGCCAGTGGAATTCGCTTGCAAAAGAATAAATACTATTTTGCCAAAACAGGATTTTTCCAATCAACTGCTACTAATTGTTTTTTAAGTATAAGAGAGAAAAGAGGTATCAGTTATCTGATATTACAGGATTTTGCACTCAGTATAGAAAACACTGTGGGGCCAGATTATCCCTGTATTTATAATTCAATTCCTACTGAGGCCACTAGGCCAAATTAAACACACGTTTATAATGAAATGGGAAGTGCTGAATTTGGAAGCTCAGCTAAAGCAAGGGGCAAGGCTACCCCCGAGGTCATCAGAGCAACCTGGCATCGCACAGGAAGACACGTGGGACCACGGGGCAGGATATTTCCCAAACCCAAAGCATCTCTAGGCCAAATTTGTGTGTTCTGCAGAGCCACTGGGCAGAGGCAGAGCACTCGGTTGGGTGCACGAGCTGTCCTGGCGAGGATCTCTCGACTACGGCAGGAGCCTGGCTCCCAATTGAGTTATCTGACTTCAGTGACTTAAATTTGATGGAGCGAATGCCCCCCACAGCATTAATAATTTGGGGAGATCTTTCCGTAAATCCCCTGGGCAACGCTTCTTTGCCTCTTTATGGTCCATTCCTTTGAAAAAAAAGGTTGCCTAAGAATAAGGCTGCAAGTTTTTAATATGCAAAGCAGGAATATTCAGCATCAGATATGCTTTTGCTTTATTCAAATGACTGAGACTCTTGCTATGGTTCTTGCAAATCCAAGGAAATGTGTTTACAGACTCATCAGCTGAAAAGAACTGGATTCCCACATTGCGGCTCAGGGGATTTTCTGGGTTTTCTATCAAACACAGCAACTCTGGCACTAGAAGGCCACTTCAATAAGCAGATATATTGCAGTTTCATATTAGAATACACAATTAAAACCAGAAGAAGAAAACGCACACAGTCTCAGCCTCTCTTCAGGAGAGGCTCCAGAAAACCAAGGGAAAAAGACATTTTTCCCTACCACCCTGCAAGTTTGCTCTTACATTTCTTTTGTCCTTCCTGATGGAGAAATTTCAGTGCTAGCCTCAAAAGACTCCTCCAGCTCTCCCACGATTAGGGAGCTCCCTATGGCACCAGACCTGCATGCCCTTCATGGTGCTTCTTCGCCTCTATCATTGCTTTTAGCAAGCGAAGCAGACAGGGGAGAGAAACAAGCCCTTGCCCTGCAGGGCCAGGAACACCAGTGCCACTCACATCTCTCCGGGAGATAAAGCTAATCCAGCAAGCAGCTGCTTGGAGTGCGCACAAAGCGGCCTCAGCTCCAGCATTTCATCTCTTCTGTCCTGCAAAAGCAGGAAACGGAGGAGAGGCTGGACCAACACGGAGCTGCGCGGAACAAAACCCATCAGCTTTTACTCTGCACCAGGAGCAGCCGGGTCACAAGCAGGTAGGCAGGAGCATCCAGCATTAACACGAGGTTTGCATGACACGCCAACGAGCAGCTGAGCCCGTTTTCCATCTGTCTCACCTCCTGGCAAGGCAAACCCTTCTGCATTGCCTAGGGAGAAGGAGCCAAGGCCAAGGCCCCTCCTAATTCAGTCACCACAAGCACTAATGAGCGGCCAGAGGGATGCAGGCATTAGCAAAGCGGGTGCATGCATCAAATGGCAGGTGCAAAAGCGTAGCCAGGGTGGCCTGGCTGGGACAACCTCTTTCTGCTACACCTGGTTCCTTCAGGTGACTCAAGGAGTTGCTGCGTTCGAGACAGATGCCTCCAAGCAAAGTAACACGTGTTCAGCATGAGGGCTGGGAGGATGAGGGTGCTGGGATTAAGCAGGGCAAACGCAACGGACGCTGTGAACATTCCTGGAAGATGAGGAATTCTGCTTCCAGTCGGACCTGTCTTCCGGTGGAGCAGCAGGATTCTCTAAAGCCAGCCTGGGGGGCCTTCCCGTCCCCTCCGAGCGCTCCCGCAGTCCTGACGCACACGGGGCTGCTGCAGGGCAGTGCTGCACTGCAAACACCCACCAAGGGCCTGGGAGCTGCCCTGGCTTTCTGCTTTGCAGCCAGGAAACCACAGGCCTGTGTGTGACAGAACCCCCTCTTGCTGTGGGGTGGAGAAGCTGCTTTCAGAGCAAGTGCAGCTCGGCCTAGGATGCAGTTCCAGCACCTTCCATCTATAAATCAGCAGCTACCTGAAGCAGCCTGGTAAACATCACCCTGTCGACAGTGGGGGATTGGGCATCCCGAGATGGGGTGAAGTTGCTGCCTGTCAGCAAGACGCAGACAGCGGCTCTCAAACTCCTCTGTACAATCAGCCCCAGCTGCCTTTGCTTTCACTGCTCCTGAGCCACAAAGACACCGTATTTTTGACAGGTATCTCCAGCTTTGGATGGGTTCACGTTTCCCATTTACAGTGTCTCTGGCAACAGCTCATCCACCTGCAAGGCAGCCAGGAACGCGGTTCGCTGCCCGCTGCCCTGGGCCCGCGCGCCGCCCGGCCCGCTTCCGAGCGCGGGGAGACCCTGGCACGAGGAAAAGCAGCTGCACGAGGAGAGAGGCGCTCGCACGGAGACGTAGCCATGGCAACGTGCTCCTCGGAGCAGCAGGCGTATCTGCCAAGGCTCAGAGATTTGCCATTTGATCGCATGGATTTCCATGCTCTGGATGCGATCGCATCACACAAAATCCAGGTCAGGCTTGATGCCTTGAATAATTTTTTTTACCCTCAGGGGCACTGAACTGATGTAGGAAGCTGCATCTCAGGGAGGCTATGGAAGGATTAAACATTTTATCTTTTTGGACAAAAATAAAGGTGAGCTCTGCAAATGAGGGGACACCCAGATTCCCTTTGCTTGCCTGGGAGGGAACAGGGGAAGTGTCAGAACTGCACATGGAAATCCAATCACTAGCATGAGATAAAGTTTTCAGACTAGGAAGAATTCTGCCCAGGCTAAAAAAGCACTTTCAACCCTCCCCTTCAGCTTACCACTTTTATCCAAAGCTAAAATAACCACATTTCCAAAATTAGAGCACCTAAAAATAGTGGTTTTTAGGTCTTTCACCCAGAGTTGCCAACAAGCAAGCTCCAGAGCAGGCAGCAGAGTGATAAATCCCTCCTGAGTTCTGCCGCAGACCTACACCTGCAGCCTGGCAGGAGCTCTGATATGTATGTGTGCAAATTACAAAAGCCATGTCAGAAACCAGGAAGAAACAGGAGGCTCAGAAAGAAAAGGCAGAATCACAGCAGAAAAAGCTGTGATTCTAGGAAGTCTGCAAGCCCTGCTGTAAACACCACACACTTCTCCACATCATGGAGAGCAAAGAGCTAGGAGGGCTGAGCTCCCCACGCCTTTGCTCTGGTGTGTTTTGTGTTTTCTTTCACCTGGTCCCGTGGCAGAATGGTACTAGAAGAAACCGCAGCTCCACGGAGCTTCCACCCTGCCTGTGATCATGTGTGGGCTATAGTCAGGAGGGAAGGACCATGAGAAAAATGTCAGACCCAAGTAGAAATAAGTCTACGATGAGTCACAAGTGAGCTGCATCTGAACGAAAGCTACTGCCAGACCAGCAGATTATTTTATATTGTGAACATTTTGCTTCCAGACTGCTCTGAACTCATCTTGCATGTCAGGCCCCCGGGGAGTCTAGGTGCTTTGCCTGTCTACGGGGACATGGGGCACCTTTCACAGCATGGCCCTCCCACCCCGCTGTGGCTCTTGGCTTTAAGCCTTTAAAAACAACAGGTCCGGAGACCTGAAAAGGAGAAGTCAGCAAGTCCGAAATCAGCAAGTCCAGCAGAGCAGGAAGAGGGAGGGAGCGAGGGGGGATTTATCCAAATGATAGCAGCCTTTCCGAGAGCTTTAATTCATCCTCCAAGCAGGTCTTTTCCTTCCTCCCCACCCCCAGCTCCCTCTGAACCAGTCTTCCCATCCCTTGCTTTTCACCTCTGTAGGTTTGAGCATGAGATAAACATGCCCTAATTATTTTCCTCTTGCACAGCTGAGCCCTGCAGCCCTTCATTTCCTTACCTGAATGCTCTCGCTTCGAGAGGGTTATATACGACAAAGCCTTTCGAGTGTATTTGTTGTGCAGCACACTCTGGTGTCACACAAGCATCTCAAAACCCCCTCTTTTCCCTGGCGCAGACTGTAATAAAGGACGTGAATTACTCACACTTCCTACAGTCCAGAGGGCCAAAAGATTGAAGGAGGTAAAAAGAAATAAGGTCACAGAGCCTCTTGCCTCTGGACAAGCAGCATGGATACCTCTGCGCATGGTAGAGATGGAGATTGCCCGCGGTTCTGTGCTGTTGTGCAAAGGGAGATGACAGGCTTGGTTACACTGCAGCCGTCTGAACACAACCGTAACATCTGCCACCTCAGCAGGCATCTTGTTGGCAGCTCCTGCCGAGGGCAAGGGCCAGTGGATGCAGGCACGCGACCGCAGAGCTCTCCGAGGAGCCTAGAACGGGGCAGCGCAGGCAAACGGGCACGGAGCCGCACACCGATACCACAAACACGGCAGGAACATCAGCTTCGAATCCAAAACATTTTACAGAGCAACAAGCGTCAGCAGTCATGGCTTCTACCTCATCATACCAAGCAGAGATCATAGAATCATAGAATCACAGAATGCTCAAGGTTGGAAGGCACCTCTAGAGATCATCTAGTCCAACCCCCCTGCACACACAGGGTCACCTAGAGCACGTGGCACAGGACTGCGTCCAAGCGGGTTTGGAAGATCTCCAGAGAAGGAGACTCCACAACCTCTCTGGGCAGCCTGTTCCAGTGCTCTGTCACCCTCACTGGCAAGAAATTTTTCCTTAAGTTCCTATGGAATTTTTGGTGTTTCAGTTTCCGGCCATTTCCTCTAGTCCTATCAGTGGCCACCACTGAAAAGAGACCATCACCGTCCTCTGCACTCCCTCCCTTGATGAAGCTCCACGAGGTGAAGACCCCATCTTGCCTTTCACATACAAACGCCCAACGCAGCACGCAGAGAGGAGGATGCTCAAGATCAGTGCACGCCGGTACCTTGTTTTTTATGGGCAAAGTACAGCAGCAAAAATTACCCAGCTTATACAGTTTAATCCAGGTCTCCAGACCATTTACCATGTAGGCAGAGCTCATGAAAAGGCCAGAAATATTGGTCAACATAGAGAAAGCCTCTTCCAAAAACCTCAAGATGCTCAGGAATCCTCAGAAGCAAATAACCTACTTTTTCTTGCCATCTTACAGCAAGTAGAAACACACAAACCTCCCAGAGTGATTCACTAACCCTGCACAGCCTTGGGAGACCTGTTTCACCGTAACTTCATCCTGGGATCGCTGCAGAGGGTCACACCAGAGACACATAAGTCCCACCAATATTTCTGCATAAAGCAGGACACCTGGGAGTCGATCGTTGCCTGCTGTGATCCATGACCTGCAGCAGACTTCATAACTGTAAGCTGGTAATGGCAATATAATTTCATGAGAAGTTTGCAAGAAGTGGGGACGCGTGAAAGCCGTGTGGTGTCGGAGGGGTGAGCGCTAAAAGATCAATAGCGCTGCTCAGGACAGTGTGGATGTGCAACGAAACTGCAAGAAGGAGCACCCAGAAAAGCTTGGCTGCTGCATCCCTTCTGCATCAGCGATGCTAGCAGTGATATCTCATCCTGCATGTTACCAACAGATTAATTCCGTGGCACAGAGCAAGGGACAGGAGGCCAAGCTCTTGGGCCCCAGGTAGCTAATTGGTAACTGGAGGTCTGGAACAGCAACGTACGCGTAGGCAGAGAGGAACATGCCGGCAACCAGGGCTGCCAGAGAGGGCGGCGGGAGCAGGGTCGTGAGGGAAACCTGCCGCTGCCCCAGCTCTGCCCACAGAGCTCCCCTTCCACAGCCCGTTTCTCCCATCTCCATTGGGATTCTGCAAGATCAAAAAGGTTGGCTGGGCTTGGACTTAATTCCTCTGTCTGCTCTGAAGTCTGAGTTGTTTTGTTAATTCGGAGCCTGGCATTAAGCTGCTCCAAGAACACCTAAAACCTTCCCCGCAAAAATAAATAATGCCACACTGCAAAATGCTTCTCCTGATCAACCCCCCAGTGAGATGTGCTCTAACCTCTCCCAGTAACCAAGAGCAGGACTTGTCTAGTCGCTTGCAATTAAGCTCCCTGAGCTAATGAAACTGCTTTAAAAAGGACACCAAAAAAAAAAAAAAAAGAAACAGCGTAAGCCCAACAACCTCAGGTCAGTCTAATTAAGAAATGTTGTACCTTGCAGTCCTAGTGTATCTTGTGACAAACAGCTGTGCATGTTTTCAGCTTTGACAGCAGAAAAAGTGTGATTACTTATTTATTACATGAATGTGTAGAAGCTTCAGGAGTCCTAGACTCCTGTGCTGCAAGGGAGCGGAAGGTATAGGAATAAAGGAGTGACATTCAGCTGGAACCTGTAATTATAAGAGGGGACGCTGCCCATATAAAATGCAATTTTGTAATGAATACTTATGGGTTAGCTTTTCTTCGAGATTAAAAGTACACAATCAAATCAAGGCCAAAGTGGAGCTTGCCCTCAAGGAAAGACAGTTTGGAAGACAAATGCAATTACACCACTGCCGTTTGCAACGCTACAGAAAGCAGCTGAGGAAACCTCTTGGAAAAATCTTGGGAAAAAAAACAAACCACCACTCTATTTGGGAGCAATTCAATCTGGATTCAGCTCTCCCCCTTCCCTTAACGAGTCTTTTTTCGCTGCTAGCTACATATTTGTGTAAACAGGATCTTGCGAGCTAATGTCTCCCATCTGTTCCTGAGGCACATTACCTATCTCAGATCAGGAAACGACCATTTTCTGCATGTTTTTCTTTTGTCTGAATAATCCCTGTGCTGCAAGAACTAGATCTGATGCACAAGACCAAATTTTGAGCAAGTGCCTCACAAGACCAACTCCCAGGATTTAAGGGATACACTGAGCACAGCCTCCTACTTCCTTACCTGCTTGTTCCATCTCTCGGAATGGTCCCCCAGCTACATTTATCAAAATGCTACAGCTGGAATACATCACCAGTACCCAAAATAGTGAATTCAAGGGTTTAATGCTCTTTACTAAAGAAGCAAAAAGTGACAAGGTGTTAAGCAACAGGACTTGTATTTAAACCTCTCTTTCTTGGCCAGTTATACCAATTTTACAACCTCTAGAAGATGCAGAGGGTAGGGGGGACCTGCCAGCACTGCTGGGACACTGCTCATCCTGATCAGTTATTAAAACCTGCTTGTCAGCTGCTGAGAAGACACACACCCAAATGGCCATCAAGCCCCCGGCCCGTTTTGGCAGAGCCTGAATAAGCCTTTTGCACATCAGCTCTCCCCCAAAACCCCTCTCTCCCCGATTATACCGCAGATCACCCGAGGCCACAGTCAGTGGCGAGCGTGAGTGTTTGGTTCGTAGTTCCAGCTTTCCATGAACAAGCCCCAGACACTTAGTGCTTCAGCGGGCAGTCCCTGCTTGGACAGGGAGTGGAGGATGTGCTCAGAGAAGCATTCCCAAAGCAACTGTCCGGGAACAGCGCGCGCACCGCTGTGCTTCCGAGCGGCGCCGGAACAGCAAACCCGCGGGCGCAGAGCGGGCGCGCGGGGCTCGGGCTGCCGGCTGGCACCAAGGATGGCACCACCGGACTGTGGGAAGCCCCCCGGGGCTGCAGCCCCGACCGTGGCAGCTGGCCCCTGTGAGCTGCCAAGCTGGGTGAACAGGAGAGAGCCCCAAATTCCCTGCGAGCAAGAGCGCCCTGAGGGACTGGCACGGGGAAAAGGAGCAGGCAGGGGACAGGATCCCAAACCGAGACATGGAGGAGGGAGGAAGGAGCGTGGCAGGGGGAAGAGAGGTGAGGGGGAAAGCTATGGACCTGGGAGAAAGGATTTAAAGAGAGGGGAAAAAAATCTCAAGAGTATCCACTTAAGCTTTGAATTGCCTGGCTTTGTCTCTGCTTCACACAATGGAAACGCACAGCAGCAACAGACAGATGCTGAGAGCTGGTTTGCTTCTCATCTGCAATTCCAAACACCCTGTCAGGAACAAATATTTGAAAAGACATCTATCCAGCCATTACTGTATCGAGTGGGGCTTTCTTTTTATATGTATATATAAAAAAAGGAAAAATAATTCTGCATTCATCACAGAAATGTTCATGCACAGAGATGCCAACAGAAGCACCGGAGGGATAAGCAAAGTTTCAGCCCTTTCTTTGGGGTTGAAGACAGGTTGCTACCGAGCAGCTGGTTAAGTATTTGCAGTACCAGGAAAGGGTGGGGGAGAAGAAAAAAATAATAATAAAAAAAAAAGCAGACAGCTGTATTTTTAACTGATCATGTGCTTGCTTCTGTGTCAAAAGATTTATTCCCTCATTAATCACTGCCTTCCCTTCATTCATGTTAAATATAAAAATGATTAGGAAAGATCCTCATCATGGTTAAAAAAATAATTAGCTGCTACATCATGTTGCACACATTCAGACAGAAAGGAGTGATTAAATTAGGAATATTAAAACCCCATTAATCTGTGCTCAACTTAAGCTCTGCTTGTTCATCTCACTGTGGCACTTATTATTTCTGACACTGAAAGATATTTGAATTACTAGCCGAAACAAGGTCACTATCAGAAAGATGTCAGGTCAGCAATTAGTCAAAGGTGGGAGAAGCTACCAGAGCTGAGCTGCGCTTGACATGCCGCAAACGCATCGAGAAGTCGCCACTTCCCGGTGTCACCGGGACGAGCGGGGCGATGGCAGGACCTAGCGGCACCCGCGCGCGGCCCCGTCCTGCTGCCGCACACCCACTTGTAGGGCACAGGCCAAAGGCAGAGGGACAGAGCCCCTGCAAGGAGCACTGGGCTTTAAGCATGGGCAAGTAGCAGTGATGTCAGTTAGTTAACTAGTTTGTTCACCACCTGCACTAATGCCCGCGGGCAGGAGCACGCAGCGTTCACATAAAGCCTCTCACTAGGATGTTTTCTCCTTCTCAAGGAACCAATAACCTCACTTCGGTTTTGGCTCATGAAGCAGCAGCAGTAACCCCAGCAGGAGAGAGGTGGCGATAGATGCAGCAGACTGAAAAAACCACCCTTTTCCAGAGGAAATGTGCCAGAATTCTGCATTCAGTGTCAGCCAGGGAAGGTGCCCAGATGCCTGGGATTCATGGACTTACAATGCAGCGAGTACAGGTCTGCAAAGTGCTCTTCCCTCCAAACCATGTCTGAGATGGGTTTGCCATCACCCTGTGCTAAGTCAGGAACGTTACCAGAGCAGTACGCTGCTCCTAACACTTCCCCAGCAGTGAATCGAGGACCAGCATCTCCAGCGCTTGCGGCTCCCCGTTCAAGAGAGCAGCAGCTCCCGTCTGCGCAGCGCACGGCACAGGCACAAGAAGCTGCACCTCCCAAAGAGCTGTATTAGTGTTAACTGCAAATTCCTATCTTCAAAGTCCAGAATGAAAAAGTCAGCGATGGAATTACTAGCTAAACTTTCCGGAAAGTCCTTCAAACGTGTATGGGGACTTCCAGTTGAATTTTACTCATCTACAAGAGGTCTTTGTGATGGCCACAGGCCCTGTGCTTCACTTAAACCACGCTGAGCAAAACGCTTTGAAATTTGTTGTTACTTGGAGCCAGGTGTTACCTGCTGCCACACACAGATAAGGGAAGGCACAAGGACAGAGGGACAAAGTGAGAGCTGATTGCGAGACCTGGCTGCTCAGACAACTTCTTCAGCGCCTTCTCCAGTCACCGTGGACTCAGGTGCTTGGCAGTTGATAGCTTTGATATGTTTGTTCACTGGCTCTCATTAAAGCAGACACAAGCACACAAGTTTTCATCCCCAGATTCCCCAAATTCTCTGCTAAGCACAGTATTCTAGTACACAACCTATTTGCTGTAGGCTTCCTTCTGCCCTGACGGAGCCGCCTCTGAGCCTCTTTAAAAAGGAAAGCAATAATAAAAAAAAGCTAGCAAGCCAATACTCTAATTGACAACAGAGAAAAAAGGGAAGATGATGCATCTATCTGGAAGTGCAGGAAGAACTTCAGGGAAGCAGTATATAATTAATCAAGTTGGGATTTCACTAAGATCTCCTGGCCTTATAAAAAAGGCCACAAGATACTTAATGACCACAGGTGAAGAAAATCTTGGGTTTGCATTTCATTTAAAATGGAGCAAGCAGAAGATAAAACAATCCCCCTCTGAGAAAAATAAGCCCAACCAAAACAAAAAAAGCATCATATCCTTCCCACTTTACCACTAGCCTTTGCCCAGCCCTGGCAGGGTTCCTTCCACAAGCTGTGGGACCTCATGTTGAGGGGGGCAAACAAAACGGTGCCTTCCAAGCGACCCACGATCTACTCAGCAGAAAGTTTAACCGAACAGAAATCTCTGCACCATTTTACTGCTATGTCCTTTTAGAGAAATGCTGGAATGGGAAACAATAACAAACTGGATGGCCAGCAGAATTCCTGGGATTTGCTTGGTGATTATACTTATTTCACAGGGGTAGTTGCAGATCTACCCTTTTGTCCATTGGAGTCTTGATGGCAGAGCCCTAGCCAGATTTAAGAGCATTATTTTTCATACCAAGACGCTTGTTTGGGCATGAGGAAGAGGGACACGGTAAATCTGTGGATACTGATGTTCATTTACCCAGGTCCTTCACATTTGACAACCTGAGTACTGCGTTGTGTCCAAGTCATGGTTCCCATAAAAAAAAACATATTTTTAAACCTTAAATAACACCCCAGTGCCGACAGCAGAGAAGACTTTAAAAACACCTGCAGATAGAGGGAGTTACTGCAGCCACCAGGAGAGGGTGAGAACTCCCCCTGCCCCAAGCTCTGCTGAATAAAGGCACCATAAATCATAGCCCAGCAAGCCCTGAAGAAATGAAAGCAGCTTTAAATATAACCTGGCCTACCACTTCATATGGAGGAAGCGAGAGCAAGCAGAGATCAGCAGAGGGGAGGACAAACATAATTGCTGGAGTCAAACAGAGAAAATCACAGGGAAATAGCTGCTAGATGCAATTCCGAAAACTTCCCCGAAGGCCAGGATGGATCAATGGTTAACACCTGGACATGCCGGCACTGAGGAAGGCACTGCTCTCCAAGAGCTGTAGGTCAAGCAGAGCTGTAAAAGGCATAGCTAAATGCGCAGTAACTCGTTAATCGGAGCCTTGCCCCTGCCTCCATTCCTGGAGAAGCTTTTATACAGCTTTGACACTTAAGAACAGCGTTAAGAGATGAAGAACTTGTCAGTTCTTCAGGACTTATGCCAGCACGGTGAATGGCATCCATAGCAGCTCTTCCAGCTTGCTGGCACAACATTGTGCCTCGCATTCCCACGTGGATCCCGTGCAGAAACCTGGGGAGCAGAGGCTCAAAGTGCCAGATCTGGTGGGGGCGCAGGGGGGACGGGGAGGAAATCTAGCAGAGCTGGAGGAAGCATAAACAAACTATCTAGGAGCACCTGCAGCCGTGCTACCCACCTCCTGCTTCCCAGGCCTGCCCTATGGCTCCCTCGCGACAGCGCTCCTGCCCCAGCTGCTTGGAAAGGGCATTTGTGGGGCAAGAAAGGGCATTTGAAGAGCAGTCTCAACACGAGAGCTTTATGTTGTCAGGGAAACAGTTTACTTGGCAATGGAAGCATCACTCTGAGGTTGTTTTTTCCTCCTGGTTGTTTTCGTATCCCCATAGCACCAGCTAATCTAATCAAGCCGCGACAGCAGAGCAGCGGCCCCAGCACACGAAGCAACGTGCAGCAGCGCAACGCGAGCGGGGAGGCGAGCGGCATGGGCCAGGGCTCCAGGTACTCGAGACAAAACCCTGCCAAAAAAAAAAAAAAATCCATCCACACTAAGCCCTCCTCCCAAAAAGGGGGCACAAGCTCCCAAGCACCCAGCCCTCTACAGGCAAAGAAAACCCTATCCTCTTAGCAGGGCATCTCTAGGGATGGAGAGGCCTCCAGGCCCCTTTGCAGCATCTCCCATCCCTGTTGCCTCATGCAAATAAAGGCTCTGTTACACTCACACCTCTCCAAACGTGCTTTTTTGCATTTAAACGTGACATTATAAACTGTTATGGTTGCAAAAACCGCATCAAGATTGGGAGCACAAACAGCAGAGAGCGATACTGCAAGGCTGGAGTGGAGGGGCAACCAGAACCTGATGTCTTGATCGGGTATTTAACCAGATGCCTGGGGTGCCACAGGGTATAGGAAGGAATTTGCACAGATCTGAGCAAGCTGGCATGAGCAGATGCAACCTGGGGCAACATCTGAGAAACACACCGCATCTCATCTCATTGCAAATAGCACAAAGTCGAAGGAACTCAGCCCAGAGCCTCAGCAAGGGACAAGCGAACACAAGGAGTTACCTGCGTTAGAGTTACATGGTGCAGTATGAGCACAGGAAGAGCAGCAGCATCTTCACCCTAATGACCAGCTGAGCTGAAGCTGTTCTGCTGGCAGAGCCCAAGAAGGTCATTTCTGCACTGCTCCCCCTCTGATGCCTGTACAGTTTCCCATCAACGGGCCATAAGGAGCTCCCTGCAGGGAAGCTCAGTGCTGACCAGGAAGGATGCCCAAGACATCAACCACCCCTCGGCAACCTGAGTGCTTCAAACCTGCGGGGCCTGCAACTAATCAAGGACCAATCCTGAGAAAATACAACAGAAAAGACAAAGGGACAAGTAAAATTCACTTATTCTTCCTAATACCTTGCTTGGCTCCCAGCACACAGTGCAATGGGGGAGACCATTGCAGTCTAAATCACTCGGTTTGAAGGATTTTGAGTATCAGAATGAGTGTTGTTTAAAGAGAAGTTATTTTTCCCGCCCAGAGGTCAACATTCAGGGATTTCCAGGAGTTTTTTGATTGAGGCATTGCTGAGCAAGCGGGAGACAGCAAGACAGGAAAGGGTTCTGACCTTTCTTGCTACCTCTAGATTACATAAAAATAATCCTGGCTCTCACCTGGCCAAGGCCAGCTCAGCTGCAGGGGCTCAAGTCACTAGAGCCATGCTGGGAACATGATTACTGCTGGTCCTGCAGCCTCAGGGGAGCTCAGGGGCTCCCAGTGACTCAAGCAACGAGGTTCGGGGTTCTCTTCTGCACGAGGAGCTCTCTGCAAGGCCTCCCGGGCAGGAGGTTGGCCCGGGTTGCGAGGCCAACCACATCCTGGCGCAGCCTGCGCGTAGCCCCAGCACCCGGGCAGCAAAGCCACAGCGCAGGCCACGCCGCCAAGGGACCAAAACGCCGTCCCCGGGGCCTTGGCGCGGGCCATCGACCGGATCCCGCTGACTCGGCGCAGGGGCCCTGCTGCAGGCTCCCGATTGCATTCCAGCAAAATCCAGAAGGTGCAAATCTGCATGTTCCAGACAGGAAAGTAATTTCCCTCCCTGATGTATTTTATTACCCAACAGAAGGAAACCCGTATTTTTGGAAATTGAATTACACTTTCTTGAATATTAAGACAAAAAGTTATTAATATGGCTTGGGGAGGGGAATAACACCCATGTTTTACAGCTTGAAGAGGGGGAATAAAGTAAATTTTCTAATACCAGTAGTGACTTTCCATTTGCAAGTTAAAACCCAAAGTGTTGATCTTCTCCCAACCCAAGTGGGCTGCTTGAAGAGGTTATACTTGACACCCCAGAGCACAAGCACCCAGGGCACATTGAGACACATCAGATGAGGTGGCCACTACCCTTTGAACCAGTAACACAAGGACCATTTGAACCCAAGGGCTATGGTCAGAGTTAACTTCTTAAAGAAGAAACAAACGTGTTCCCAAAGCAATTTCGAGGTTTTGCATGGGAAAATGCTCTTTGTCTTTATGCAAGACCCATCAGGAGCCTCAAAGCTAGGCTGCTGAGGCTTGCAAAGTACAAGGGCATTTCCTGCAGCAGCAGCAACAAAACTATTTATTTGAATGAAGCATCCTAACTTAAATCAGTTTCTGGAATTTCAGCTTGATTTCAAACACCTCCTGCCTATGCCATCCAGCAGGACAGGAAACCCACCAAGTCTTATCAAGGAAATGGGGTCCCCAGACAGAGGTCTTTATCTGTGATCTTATTTTTTTTTCCTAAGGCCAAAATTTCTCGAATCATGACTTTTATTAAACCCCAGCATGGTGCGGATCACAGCCATAATTCTTTTTCCCCCACCTTCCCACCACAAATCCATTCAAAGTGAGTGACATTTGCAAAGTGTATTTTCACGGCCCTCCGTAATCCCTTCAGAATATTAAGACTGCATTACTTTGTCTTTGGTTACATTAACTTCAATTTTCCTTATGAGTAAGTATTTGGCTAAAAATTAATATAGTGAAGTTGAAAAGAATCTTATGATAGGAAAAAGACTAATTTCATCTCTGGCTGCTCAGATACCAGAGTACACTGGGGTTAATGTAATTAACTTACAATTTTAGCCTAGGTTGTGTACATACACTGAATCTCCCTGCTGGAAACAAGATTAGATTTTATTACACTATATATCCTGGTTATCTTCACCATGCCTCCAATATTACTTCCCTCAATGACTTCAAGGCTCTCTGCTGCAATGAAAATGCAGAACCATCTGGTATTGAGCCCATGCAGTTTATTTAAGGATTTAATTAAATGCTCTAAATGGAGAGCTTCTTTGAATTAACATTTTAAATGTGACTTATTGCAGGTTTAATATTGTCTTAATGCCAACCTGGGAAACTCCATAGCCAAGTTGTTGACGTTTAAATTGAATTCATTTGGGTGGCTCCAGGGGGACTCATTAATTAATCTAAACAACTAATGGGGATTGGTTCTGACTTTTGATGAAGATTATTTACAGAGACAATTTGCAGTGAATAAAGAGTCACAGTAGGCAAATGTTTAATTGATTTTTTTTTTTTTTAAAAAAAAGGACATCTCATTGTGTTCAGTATCAAGGATGTATCTTGTGAGCAAGCTTTGAAATACCAAGAAAAGGACGATTGCTTGAAGCTTCCTAGCTGCACACTAATAACAAAGAGAATGGGTAATTACATTTGCCTGGGTAATTTGCAGCTTGTAAGAGGACAACAGGTCTGTCTGGCTTACTCTACACACAGCATTTCCTGGTACAGTCTTTCTATGTTGCAAAGAGCGAGTTGCTCCACTCAGTTTCACTTACATACATGAAAATGAGATTTTCCAACCAACCCTCAGCTGGGCAGATGGAGCCAAGTTCTCTCTTAGTTACTTTTCCAAAACCCAGGTCATTTTTTAACGAGCTCAGGAGAGCTGGTTTAATTTGTAGCAGCCTAATTTATACTATCCCGTCCTCCTTTGCCTTTGGAGCACGCTGCCTTTCAGAGCCGTGTTCTGCACCCGACCGCACTAACATCTTGCTGTGCGGTTGGTTTTCAGGAAGCCACAGCAGCAAAACAAAACCCATGTCCCCACACTTCTGTACTCCTTACAGCAAAGCATTTGGTAGCGTACTCTGCTATTAACACGAGCACCCTGAAGCCTCCAGCAGCGCCAGAGGCTGCTACCAAAGCGAGGAAACCATTTGCAGGCAGCACACCAGGCACATGCAGGAGAACACAGCTCCTGCCCAGCAACCCCAGGGCCAGCACACGTTTAAATACTTGTGACTTCAAGTGCAAATTCCTGAATTAGTCACATGCTCAGCTCAGGACACATTTCTTAGAGGTATGAATCCCAGGGAAGAGGGGCAGACCGAGGAAAGAGAGCCCAAGCCCATGGGGCAGGTTGGGGCCCTCTTGCCTGGAGAACTCTCTCCTTTATTACCTTTGCTCTTGCTTAGCCTTGGCTTACCTTACCCTCAAATGGGCTTGGCTTTAAAAACACAGAATTAATGAACGGAGGGAGAGAAGGAAGACAGAGCTGAACAGGAAAGGAAGAAACAAGCGCTACGAGTGCTGCCCAGCTATAGCCCGGCTGTTAGCACAAAGAGGAGACACTGAAATCTTATGCAGAAACCAGTCAGCACCTTAAACAGCCACGTAGGTGGGAAACACATTTATGACCAGAGAGGCCCAACAGGGATTCAGTCAGGATGCAGTCTCAGCTCTTCACACAACGCAGCTCTCCAAAGGGCGCAGGTCACTTGGGAGATTCAGATCTCTCCGTCTACTTTGAAAGTCTCTCTCTTTTTTCAAAAGGACTTTAGATGCGGTCGAGTGGCTCAGGGAGGCTTATTCCTTCAGAACAGACCGTATTTCACAGCAGGCACCCAGAAGCCTTTAAGAGGTAGCCGTCATTGATCGCTACTGATTTTATCACCCACGCAAGTCAATCCAAATGTTTGATGTTTTTAACTAAACCATTCTATGTCCAGCTCTAAAAAACTAATTGCACATCGGCGAGTTCATTGCCGCTTCACAGCCTTTGCCAGCAGGGTACGGCAGGAGCCCTGCTTCTTGCTGGCAATACCCAGTTGGCCAAAGAGTCTCCAGGGACCCTTATCAGGAAGCAGCAGCATGATAAAAATGCCCCGATTTCACCTCATGCCAGAGGCAAAGCTGAATCCAAGCTGGACCTATGAGGTGAGGCAGAGCCATCGTCTTCCTCCCAGGCTCCGGTCTGCGCTCAGCCAGAGCCTCAGACCGAGCCCATTCTCTCATCCCCCTGTCAATGCAGGATTTGCATTTTATTTTCAATATCATCAAAACCTGTCTTGTCTGAAATGAAGAGGTTCCAAACTTCTTTTCTTTCCCAGGCCGGACATATCGTGAATGCTAATGTAGCAGGCAATTGAGGGGGAGGGTACATTAAGAAAACGCACATAGTCATTAAGGCAGGGAGACTAAAGCATCCTGCCTCCATCAGCACTGCTGGATACTGTCTAGAGCATCGCCAGCTGCCCTCATACCTCCAGCAGAGCTCTTTTATGCAAACACCTCCAGTAACTGCCTTTGTGGATCTGACAGACGGAATGGTTAAAAATTAGACATTCTCTGGATATCCAGTGGAGAGAGATTGTACAGCACATCTGAAGCAGGGAGTCAAACTCGGAGAGAAAATGTTGAATTCTCTGAAGGGAAAAGGCTGTCCAGGCAGGGAGGACAAAGCTGAATGACAAATCAATTGGTATCGCCAGTACTGCCAATATAATTTCATCCTGCCTTCCCCGAGAAGGGATTTCGGCTCCCAGCAATGTATATCCATAGACAGGGGAGAGAAGTGTTCCAAAAGAACCAACAGGAGCAGATTTTCACTGTGGGTGGGACAGAGAGCATATGGCAGTTTTCCATCAGCATAGCTCCTAAATTTTTCTACAGAAAACTTATTGCCACTTATTTTTAAGTCACCACTCCACCTCCTAAGGCCTCTCTCAAGAGAGTGTGGCAGTTTAATATATTTTATTTGCCCTAATATTGCTCTCCTTCAGTGTTAAAAGTATTGGTTATTTTGGGAACTCTGAAATTGAGTGGATGAGTGGAGGAATTCTTCATGAGGACACTGTCAGGAAGATTACCCTCCTTCACCCCAAAGGAAGGCAGATGGGCCAGGCACAGCTCTAATTATGGGCAAAACGATGAAGTTTCTGCCCGCTGTAGTCCGCGTGGTGCCCCCGAAGATGAATTTACCAGGAAAGGCACAGCGGGCCCATGGCTGGGGCAGCACAGGGAGCTGTGGGGGCTCCTTCCAGCACTGTTCAGCTACCAGCTAGTGCAATCAAGCTCTCACTGCAGTTCCCAGCAGGTTTGAGTACCCCAAGGACATCCTGCTGGCTGCTTGCATAGAGCCCTCGGGGCTCTGCTTCGTGCTCCGCACACGAGGACACCCTCCACTTTCACCACGCAGCCCTGTGAACTCAGGCTTCCCTCGTGCTAGTAAGACAGAAGTGGCGTTTTTGGTAATTCTTGTCTCTGAAAGTCTCTTAAACGCGTGACCATTTTTATGCTTGGAACAGCCAACCCAATGTACACCAGCCCACAAGTGGTTCACTTGACAAAAATCATCTTCGTAAAAGGTGCTGAGGTTACATTCAGGTATATAGACATGAGAGCTTCACTAAAAATGTCCTTAAGAACCTTGAGAAGTGAAAATAGTCCTTCAACAGCACAGATGTGCCTCAGCTCTGCCCTTAGGCAAAGGCAACATCAATAGGCACAAAACCACCTGTTTTTTTTTTTTTCCTCCCTTACACCAAATGGAGCAGACAGCTTTGACTCCATCCATGATGGCAAGGGCAGTGAGTGACAGCAAAGTCACCTACTCAGCAGAGGCTACTAGCTATAGATAAGGTTTCCTTTGTGACAGGTACAGGACCTTTCTGGGCAATCCTGCTGTGTAGTTATTATAGCCTTCATATATATTTTTTTCTACTTCCCCTATTATCACATCTAAACTTCACAAACTCCCATGGATTTTAGTACCACCAATTACAAGAGTGCCCTGGATGCTCCCACCCAGGTCAGGAACCAAACAGCCAGGCTGGAGAGCTGGCAGAACTGGAATTGCTCTTTAAGCTACCACAAAGTACATGGCCTAGAGGGAAAGTATAGCCTATCATATAACCTACATATTAATATAATAGATTCATACATACACATATATATCCACATACACTTAAAAAAGGAAAACTTCGAATGTCATCCAGTGGTACTATGAAGAATTCTAGTATGATAGCATATTTTAATTGAAGACTGGTCAAATACTAGTGCATCTGTCAAACTTTACCACAACATCCAACAGGCTTTATAGGGAAACAGAGTTGATTATTGCTGCCTATTTTAAGTCAGGGGAGAAGGGGGTGATAGAGGGTATGACGCACAAATACATTTTTTCCCCCCCTCTCATTTACATTCTACTGTTGCAAACTCGGTTGTTGGAAAAAAACAACAACAACAACAAACAACACTTTATGTAAAATTTCATTATGCTGCAATCTTGGATGGCAAAGCCACCACCTTTGTCAGTGCTTGTATTAAAATGCATCTTTTCACATCCCACATACAAGTGGAATAAAAATGATGAAAACAGTATATTCAAACAAATATTTGCAGGACTTTTTGTTTGCTTTTAAACACTTTCTGCTTCAGAAGGAATCGATAGACCACACAGTTTCATATAATCTCTCTTCCAAAAAAGGAACAGCAAAACCTGCACTATTAAGACTCATCTGGATAAATGCAGAAAGAGAGAGTCAGGTGCATAGGTGAGATCTACCTATTTTCAGCATTAAATTAAATTATTAGATGTCCCTTTTTATATCTTGCACTAAACTGTTGCACAGAAAGTAGGTAACAGAGACCAACCTGACCCTGAATTTCAAGTAATCCTTAACATTGCTTTCACATTTGGGGCTAGTACCAAAACTTCCAATCCAGTTTCCTTACCTCTCTTTTGCAGTTTGTGTAAGCAATGATAAGAACTAAATTTATGCAAACCAGCATGCACAATTTTCATTTGTAGCCCAGAAAATACCAACTTCCCTCCCCCCACACACAGTATCAAGAATCCAACTCATGATTTACATTTTGATTCAAAAAAGTTACAAGACTGACCTTCTGTCTCTCAACAAGATCTTGACTGTCTTTGGTTTTAAATTCACTGGCAGAAGCTTCCATACCCTAGGAAAAAAATAAAATTAGCGTTTCATTACTCTTAAGTTATCTACTGAAGTTTGTAGTATCAGTGTTTACATGGCACAACATGACAACTTAGCTCTGTGCTGAGTGCTTCTAAGAGCTCAAGAGCAGGACAGACCAGAAACAAAAAGTTGCCAGCTCTCAGCACTGAGAGATACACAGTAAAAGAGAGTCAGGTTATTATATATTTGAGACAAACATATAGGAAGAAAAAGCTTAAAAGACTATACTCTTGTCTAATATTCCTCCTTAAAAAAAAAAAAAAAAAAAGAGAGAGAGTTTAGAGATACGTGGTTGTAAGAAGAAGGATTTTTCCTTCCCTCAAACACCAGGGGTTTCCTGAATTTCATCAAAACTGCAGTGACCTCTAGCAGCTGGGAATGTTCGGTCATTCTGCAGCACCTCTTCTCCCTGCACTTTCACCTCTGCCTCCTGGGCAGAGCTCCAGCCCATGAACCTGCCCCCTCACATGGGGCATTTCCCTGCTGGGACATCCTCCAACACCGAGAGGGGACAGAAGGTGACAGCAGAAAAGCTCCAGGAAAGGTGACGGAATTAAATCTGCTATACCAACAACATCTCCATAGAGCATTCTCGGGATAAAAAGCCAGCACAGCGCTAAAAAACACTGAGCTTTACATTGTTACCAAGAGCATGAAATACCGTCCCCACCGAGAATCACAGGCTCATAAAGCACAACTGAGAGTCTTGAAAGGGATTTCCAAAGGTATCCAAACGCTCCTCGCTAAGGCTCGGCTCCTAAACTACTGAGGCACTGTTGAAAATACCACTTCATAGAAGGAAATCCTCAAGATACCAGTATATGTGTCAGCCCTGGCAGACGTTGTGGTTAGGGAATAAACTTCTAACAAAATACCAGCTGGTAAGTGTCTTTGGGAAAAGCTGATGCCCAAGGAAGATTTCAGGAGGGTGGCCAGGTTTTCCTCACTCAATTCTTCATTCTGCCTTTCAAAAGATCAACAAGCAGGCTCCAGGGTCAGCTTAACTTCTGTACAATTTGTGTAGGCCTCATGTTTGTTGAGCATATTCCTCAGGCACAAAAAGGAAAGGTACTAGGAGAACATGAGGTAGACTTTCAAAAATAATCCAAGTCTAGTGTGAAATAGTTTATCCTGCAAGCAGGTGTATCCCTAGCTGTGGTACTGCTGCTGTGGATGGACATCTGTTTTGCAGGCCGTACGGACAGCAGCACGAGGCACCTCCCAGGCTCAGGGTTCGTGCAAGGGACGTGCTGCTCTCCTGGCCAACTTGAGCAGGACTGAGGACATCCACTGACTGCTTACGTATGGAAGACTCAACCACAAGAGGCTCGCTGCAAATAGAGTGAGACAACTTAAACACTGGATTGAGTTCAGCAGTTTTGTTGCTTGGGGATTAATGCTGGGCTGGCAGACACAGGGCTGGCTCACTTTTGGCTCTGCTAAAAGCTTAGAAATCCAGACCAGAAGGACCTATTTCACATACAGACCAGCTTGAGCCTTGCAGCATGGCTAACTGCACACAGGAACTAGTAAAATCACATCTGTGCTTATATTGTTTAGTGACTAAATTATCACGCACTCCCTTTTCAGCCTTCCGTGCTCAATTACCCAGAGCAGCAGATTAAAGGAAGGAGAACCTGCTGGAGAAGACAACCAAAAGATGTGAAGGCAGAATTAGAAAGAAGGAGACCCAAAAAAGAAAGCCTAACAAGATGAACACCTCTTTTCTAATAGTTTGGTCTACTATTTTCTTAGCAACATAAACCACCTGGATTAATTTTCTGAAAGAAGAGCCTGTCTCAACAGCAGCTTGATGGCCTCAACAATTCACTTTACAATTACTCACTAAACTACCATGATTTAATTATTGAAGAATTTCACCACTACTGATAACTGCTTAATTAAAAACACAACTTTAGAGCAATAAGCAAGTCACATTATATTGTATGTGAGATATACTTCCTAAAAAACACACACAGTTCATTTTAACTGTCTTAGTGTACCAATACATTTAGAGGTCCAAGGACTTTAGGAATAGCTAGAGCAATAACACTAGTCAAGAAGCTACAAACAACCTTCAGAAGCTTCTTCTCTTTTGAAGCCAGTGCAATTTCAGCAAAAAATCAAATTACAAGAAGCACCACTATAGCAGAACTAAAGCCTAGCCAAGCCTTGCTTTGAGAGAGATCAGAAACAAAGCAACCTAGAAAATCACTTACCTGCTCCACCTTTCCTTGCACAGTGAAACCAAAGCCCTATCCGTCACCCACCAACCTCCACTCCACAAGAGGGCAAGAAACCTCCAGATAGGAGCAGAACACCCTACCTGGAGCTTGCAATCCCCTCAAGCAGCCACAGCTGTTGGCCCAAGAGCCCGCATTCCCCTTCCACCTGGTACAAATTAAGGCAATCACAGTCCTCCCACCACCTGCTCCCCAGAGCTGGTCTGGGGCTCCAGTGCAGCCCCATTACAGCCAGAGGAGGAACCTTCCCCTCATTCTGCAAAAGGGACCCTGACAACTCCTTCCAATTTGACATTTGGCTCAAAGCAGTGCAAAGCTGTGAATTGGTAGCTGGCACCTACAACCACAAAACTGGTTAAGGGCAAGTGCTCCACAACCACCCCCTGCCCTACGTGGATCCAGGTTCTCAGCATCTCCAGCTCTGCCCTTGCTCCAGCCTGGGCACAGTCTGCACTTTACCAGCAGACCAAGCCTGGGCAAGCAGTAATGACCACAACCACCTCCCTCCCCTTTTGAAATACATGTGTTTTTATGAATTCAGCACTGTCGTGGGTAACAAGTTGGAAGAAAAAAATAAGTTGAGGTTCCTTTAATCTTTGCAAGAGTCAAGACCAGCCTTCAGTTACCTGGTTTCTTAACCTGTGCCACATGGTTATGGATTAACTGGCCCAACAGCCTGCCTGATATAGATGGAGACAGTCTTTGGGGGGAATAAGAGCTATTAGATATCTGTTAAGATAAAGCAGGTGCAAACAGGGGTAACTGCAGACACCAGCATGATTCACACAGCACTTTCTGTAAGCACTAGCTAGATTTAAACTATACCAAGCAATGTAGTAAAGGCTCTCAAATTACTAGCATGCCATTTACTATTTAGTTATTTTAAACATCTCTCCTTCCCCTTTAGAAGAATGTACTAACTCCTTTGGTTTTAATGCAATTTCAACACTACTGAAATGATAGATGTATTTATATGTGGAAAAATAAAAAAAAGAATGCCTTCTTGAACATTATCTTCCCAGTTTATTGTGTGCCCTCTCTCCCCTTCTCTTCCCAGAGAGACCAACCATCACATGAAAATGCTTTTCATCATCTGCAAAATTTGATGCCCAAAATAGCCCCATGGTTGCCCTAGCAACTAGCATTTATTCCCCCTCCCCCAGCATCCCCCCCTTTGCATATTGCTGCATATTTCTATCATCTCTTTCCAGGCACAGTTCATAAACACGGCTGCATAATAAAGAATGTTATCACCAATGACTTACAGCCCAGCTGCTGCAAATAAGATATGAAGTGGCAGGGAAATACAATTTCATGCAGCTAGGACAACAGATTGATTGGGTGCCCTTCAAATTTGATGCCACTTCTTTAAGTCTGTCCAAATTCAAAAAAAAAAAAAAAAAAAAAAAGTTAGTTCCCCACCTCCCCATCTTTCCGTGGTGGCAACAGACAATAAAAGTGGGAGATAATTCACTAGGACACTCATTATGTCTGCAGCAACCTTGCCCCGAGAGACTGCCAATTTAAAGGGATGTGCTTCTTTTCCTGCCACCTCCTCTACTTTTCCCCAGCCACCCACCTTCACCAAAAGTCTTATTCCTCTAGTTTTGTTGCCCGTTTAATTTTCTTCCATTTTTAATTATTATTTCTGTTCAGATTACTAGCCAGAAGGCTGTTATAGACACAAGCCAAAACCTTAATTTTGCCACCACCAAACTGCTCTTCTTTATTTTTGGTAGCACAACATGAAATGCCTTCCAAAGCATTTAGGTCAAAGAACACATCAGCAAGGATGAAGAGAGGGGCCTTTCTAGATGCTTCTTTCCCCACTGTCACAGACGGCTTGGCCTTTAAGAGCGGGAGCTCTGCTCTGGAGGCTGATGGGAGCGTGGAGAGGGCACCGGGTGATCACCAAGGCACGAGTGGGTACAACAAGGCCCAGCCAGCTGCTAGATGGGCTCTGCTGACGTACACGGGTTGTCTCTGCTTCCGCCCAGGAGAAATTCCTCAGGTGCACACGGACACAGCCCCATACACATCGGAGCACTTGAGAATTTCTTTCCCATATCCAGCTCTCTTTCCTTTCCCTTATCTCTAATTTATTCATAGGGACCTACTGGATTCATTTTTGCCTCCTTGTTTGTTGCTTGTGAAGATACCGAGTGCGCTATGACTGCCTCCTTCTTGGAGATGGTTCTTGTGCTCTCTCTTGTGTAGCTTCCCCTCACGCATGGGAGATGCCTTCACACGTGCAGGACGCACGGAGCCGAGCTAGCAAGGAAGGGGGTCATGCTCTTATGGCGATCGAGGCATTACAGTCCTATAACCCTGGAAATATCAGCGACAGGACAACAGACAAAATGCACAAGTGGTGCACAGAGTCCTCGCTGCTCTGAATTTTGCTGAGAAAAAAAATCTGTTTTGTTCCCACTTAACAGAGAGGAGACACGTTGTATGTGCTCTGAGACCTCCAGCCCCAGCTCATTGCTAGCCTCCAAACAACAGCCTCCAAATCCACTAAAGAGAAGAGAACGTGTTGCTAACAGAAGCTGTTATCCTGGTGCTCAACAGCAGCAACAAATCCACATTTCTCCTGAATTGACTATGATGCATCTTCCAGCGACACAAAGCTTGTCATCTTTTCAGCATCTCCAGTGAGCATTTCCCTTAGCTAGACAGCATGACATCTGTCAGGTTGAGCTATAACCATCCCTTCCTGCGCAGGATGATCCTGAGTGGGTACTAAGCCGTGGCAGTGATACTCTCTGCAGAGGATTCATTATCATGTCTATCACCTGGATAGTACCTGCGTATCAATCCGTGAGACAGGCCATCTCTTACAGCCTTCGCATAGATGTTCATGTTCAATTGCTAGGTTGCAGAGGGAATATTTTCCAGTTTCTATCACGTTTCTTCAACAAGAGTATCTGAAAGAGGAAATGAAATGTCTGTCTGCTACTTTAACAGACAGAGCAAGGAACCTGAAGATAATAGGATTTGTGTTGTTCTTGGATCTGGTAATATCTAATGCTTATTTAATACATAATTCTGTGAGGTTCCACTGTCTCTCAGTTCCCACCTGGAAATTCCAATGATGATTCTATAACGAGTCTTCAAATACAAATTGCTCCAAATTTTGCAGTATTTATGAACTGGATCTTAATTTCAGTTAGCCTTCATCAGTCCTAGAATGTTGTGATCCTTAAACCTATATGACATTCGTCATCTTGAGATGAAAACATGAGTCCCGTTCAGAGTAGAATTGTTATTAAAATGAGAGTTAAGACTTCAAGTTTCAGACTTGCAGCTACACATCGGGAAGCAACAGCTGCCTTCAGCTTCCATCTTGACATATGTCCATTGATGAAAAGCTGGAACCGCAGCTGACACAGTATGCATGGGTCACAGAGGAGTGCAAAAACTCCTTACAAGCTCATTACAAAAACGAGCAGAAGATATCAGAACCAAGAACCACATCAGTAGGGAGTGTTTCTGTTCCTTCTTTCTTATTTTTAATGGTGCTTCTCCGTGTAGTTGAGAAAAGTAGAGATGGGGAAATGTAAAAAAAAAATATGAGAAGGAAAAGAATTAATCTACTAATTGCTAAAATCTCCTTTGAGGCATGCACAGCTTTGTAATCTAAGAAGGGTCATTTCTGTGCCAGTTTCTGCAAGAAGGGGAGGCCAAGTTCAAGACGACTGTGCTCCTTTTAATTTCCTCTGGATACAAGCACTTGGATAAAGATTCACATTCATCTTTCTTGCCTCAAGTAAATAAATAATAGAAAAAACCTTAACGTATCCTATAAATGCCCCATAATATACAGAATCCAACATCACTTTTTTTTTGCACCTAAAACCTTAAACCCTGCTGACACCATAAAACATCAGTGTTCCACATCCCATGATTGTTTCCCATAATCTAGGAGAACATTAAAGAGAGAAAAAACGTGCTGAAAAATGACATCTTATCTATTTCCTTCCTGCCTACCAGCACTCCATGTTTTTGTCATTGCAGGTCAGACACCTGCTCCCCACTTCATAATCCATGGAAGTGATAAATGCTTGTCGGCAGTGATTACGAGTGGCCGGATTCGCTCTGTGTCAATCTGGAAGCCAGCACATTCACCCAGTTGCCATTCTTTGTCCTGCCACCAGGGCAAAAAGAAAGAAAGAAAGAAAAAAAGGCAAAGAAAAAAGACCTGGCAAGGGGGAATTTCTGTTTTCTGTTTTTCTCCTGTCACTACAGAGAGTTGGTGTCAGCCTAGATGTCCAGCGAGCCCCCATGTCAAGCAGGGGATGCAGCAGCTAGGGGCACTCTTACAGAGCGGAGCGTGGGAGGACAATTTACATGGCTGGGATCTCCTGGAGTTGGCCGTGACCTCCACGTGGCTACTGATAAATATGTGAAGTGGCAAGATAGATGGGTGGAAAGCCAAATTGCAGCATAACGTGGCAAAGCACAGCTCAATCACTGGTGCGGCAGCGAGCAGGCAGCCCCCGACTGACTGACCTTTGCTGCTCCAGGGCTCTATCATCTCCTCGTTCAGACAGACCTTGGGCCACCCCAGCTGGCTTGAATAGGCCAATAAAGAAGAATCTGTTTTGGCTTTTCCCTGCCCAGGGGCAACAAGACCCATTGCTGCAAAGGCCTGAGCAGATATCCACTATTTCAGGCTAACTGATGGCTAATACGGCAATTTTCCAAGGGTTTGGTTACACTGCATCATTGGATAGGTGATAATAAAGGTGTGAGCGGGCCACAGGCCTTGTCCAAAGCACATGGCTTCCTAGACTGTTTTCTGGTTGAAGGAGATATTACTACTGCTCATCAGGCAAGTTATATTTATTATCTTACCACAACACACATTTTGCTCCAACAACCTTACACGACAATTTTAAGTAGCTGGAAAAAAGCTTTACAAAACTGTTCTTATGTCAAGAAACGTAACCGCATCTTCATGGCAAGAAGCAACGCTTCTGGAGCACACTCTCTGGAGGCTTAAAAAAAGTCCTGGTATACTTACACTCAGCACTGCAAGCAGAAGACAGGAGAAGGCAAGGTACTTCACCAGACTAGGAATTTGGCATTGTATACTTGTTCTCAGTAGAAATGGGCAGGAACATAAGCCCCGCCAATATATGACATATGAGGAAAGGTAGAAGGGCACTGTGGAAATCCACAACGAGCTGGCTCGTTGGAGGTGGGCTCTAGGAATGCCACATAGTTTTGTTTAGAGAAATCAGCAAGTAAAAAGTGACTTCATATTCCTGAGCTGGGGTGAGGGACAGTGATGGTGGCACCTCCAGGGAGGTGAACCTTTCACTGAACCTTTCATAGGCAAAACAGACTTCTTGGGGCCACTTCCTTTTTATATTTGAACTCATGAACTGGGAGCAAAGCCCTTAACACAGCAGCTGCCAACTCCCCCAGTCACTGCACAGGTACAGAAGACATATCCCAAGAACAGGATTTCTAGTTGTCAATTATTCTGTGGCTGCACCGTGCAATTATTCATAAATATTTATACACACGTGCACACACACACATACGTATTCTTTGTTCTCCTCTTCAGTGGCATACAGGAGAATTTAGGCTCTGTTCTCTCTCCCTCACCTGAATTTACTCTGCCCTTTCTGCTAGATACAAGGGATTTGATTAAATTAACTTAATTGGCAAATGTATTGTTCAGACAGCTGTGACAGAAATGACTTCGCGCATTAGTCAGAAGGTTAAGTAGCTCGTGGCAGCCCCCAGCACCTCTTTTGCTGCTGGATCCCTTGGTGCTGATTCTGAGTCGTTGTGTTTCGGAGCAGGCTCAGAGGGCAGGTGCACTGTGGTGCGCATCGTGTCTGGGTGCGAAGAGGCAGCATGGTCAGAGATGCGTGTATCTGGCAGTCGAGCCAGGCAAGCTCTCAGCTATTTGCCATATAAAGTGCATTTAAAAGTGTATCTGCATAGCGTTTTTATTTTAAAAGAGTGGGTCTGGAAAGAGAAAACAGTCTTGCAAGCCAGCGTTTCTTCCTTGTCTTTATCCCACATGCCACAGCTCAATCTGGGGCTGGCTGGGCTGGCAACACTCACCAAGGTGTGGTGCCGTGCACCTGCGCCCTGCTTCCAGGACACCGGCCTTGCCAGTTACTTGTTGTATGTAACACAAGACAATCTGATGGGTTGGAAACCCAGTACATGCATGAGATCTTCCAGTAGAGTATCAGGGCTTTGCCCTCCTTTGGATCATGCAACTTGAGGGGAAGCCCAACAAGACATATAGGCAGCGTAGGGAAGCAGAGGGGACTGAAACTGTCAGGGACGGCCCCTTTGGCCTGAGATTGCCAGCTGTATCCAGCTCCCGAGCACCCTGCAGGCCACTCAGCAGCCTCCACGCCTGCAGCCTTTGCTGCTTTCCAGCACCAGGAGCCAAGCACCACAGCACCAAGCACCTCCAGCCTGGGGAGCCTCGTGTCCCAGTGCCAACCTGGCGGAAACCCAGTGCTTGCAGCACCACCAAGCAGCAGTGACCTCAGGGTGTGGAGAGAACTGGGCCACTAACCCTGATGTCACCAGACAAGCAGCTCTGTGCCAGCCCTCACCCCCACCAGGCATCAGCAGCACTTAGTGACTTGGAGGTCTCCTCTAGGTCACTGGCAGAGCAAGATGTGACTAAAGCTTGTATTTACCACCACTTCAGACCACAGCATCCTCCGGACAAGCAAAGGTCCATCCCTGTCAGGTCAGTCCCCTCAATAGCATTGCAAGCACTTGAAAAATACAATTAAAAGCTTATTCTTTGCATATACAGGCATAGAGAAAAGGGGAAATTTTCATAACCACTTTGATTTCTACTAACTGAAGCTGATGTAAATCTCCCTGTTTTTTATGAATCTCACTTACATTTCGTGCCTGACTTGTGCATAAAACTTCCTAGATTTATACAAGCTAACTCCATAAGTCATCCCTTTCCCAATCGGGCCCTATATCTTGATGACCTTTTAGAAACCAATGACTGCTTTCCTGTTGTTATCCATAATTGGAAAAGCACTGGAGATAAGAAAATTTATAGCACTGAGCGATCTACCTGTGAGAGACAATAAAGAACGCTGAGCGGTGAAAAGAAAGGGGAAGAAAAATCCCACACATGGAGATGCACATGTACAGGCACATGCGCACACACAGTTCAAGAAAAACTTTCCATACCTTTACTAAATCTCTCTGAATTCCCCCCACCTGGAGCCCTTGTCTCTCCCCACCCATGCAGCCTACGTCTCTGCAGGAGAAAAAAAATACTCCTGTCAAGCATCTGCTCCAGTTTCAGTCTGCTACCAGCTTACTTCCAAATATTCAGTTTTAATATGAAGCATAACACAGGATGGTGGATGCTTCTCCGTCTCCTGGTGATCCTTGCAATTCCCCCTTTCACTCCCAAGTGAATTATCCTATCACACAACACTGAGTCCTCTGGAAAAGCAGGCCAGGACTGCAATGTGTACGCTACAACATGCAGAGTGCACTGCAGGTGGGCAGGGTGGCCTCAGTGCTCATCGCACGCACTCCACTTTGGCAGAAATCGGTGTGTGATGGCCAGCTGATTAGTGTGTCTTTGTGACTAACTCCAGCGGGAATGATTCCACATGATAGGATCACTGAACTAATCAGACACCCAAAAAAACATTCTCAGATTGATTTTTATTTTATTTTGAAACAAAGGTCATGCAAAGCAGGGGGGTTGCACTAGATGATCTCTAGAGGTCCCTTCCAACCTCAACCATTTTGTGATTCTGTGATTCTTTTTCTGGGATTGAAGCAATAGATTGGGAGGCATCACTGCTATTTCTATTATATTTACATTATCTCTGGTCCATATGAACCAGAAAGGTAACAGGGTGCTATGCCAAAAGGAAAGGAAAAGGAATGCTTCCTAGTTCAAGTGTAAGAAGTATTGAAAAGACTGGGTGGAATGTCTACGGTTTACAAAGCAAAGAGATGAAGATTTGCATGTTAAATAATCTATTCAACCTTATAGCACATCTTGCATTCCCATTTAGAAGAGCAGGGGCCTCCTTCAAGGACTGGTCAGCACCCCGTGGCCCTGTATTCAAGCGCCTAGCGCAGGGATGAAACTCTGGACTCCTTTATGAGACACAGCGCAAGCGAGCAACCTTCAGGAAACTGCTGACTTCTTACGGTCACCGTGTCTTCTATGGAGAAGTGGAAGGAAAGGAGGCAAATACTCAGCTGCTACCACTGGAACATCTTCAGACAGTTAGATAAAAGCTCCTACAGTAGAACAAGTGGCTTTCAAATCAGAATGGTTAAGCTTGGAAGGGACCTCTAGAGATCACCTAGTCCAAAAATCTACAGCTGTCATTGGAGAATCGGAGATGTGTGCCCACCTGCACCCTCGCACATCCTGTACAAGCATTTTTATACACCTCTGAAAATGAGATGGTGGCATCTCAGCCCAAAGTTGAAAACTGCCCTTGCTAAGGCCTTGTCCAGCTTTTCTCCCTCTGTTCTGGTGTTTTCATTCTGTGCTGGGGCCATCTCACACCGACATCTGTATTTTCAGATTATTCATTATGAATTGATTAGTGCAGCTCACAGTCACCCTGATCATATTCTTGCTATGTACTAACATCTCAATGAATGAGCAGTCAAGTAGAAAATGAATGCATTAGTGCCTGATTGTATTACTAATCTCCTGTATATGCTAACGTATGCTGCAGTGTTTAATTCGGCCAAACAACAAACAGGTAGTTAAGCAGCCCAGGTGTCCAAACAAGAGCATAACATCTAAAAAGCTCTAAGATCAGGTTTAACGTTCAAAATGGCTTTGGACATGAGTGTTTTTTGAAGAATGTTTTGTCTGGTAATAGAGGTATTTTCTTCCTAGTATTCTCAGGGTTGTGACAGATCTAGCCACTTTCAACCCTGCTAGGGCAGACCTGATTACAAACAAAACCAGCTAATTAGAACAGCAACTAATATTAGGACTCACTTTTTGGCACATACACAAAAAAAATGCTCATAAAATTATTGCTCATAATTGTACTGGATTTTGTGTTTACAGCCCAGTATGCAATATAAAGTTTCCAGTTCTCTGCTGGGAACAGAGAAATGCAACCTTTCATTTTTCAGTCAGACACTATATGGTCAAATTTCACATTTTCATCCACAATTAACTGAAACTGAATATATCAAAAATGAAAATGCAAATAAAGCACACTCACTTCTTAAAAGGAATGGGTCTATTTTCTTAATAAGTTGGCCAGTTAGGAACTTAGCTCTTATTCCTTTGACTTAGTTCATGATATGGAAAATCGTTAACTCTCTGGATCCTGGTATATTCCTGAAAACTTTACAAGTAACATCTTAAGAATTTCAGAAAGTTCCCACACAGATGAAGCCTCAAGCTGGATTCCTTTGTTTACAGTGGCCTGCTACTTCTGCAAACACCTAAAGCCACCCAGTCTGCAAGCACACACTGCTACTGCATTCAGTCAACAGCCAGCCCACAGGGCTGCTCGTGTTCTCAAACTCCCAAGGATATTTATTCAAGGAGCATTTTATAAAGGCTGGCAGACAGGCTCAGGTTATGCAGGCTACTAACATCCTAGCAAGGTTTAGGTTATGCTTATCAGCTAGTTAACTGTTAAAAGGCAATAGGAGGAATACTGGCAAGATCTGCACTGCCTTCTTTAGCCAGGAAGGCAGCTCCAGCATTCCCTGCACTACAATAGCTGTCAGCACAAGGCCTGGGCAGCCTTCCCCTTCATGAGGACACTGGCACTGACCTCTCTGGAGTGCATCAGGGTGACGATCCAGAAGAAAGCAGCTGTGTCCAACATGACCTGAATACAGCAAGATGCCTCAGCTGAGAGGCTGCATTTCTTAAGCATATTCTGAGACAGGCAAAGGGCTTGTTGACTTACTGGCTTGCACAAAAATTCCTAAGAAATCCCTCATGGCTTTTCTCTCCCTTGATGTTTTTCAGAATGGGCCATCTTAAGTATTCAACAGCGATTTCAGATCCCTGCACCACAGAGGCTCCAGATGTTTGCTGAACAAAATCTGCCTGCAGTGCTAGAGGTCTGACTTGCAGGGACAGCAAACCGACCTATGGAGCTCCAACCACGTGTACCCTGGGCTCCCGAGGCCTTCTCACCCAAGAAGCCAGGATTTGCACTTACAAACGCTTGGCTACATGATGTTCCTCAGTTACTGATCCAGTGCCAAATTCCATCTGAGGAAAGGCTTCTAGTACCAGGAATTTTAATTCAAAGACAGACAGTTCTCCTAGATGTAAAATAAGGAAGATTTTAAGTTCCCTTCTCCACGAAGCCTCTAATGGACTGGAGCTGCCAGACTATGTTAAGATGGCCAGATTAAATATCAGACAACTTATCTTTCTTAGAACAGTAGAATAATTTCAGCCAAAATCCATTAGACAAATAAGAGCTTGCAAGAAGTACCTGTAATAACCTGAGCTGAGGAGACTACTCATCCCTGTTTTTCCCCAGCACAGTCTTTATCTGTTTAGAAACAGATCAAGGAAAAATGACAATAACAACTTGCCAGAGCCCAGCAAATCTCCTCTTTTACTGCCAGTGTTGTCAACTTCCAAGAGAGAATTGGCTTTGCTGTTATCCATAGAGTGGGCATCATTCTCATGTCTAAAATTGGCTCCCTTGTTTTCTTAACAGGCAAAGAGGAGGAGGAGTTGGTCTGCTATAACATTGTAAAAACCTTTCTGAGCGCCGATCAATTCTCTGCAGCAGCCCTGAGTCCTCTCAATCCCTAGGAAGACAAGCAGGCTTTGCCTCGAGATCCCTCAGAGCGCAGCCAAGGATTCCGGAGGTTCAGCCATAGGTCCTGCCTTGACAAGTGGGAGTCCTGCTGACTGAGCCCAACTTGAAGGGAAGACTTTAGTACTTGAAGTACTTTACAGGTGAGAGACCTGAGAGAGGCATGAGACAAAAGACTGCCAGAAATACTGTGTTCACCATCCTTTCTGTATTCATCAGAGAGATGTGCAGGCTTAAAAAAATAGATAGTAATAGTCTGACTTAAGCACAGACGAAAGCCTCAGGACTCCTAGTCTTGGGAGTGCTCTGCAGGAACAGCAAAGACAGAAGCAATGCAAGCTCCCCTAAGGGCCTCTCAACTTTAAATTGGAAAAACTGCCCCAGGAAAGGACTCCAGGGCTGCTGCTTCTCCTCACTGCTTGAGGCAAAACTAGTCATGAAAATGGGGTGTTATTCACCCTCAGTCTCTGCTGCACCAGTTAACCCTAATGTTTGGCCAGCAGAAATCTCAGATTTGCAATTTGGTTGTGCTTCCACTAAGAACCACAGTGAGACCATTCACTCTTTCTACACAACCCACTAAAGAGGCATCAGCGATAATGACCAAACCTGGCTTCATCTTAAAAAACCTTTAATAGGTTTCTGTATATTACTGGGGTTTTAATGGAACTAGTTGGGAAAAAAAATAAAAATAAAAACAAGGGAAAAAAGTAACATTTAATAGCAGTAAGGTGGTTCTGACTGTCTGTAGCCAAAATAAACCACTTCTGATTTTTTCCATCAATATTTCCTATGCTTCCCCTCTCCTTCACAGAAGTTTCTTTAGTGTTTCAGGTTTTCCATCTTTTTTTTTTCTCCTCTTTATTTTTCTTTCTTTTTCCTTTCACAAAAAGCAATAAAAATAAGGGGGAAAATAAGGGAAGATGACCCTATTAGCCATTCTCCCAGCAGTTACAAGTCCTCACAAGCCTGTCCTCTTGTTCTCTAACCGAAGAGGGCAAAGAGCTGTAGGAGGCAGCACGCACAAGCCCCAGGCAAAGTGCGGGGTGCAGTTCACGAGCTGTGTGACAGATAAAGGAATTCATGTGATGGGTATGAAAGGAAGACCCTTGTGGTCTTTCTAAACTAAGGATTAGAAGCAGGACATGTATTACTAGAGGCAGATGAGCAAGATTGGTTCATTTGCCTTCCCTTGAGAGATACTGTTCTGCCTTCCTGGATAAGGCGACTACGGGAGAGGGGGATCTTTTAGCCTCTGTGACTGCCAACAGACCCCAGGACGGGGGAAAGCAGGACCACCCAGTGCTACTCATCACAGCACAGGAAGACAGCAGTAATGCTTTTGCCATCCAAGAAATTTTACTTGAACAAACAACAGTACCTATCTGGTAATTCTATAGTCCCAGGACTTGTCCTGCACAAATAGGATAAGCCTCACCATAGAAATTATCTTCTACACATTAGATGGGTATTCCTGAGCTGGAGGAACAAGCTCCCTTGAGAACAGTGATAAGACCTCTCCAACAGCAAGGAATGGCCGGGTTATCAAGTGTTTATGGTAATCAAAAGAGGAGGTGATTATATTCAACCCCAACGGGTTAGCTTGAATATCAGGCAACATAGGCACAAGTACTCATGATTATGAGCTTCTGGTGTAATAAAGCAGATTAGATATAAACAGAGGCATCAGTGGCAAATGAAACTAGGACCTCTGTTCTCAAATACAGCTCTACTAGGTGACTGAATTAGATCTAAAAGCCAGGAGCAGCAGGTATCAGTGTATAGCAGAACTACTTTAAGCAAACATGTTTGAGGAATACGTTTGACAAATACACATTTCACTTAACACAGGCATCTGAGAAGACCTCTAGTTTTACTCTGTGCATCCCAGGGAAGAGAAAAACTATTTATTTGTATTTATTTTAACTCTAATGCCAAGCTTGGGAACCAAACATTGAAGGACCTTTCCATGGTGATTGGAAGTTAGGTTCATATGGCATAAGTAGTGGTCGGACAGACTCTTTAAAACACAGGAGGCCCTAGCCCAACAGTGTCTTGTTTCACTAGGCAACCACGTACCTGAGCAAGATACCTTGTAAAATCTGCAGGAATAGTCCATGGAGGTCAGAAAAGTCATGAGAGAAAGAACAGAACTTCAGTCTGTTTAAGATATGAAAGGGACAGTATGATCTACAAAAATTCTCCTCAAGATTGCTTTAAAGAGCATCTCTGCAAGTATCCATACACAACTGTTTGGTCCTGAAGGCAGCAGATTCTACTCCAGAGCTCTTTAGCCAACTTACTAAGCTCTCTAACCTAGTTTCATCCGTGAGAAGCTGATGAGCAGTCATACAGATACAAAAACTACTCCTGCCTTGATTTGGCATTGTTCAAAGCAAGAAGGCCACCCTAAACCTTACGTAGAGAAAATAGCTCTATATTGTTCTCAATAGATGAACAGCTTTAAAAGGACTTCATTCTTTATTATCAGCCATACTTGCACTCCAGAGGGACCTTCCCCAACCCCTGGTAGCTCATGTGCAAAGGAGAGCCTTCAGCTGAGAAGCTCTCAGGTCCATAGATGCTACAGAAGGCAGTGGAAAGGGCCCGCAGGGATGGCTGTGATCACAGTGAGACGGAAGCAAAAAGTCCCGTGATGGATCCCTTGGCCACACTTGGGAAAGGGGAGGGGCGCAGCTGGGGACACCACTGTTATTCAGAGCCAAAAATCAGGGCCTGGGCCAGCTAGACGCTGCCAGCCTCTGCCCTGTGGCACTTCCAGTGCACACAGACAACCTGGACAGCTGCAAAAAAAGGGAAACTCCTCTGAGGGCAAGAACCCTGCAGAGGGGGACGGTGTTAAGAGCACTCCCCTCCACGCTGCTCATCATGGGGCACCAGGACAGGCAGCCCAAGCCCTCCTGAGCCCCTGCCCTGAGCAGCAGATGTGCTCCCAGCTCGCACAGAAGCCCTTTGCGAGCCTGGTAGACCTCAAACATCCAACTGAACCGAATGTGCCAGCAGGCAGCCTTCAAAGCAAGATGTTTTCCACTCTTCTCTGTACAGGAGTCTGCCCAGGTAGCCTCAAAAGCACAGGGCTCAAGCTGGGGAAAAGGGGGCCAAGATTGGGGGTTGGGGGAAGAGCAGAGTGTTTCTGTGAGGAGCTGTGGTGTCACATGGTTTTATTCCTGACCCTGCAGGCCCTTGGCAGGATGACGGGGTTGCCACGGAAACGTCCGCAAGGGGCCAGGGGCTGCTGCCCACAGGGCCGAGCGCCAGCGCCACCAACGGCTTCGGCGCTCCCGTGGGAAGGCTGCGGGTCACGGCCGCCCGGCCGGGCCACCAGCAGGGACCAGAACGGCCAGCAAGCCACACACGGGAACCCAGGACAGGGACTAACTGGGGTCACCTGGCCCAGGGGAGCTACAGGGGAGGTGGAGGACGTTCGGCCCTGCCTGCAGCTAAGGATGGGTTAGCAAAGTGCCTAATAAAAGCTTTTATTTTTCTTTTTTAATCACTGCCATTAGGAGAATTATGTTATGGTTGGCATTTTGCAATAATCAATTTGAAATCACAGTTTGGATAGTTAATGCACTTGCTGCTCATTTCCCCTCATAATTTGATTGGGAAGGCAGAGGCAGCTGCTCTGCTCCGTAGCTTTGCTGCAGCCCGTGTGCGTGGTCACCACGCTCCTGTCCTTCCCTAATTCCCAGGCTGTGACAGCAGCC